>VZTZ01048584.1:42436-55984 GCA_013400955.1 Drymodes brunneopygia | reverse complement strand
GCTTTGGATTCAGCTGAGGGTTTCCACCAAGGCACGTCTGCAGCCTTCCCCACCACCGCATCGGAAACGCGGCCAGGCTGGAAATTCTCCGGGAAATGACCCATTTCCTCGGCAGGACAATACCCCTGGCGAGGTGATCCGGCCGCCCTGGGTCACACAAAGCCCTTTCCGGTGTCGGTGGCTCGTTCCCAGAGGACAAACCTGCCCCAGGAGGGTGATGGTGGTTGGGATCAAGAACAATTTTGCGTGTTGTTCCTAATATTGTGTTATTATTCTCGCTCCCAGCGGGATGTGTCCACTGGGAAAACTGGAAATCTCCCTTGGTGGAGTAGCAGTGAGGAAGAGCGTGGTCCGGAAACCCGGCCCTGCCGCCGCTGTTGGAGCTTTATTTAGCGGGATAATGAGGGAGCAGAGCAGCAGGAAAGCAACGCCCTGCGGTCCCAGCTGCCTGGGCTCCAAATTGCCACTTTTGGGAAGAGTTCTCCAATGAAAACACGAGCTCAGCCTATCCCAGCACAGGGTCTGGCATGGGGAGGGCAAGGTGGCTGGAGATTCGCTGGTTGGGATGGGGTGGGATGAGCCTGGAGGATGCCTGGCAGCCACAAAGCTGGGAAAAGAGTGGGCAGCGCCATCCGGGTGCCACATCCTGGGGACACGAGTTCCTGGAGGACACGCAGGGGTGGCAGGGCTGCAGGGACACCCTGTCCTTGGGACACAGATCCCTGGAGGACACTTTTCCGTGGCATCCGTGGTGCTGTCACTCAGCTGCAGGAGCACTGCAGGGATCTCATCCTGGGGACATCCTGGGACATGGATCCGTGTAGAATATGTGGCCATGGCATCCGTGGTGCTGTCACTCAGCTGCAGCAGTGCTGCAGGGACACTTTGTCCTGGGGACATCCTGGGACACAGATCCCTGGAGGACAAAAGGCCATGGCACCCTGGTGCCATCCCACTCCCAACAGGCAGTGCCACAGGGACATCCCATCCTGGGAACATGGACATGCCATGGTGGCATCACACATCACTGGAGGACACTGGGGACATGTGTCCCTCAAAGACACATGGCCACAGCACCCACTGTTCCATCCCTCACTCCTGAGGGTCTCCCATCCTGGGGACAAGGTTCTCCAGAGGACACATGTTCTGGAATTCCCACTTCCCTGAGCCATTCACGTGAGGCTGTGGTGGCAAGGGACAGTTTCATGTTCCTCTCTCCCCCCACAGTCGACATCCGGGAGATCAAGGAGATCCGCCTGGGGAAGAATTCCCGGGATTTCGAGCGCTACCCCGAGGACGCTCGCAAGCTGGACTTCACCATGTGCTTCATCATCCTCTACGGGATGGACTTCAGGCTGCGGACGCTCAGCGTGGCCGGTGAGTTGGGTCCTTCCCCATTCCATGTGTCCATCCTTGGGGGTCTCACCCCCTTCCCAGCATCCCATCATCCCCATCCCAACCTCACCGCCCTCCTCTTCTTCCCAACAGCTTTCTGCGAGGAGGACATCAACCTATGGATAACGGGGCTCAACTGGCTGGTGGCTGACACCCAGAGAGCCCAGACCCCCCTGCAGATCGAGAGGTGAGGAAGGAACAGCAGGTCCCATTTCCTGGTCCCTGTTTTGGGGAGAAAACCCGTCCTGGGCTCGGTGCTCTTTGGGATTGAGCACTGTCCGTCCATCCTTTCCTTCCCAGGTGGCTACGGAAGCAGTTTGATGGGATGGACCGGGCGAGGGAAGGCAGGTGAGCACCAGCACGCTGGGTTCAGCTGGACAGGACCATTTTCCCCCAGTTGCATCCCAGATCTGGAGGTTGAGCCAGGCTGAGGGTGAGGTTTGTGGGACGAGGGAGCACAAGGTTTTTGGAATGCTTGAAGGCACCAAAAGTCAGATTTGGGTGCAGGTCACATCCTTGTCACTGTGAGGACCACGGGGACCCCGATGCCACATTTCCAGCAGTGTCAGTTTCCAGGCCATTAATGCAGCCCATAATTATCTTCCCAAGACAGGAAAACCCCAAAACCAAGGGAATTTGGACTTAAATTATTATAAGGATTGGAATGGGCATCATCTCCAAGTGGAATGATGGCTTAGAGCACCAGATTGGATCTTGGATCCTCTCCTTGTCCCTGTGCTCACACTCGTGCCAGACACCATGTAATTAATCTCAGAAACCTGGAATCATGTAAAAGGACGTTAAAAATCATCAACTTCCACCTTCCACTAGATCAGGTTGCTCCAAGTCCCACCCAGCCTGGCTGTGGGCACTTCCCAGGATGGGACATCCACAATTTCCCTGGGTCCTGTGCCACTCCAGGGTTCCACAGGCCAGGAGGGTGGGATTCCCATGCCAGGCACCAGGATTTGGGGTGGCACCCGTGGTGTTGGGAGCTGAGACCCATCCCGGGGTCTGGCAGTGCCCTGACTCCGGTTTTCCCCCCGGCAGCATCACGGTGAAGGACCTGAAGGCGATGCTGCCCCAGGTCAACTACAGAGTTCCCAACATGAGATTCCTGCGGGATAAACTCGTGGTAAGGACCCTCTGGACTCCCCAGCTGTGAGGGAGATGCTCTTCAACCTGCCCCAGATGGGCTGGGGCCACCCTGGTGTTGCCGGTTCCGATCAGGTGGCTCCACTCTCATCCAGCCCCATCTCCCGCAGGAAGTGGAAGCCAGGAATGAGATGACTTTCTCCCACTTCATCCAGTTCTACAAAAACCTGATGTTTGATGCCCAGAAGTCGGTAAGATCCATGGATTGGCCTCCCAAATGTCCCCATGCTGGTGGGATGTGTCCCCCTCCAGCTAAGCCTGGACCCCTCCTCTGCTTTCCAGGTCATTGAGCAGCTGGAGCTCTCCTTCCCCTTGCGGTGAGTTCCCAGCTCCCATCCCAACCAATATTCCAAGAGCTGGATCCATAGAGTGGGAAATACAGCCAGGCTGTGGGGTAGAGCAGGGAGTGAGCATGGGGATGGGAGAAGGGATGGGAGCAAGGATGGGAGAAGGGATGGAAGCCAGGGTAGGAGCAGGGATGGGAGAAGATGGGAGCAGAGATGGGAGATGGGATGGCTGCCAGGGATGTAGGAACTTGTCACCCTGCCCTCCTCCCATTATCCTTGGACAACGCTGCAGATTCCGGCTGGTGCTGGCCTCTCCAGTCACAGAGTGGAGGGACTGGTGGGAGTGTGAGTCATGGGGATGCTGAGCTGCAGGTGGGCACTGATGGCCTCAACTCTGCCGTGGGATTTATCCCAATTCCTTCTCCTGGTCCCAGGAACGTGGACCGCCCTGAGCTGTGCCAAGTGTCCCTCTACGACTTCCAGAAGTTCCTGCTGCACGACCAGAAGGTGGGTTTTCCTTGGGAACTCTGTGGCTTAGGGAGCCCCCATGGGATGCTCCAGCCCAGTTTCCCCTCTAAAAACAGCCGTGTTTGTATCCTAGGAATCCTGGGCCAGTGACGTGGGCATGGTGCGGGACTACATGTGCTCCTACCTCAAGGAGAGCTCCAATGAGGTGTCGGATCCCTCCTTCCAGCTGGATGAGGTGGGTGGCCCCATGCTGTGTCCTCCCAGGGATCTCCTTGGCCCCATCAGGAGATCTGACCTCTCTGCTTCTCCCCCCCTCAGTTCCTCACATACCTCTTCTCCAAGGAAAACATGGTGATGGATGCCAAGTACGAGCGCGTGGTGCCCGAGGAGATGAACCACCCCTTGTCCCAGTACTGGATCTCCTCGTCCCACAACACGTAAGGACTTTTCCTCACAGGAGCTTTCCTCAGGGACATCCATGAGCATCCCATCATCCTTTGGGATGTCTCTCCTCTGCAGGTACCTGACAGGAGACCAGTTCTCCAGCGAGTCCTCCCTGGAAGCGTACGCCCGGTGCCTGCGGATGGGCTGCCGCTGCATCGAGTGTGAGTCCCACCAGCCCTTCGCAGGGATGCTGGAGCATCCCTCATGTCCCATCAAACAGACCATTCCCTGCCCCCATCCCCTGCCAGGGGGGCAGAGGGTCTTTCTCTGTCCTTTGGGGGCTCAAAAAAATGGTTCCCAGCGCTAGTTGGTGGCAAACAGGAATTAACCACGGTGTTTTCCTTCTCAGTGGATTGCTGGGATGGCCCAGACGATCTCCCCATCATCTACCACGGCCACACGCTCACCTCCAAGATCAAATTCCTGGATGTGCTGCACACCATCAAGGAGCACGCGTTCGTCACCTCTGAGTAAGCCCCACCTCCCACAACAATCCCTGAATTCCTGGGAACCTCTCCCTGGCCTCCATCTGAGGCCACCATTCCCACCTGCTTGCTCCAGGTTCCCCATCATCCTCTCCATCGAAGACCACTGCAGCATCGTCCAGCAGAGGAACATGGCCTCCCACTTCAAGAAGGTTTTTGGTGACATGCTCCTCACCAAGCCGGTGGACATCAACGCCGATGAGCTGCCCTCGCCCACCCAGCTCAAGAAGAAAATCCTAATCAAGGTGTGGAGCGGGCAAAACCCCTTTTTGCAGGAGGGACACAGATTGTGTTGGGCTGGGAGGAAGTTCTCCTGTGTTCTGCACCAAGGGATGGTCAAGGGGAACAAGGGGTGGTGGGAAGGCACCTGGGGGAGCTTGATCCTGAGGGTTGGGAGCTCGGTGTGACAGGGACACCATGGCCACCACTGAGCTTCCCTCCCTGGGTGTCCCCCAGCACAAGAAACTGGTGGAAGGGAACCTGTACGAGGAGGTCTCCACAGCCAGTTACTCAGAGAACGACATCAGCAACTCCATCAAGAATGGAATTCTCTACCTTGAAGACCCCATCGACCACGTAAGGGAAGCCCCTGGGGGCTGAGTGGGATCTGTCAGACACTGGGGTTTGGGATGGGCTCTCCTAGACCACTGCCATGCTTTGAGGGGGACAGGAGTGATTAAAAACCCCATCCCAAAGCTCCATCCCACCGTGTCATCACCCTCCTCACCCCAGTGATGCTCTCCCTCCTTCCCAGACCTGGAGCCCTCATTATTTTGTCCTGACAAGCAACAAGATTTACTACTCGGAGGAGACATCCCGCTACCAGTTCAACGAGGATGAAGAGGAGGTGGAGCAGAAGGAGGTGCGTGGAAGGGCAGGGCGCGTCCACAGGGCGAGGTGACAACTCCGTGAGGAGGGTGACAGGGTGACAACACCCACTTGGGGATGAACTTGCAGGAGTTCAACAACAACGAGCTGCACTTCACGGAGAAGTGGTTCCACGGGAAGCTCGGGGGTGGCCGTGACGGGCGACAGATTGCGGAGAAGCTGCTGCACGAGTACTGCACCGAGACGGGCGGCAAGGACGGCACCTTCCTGGTGCGCGAGAGCGAGACCTTCGTGGGAGACTACACCCTCTCCTTCTGGTAGGAGCTCCAAGAGGGGAGCAGGATCCCACCCTCCCTGGGTGACCCCCCCAGTCAATGCCTGGTTTGGTGGCTGGAATGGCGTTTTTGGGGGAAATGTCACCTTTTTGTGCAGCACGTAGACCCCAAAGGGAAGGATGGTGGGGATGTGGGCCTGAATTGACTTGGCTTTCTCCCACCCCCATGGCAGGAGGTCCAGCCGGGTGCAGCACTGCCGGATCCACTCGCGGCAGGAGGCCGGGGCCACCAAGTTCTACCTGACGGACAACCTGGTCTTCGACAGCCTCTACAGCCTCATCTGCCACTACCGGGAGGTGCCGCTGCGCTGCAACGAGTTCGAGATGCGCCTCACCGACCCCGTCCCCCAACCCAACGCCCACGAGAGCAAAGAGTGAGGATCCTCCCAGCCCCCCATCCCCTCAATCCCATGGGTCCACCAGCCTCCTCCAGCCCCAGCAGGGTGTGGAGATGCTGATGGCAGCCCCCCGTCTCCATGTTCTCCCTGGCCAGGTGGTACCACGCCAGCTTGACGCGTCTCCAGGCCGAGCACATGCTGATGCGGGTCCCGCGGGATGGAGCGTTCCTGGTGCGGAAGCGCAGCGAACCCAACTCCTACGCCATCTCCTTCCGGTGAGTGTGGCCACCACGAGGCCAGTAGGGCTTGGCCAAGCTGAGGAATGTCTGTTGTGACCCTGAGCTAGGTGGCAGGGGTTTGCTGTGGGTGACACAGTGGGACACGTGACAGTGTTATGAAGGGGACACCCTCTCCATGGTGACATCCTCTGGGTTGTCATTTTGGTGGCATCCCACCCATTCCCATCATGGAACCAGGATCCAGCCACCCCTCACCCCTCCCATTCCCATCTCTCCCGGCCCCAGGGCGGAGGGGAAGATCAAGCACTGCCGAATCCAGCAGGAAGGGCGGCTCTTCATGCTGGGCAGCTCAGCTGAGTTTGAGAGCCTCGTGGACCTCATCAGCTACTACGAGAAGCACCCGCTGTACCGCAAGATGAAGCTGCGCTACCCCATCAACGAGGAGACCCTGGAGAAGATGGGCACCACCGTGAGTTCTCCCAGCAGTGGGCACAGCAGGGGTTCTGTGCCATGGGCAAATAAGCCCCATCCTTAGCTCCACCATATTCCAGAAGTTTGGTTGGAGCCCAACGGGGACCGGCCAAGCTCATTCCGCAGTCATTACCCAGTATTAAAGCTCCACCATAATTCCCTTTTCCAGCAAGATGCAAAGGGTTATTAGGTCCTGCTCAACCTCTTCTCGTCACCCCATAGCCCTTGCCCACATCCAGGTGACCCCCTGAGATATTTCTCCTTGCAGGAACTGGACTATGGAGCCCTGTATGAGGTGCGGACTCCCCACTTCTACGTAGAGGCTAACAAGATGCCAATGGCCAGGGTAAGGGGCCAAGCTGGTGTCCTGGGAGGTGGTGGGTGGTGGGACATGACATGGGGTTCCTGAGTGGTCCCTCCCCAGATCCACCACACCTCCCACCACCGTTGACCTGAGAAGTGGTGATGTTGTGCTGCATTTTTGTGACCTTCGAGTGGTGCTGGAGCTGGACCCATCCCACATCATCAACACTTGGGGACAGTCCGAGCTTCAGTGACAGCATTGTCACAGTGTGGTGGTGGGACAGGGCTGGAGAGACCCCAGCCTGGAGCAGGGACCTGGAAAAAGCTTGCCCTAACAGCAAGGAAATCCCTTTGCACTGGGGAACCCCTAAAAAGCAGGTCTAGGGTCAGTTCCCAGGTGGTGCAGTCTGCATCCTCAGAGGTTTTTGGGACTCGGTTGTTCTTGGAGTTGACCCAGTCTCTACCCTTGGAGGCTTTTGAGATTAGGTGGGTCTTGGAGCTGACCCAGTCTCCATCCTTGGAGGTTTTTGGGACTGGGCATAGCTTGGAGTTGACTCTGGAGGAGGCTGGACTGGAGCCCTAAGGTTCCTTTCCTATGATCCTACAATCCCATGGTCCAGCACTGCTGGTGCCTTAGTGGTCCGTTTGCAGCAAGATAAGACCACACAGAGGAAAACTTAACCCAGAGGGCTTTTTCCAGGGAGTGTGGTAATATCAGGGGATTAACCCTTCAGTGCACCAGGAGAAACCATTGTGGGTCCCAAGAAAGAAACCTGATCTGCTCTGAATGTGGTGATCCTGCAGGACCACAGGCACCTGCAGCCCTCCTGTCCCCTCTAACCCATCCCACTGCTGTGAGCAATTTGGAAGATGAAGAGGGGCTTTTTGTCAAGAGCTGCACATAGGTCAAGGAGTAATGGATACAAAATAGAGGAAATTCAGGTTAGATATTAGGAAGAAATTTTTTCCTGTGAGGGTGATCAGATACTGGGATAGAGAAGTTATGGATGCCCCATCCCTGGAAGTGCCCAAGGCCAGGTTGGACAGAGCTTGGAGCAACCTGGTCTAGTGGAAAGTGTCCCTGCCCATGGAGGGATGGGTTGAAATGGGATGACCTTTAAGGTCTATTCCAACCCCTTAACACCCTATGATTCTACAATTTGGGGGTGTCAGACCCTCCGGACCCTGTATCTTGGGGACAGAGGAGGGAGCTGGATGCTGGGTGGTGACACACGTGTCCCTCTTCCCGGTGTCCCCAGTGCACGGTGAAGGCCCTGTATGACTACAAGGCACAACGGGAGGACGAGCTGTCGTTCTGCAAGCAGGCCATCATCCACAACGTGGACAAGCAGGACGGTGGCTGGTGAGGGCGGTCACTTGGGTGTCACCGTGAGCGGGAGGGCGGAGGGGACACCCCGGGTATTCCCACGGCGGGTTTTAACTCAGCCTCCTTCTCTGTCCCCCCACCCCCTCTCCCACCACCCCCCCACACCGCATGCAGCAGGGACACCCCTGTCCCCCCCCTCCCCAAAATCTGTCCGCTCGCCTTGATCCACTCACCCCTTGCAGGTGGCGGGGGGACTACGGGGGCAAGAAGCAGCTTTGGTTCCCGGCCAACTACGTGGAGGAGATCGTCGGCACCCAGGCGCAGGAGCAGGATGAGGCTGTGAGTGCCACCTCCCCGGGACCCTGGGAGCGAGGACACTGGAGGCTCCCAGGAGCTTTCACCAAGTCCTGAGGCTGGGAGATGCTCATGGTCCTGCTCCAGCCCAGACCCTTATCCAGAGGCTGGAGGATATTCCTGGCCCTAGTCCAATTTGGACTTATTTTTGGAAGCTGAGAATGCTCCTGGTCATATCTTTATCCAGAGGCTGTGGGCTCTGTGGGCTCCCAGCCCCACTCCAGCTTGGACCCCTTTCTGGAAGCTGCAGGATATTCCAAGTCTTGTGCAAGCCCAGATCCTTATCCAGAGGCTGAGGGATGCTCCTGGTCCTGCTCCAGCCCAGACCCTCATCCAGAGGCTAGGGAATGCTTGTGCTCCTGCTCCACTCCAGATTCTTATCCAGAGACTGAGGGATATTCTTGGCCCCACTCCCACTTCGACAATTTACTGGAAGCTGGAGAATGCTCCCAGTCCTGCTCCAGCCCTGATGTCTGTCTGGAGGCTGGATGATAATCTTGGCCACTCTCCAGCTTGGATCCTTTCCTGGGAACTGGAGGATGCTCCCAGCCCTGCTGCAGCCTACTGCATACTGGGGGATGCTCCTGGTCCTGCTCCAACCTAGACCTTCATCCAGAGGCTGGGGGATGCTCCTGGTCCTGCTCCAACCCAGCTCTTTGTGTGATGCTCCTGAGTGTTTTTCCCTTCTGTTCCTCAGATTTGTCTGACTCAGAGGGCTGGAGGGTGGCTGCCTGTAACCCACAGGCCTCCCCCACATTCCCTTTTCCTTCCTCTCTTGCAGTCATCAGAAAACAGCCCCCTGGGGAACTTCCTGAAGGGCTTCATTGATGTCCCATCCTGCCACGTGGGTGAGTGTCCCTCCTTACAGATTTGGGGGGAATTTGGAGGAATTGGGATGTCCAGATGATCCAGGGGACATTTTCCCTTGATTCCAAGGGCGTGTTTCAGCATGGACAGCTGAAACCTCACATTAAAACAAATGGGATCCTCACAGGAGGAGGATCCTCATGGATGGTGGGGCACCAGGAGGGGCTGGTGGGGGCCCGGGAGCGGGACCGCTGAGGTTTCGTTTGCTCCACAGAGCCATCCGTTGGGAATGTCTTCGAGTAAAGCCCCCCTCTGATGTCCTTATAGTTATCTCCAAAGACGGGAGGAGCTCCAAACCATTTGTCTTCACCATCCATTCCCAGCAGATGTCCCACGCAGCCCAGTCGCTGGATGTGGCCGCGGACACGCAGGAGGAACTCAGCGAGTGGGTGGCCAAGATCCGGGAGGCCACGCAGAACGCCGATGCCAGGGTGAGGGGATGCAGAGGATGGGGCTGGATGGTCCTTTTCTCATGGAGATTGTTCCTAATACCTCCAAAGGGAGAGTCTCTAGGGGAGACTTGCAGCTCCTGTTTTCCCTCGTGCAGATGCAAGAAGGGAAGATCATGGAGCGGAGGAAGAAGATCGCGCTGGAGCTCTCGGAGCTGGTCGTGTATTGCCGGCCAGTGCCGTTCGATGAGGACAGTAAGTCCTGGAGAAGTGGGATAATGGGATGAGTGTGGGAAGAGACAGGTGGGAAGAGCCATCCAGGTCTCATTCCTTCCCTGATGGCCACTCGGTGCTCGCAGAGATTGGCACGGACAAGGCGTGTTACCGGGACATGTCCTCCTTCCCGGAGACCAAGGCGGAGAAATACGCCAACCGCAGCAAGGGCAAGAAGTTCCTGCAGTACAACCGCCGCCAGCTGAGCCGCATCTACCCCAAAGGACAGCGCCTGGACTCCTCCAACTACGACCCGCTGCCCATGTGGATCTGCGGGAGCCAACTCGTGGCCCTCAACTTCCAGACGCCCGGTAAATCCTGCTCCCGGGGTTGTTGTTGGGCTCATCCCTGAAGGTTGTCTCAAAATTCCCGTCCCTGGGTTGTCTTGTTGGAGGTGGTTTGAGTGATCTGTCCAACCTTTGTCTCCATCCTCATGGGGACACGAGTGGTTTGGATGCTCTTCAGCCTTTTCCTGATCCTGATGGGAACACGGGAGGTGGCTGGAGTGATCTCTCTAATCTTTGTTGTCACCCTGATGGGGGTAGAGGAGGTGGTTTGGATGATCTCTCCAAGCTTTGTCCTCATCCTGATGGAGACACAGGAGGTGGTTGGAGTGATCTCTCCAAGCTTTGTCCTCATCCTGATGTAGAGACAGGAGGTGGTTTGGATGCTCTCCAACCTTTGTCTCATCGTGATGGGGATGCAGGGAGTGGTTTGTAAGATCTCTCCAACCTTTGTCCTTATCCTGGTGGGGACACGGGTGGTTTGGATGCTCTCCAATCTTTGCCCTCATCCTGTTGGGGACATCTCCATGCAAAACTGGGCTGCATCCCTGCTCCAACTACAGCTGGAGGCTCTTAATTGGGTTTGCAAGGCACGACCTTCTGCCCAAGGACCTCAGGTAGGTCCCTGAGCCCCGCACTCAGATCTGCTCTGTCCCCATGGCCACAGACAAACCGATGCAGCTGAACCAGGCACTCTTCATGCTCGGTGGCCGCAGTGGCTACGTCCTGCAGCCGGACATCATGAGGGACGAGACCTTCGACCCCTTCGACAAGAACAGCCTGAAGATCGTGGAGCCCATCACAGTCCAGCTGCAGGCAAGTGGGCAAGGACAGCACTTTGAGGTGGTCACCATCAAGACGGGAACTCCTTCCTCATTTTTGGGTCAACCAGGGGTAGTTTTTACACGTTCCAGCCACATATTTGCTCCATGGAGCTTGTTGCTCTTTGGAGTCCTTCCTCATCCAGTGTGGCTGGACCTCACCTTCCTCTTCCTCCCCTTTGTCCCACAGATCCTTGGTGCCCGGCACCTGCCCAAGAACGGGAGGAGCATCGTGTGCCCCTTTGTGGAGGTGGAGGTTTGCGGCTCCGAGTACGACAACAGCAAGAACAAGACGGATGTCGTAGGTGAGGGACCATGCGGTTGATGTCCCCACCCTTGGGGACAGCCCTGATTGAGAGGATGTGTGGGTGATGGGGCTGGGTTTTGTGCTCTCTCCCACAGCCGACAACGGCTTCAACCCCGTCTGGCTCTTCAAGCAGTTTGTCTTTGACATCAACAACCCCGAGTTCGCCTTCCTCCGCTTCGTGGTGTACGAGGAGGACATGTTCAGTGACCCCAACTTCCTGGCACAAGCCACCTTCCCCGTCAAGGGCCTCAAAACAGGTATGGTCCTTCCAGCATCATCATCATCATCATCATGACCATCTCCATCATTGAGTCATGGAATCGTAGAAGGGTTTGGGTAGGAAGGGGCTTTTAAACGTCCAAGTCCCCTTCAGTCATCTTCACCATCTCCATCATAGATCGTGGAATCATAGAAGGGTTTGTGTTGGAAGGGACCTTTAAAGGTCATCGAGTCCAACCTCCCTGCAGTCATCTTTATCTCCATCATTACCATCATTGTGATCTCCATGATTAAGTCATGGAGTCATTGAAGGGTTTGGGTTGAAAGGGACCTTTAAAGGTCTTCTAGTGCAACCCCCTTGCAATCATCATCATGATCTCCATCATTGAGTCATGGAATCTTAGAAGGGTTTGGGTTGGAAGGGAGTTAAAGGTCTTCTAGTGCAACCCCCCTGCAATCATCATCATCATCATCTCCCTGGGGTCCTGGCCATGGTGAGGGGCTCGGACCCTGCTCTGGACCCTCGGACCCTGCTGAGTTCGTGTTGTGATGTTGTGTCCAGGCTACCGGTCGGTGCCGTTGAAGAACAGCTACACTGAGGACCTGGAGCTCGCCTCCCTCCTCATCCACATCGAGATCATCAACGCCAAGGCAGGTGGCCCAGGCAGCTTGGGAAACCTGGAACAAGGGCTACCAGTTCTTCGGGGCGTCCTGCCCACCCCACCAGCCTCACACGCTTGTTTTGGAGCAGGAGGAAGATGAGGAGAACCTCTACTCGTCCATCCAGCAACTCCGGGACCGCGCCAGCGAGCTCTCCAGCCAGGTCTCCAGCTACGAGCGCACCAACGGCTGCGATTCCCGCTACCAGCAGCGCCTGGACGAGCTCCGGGCGGCGCAGGAGCGGCTCATGGAGCTCACTGAAGTCCGCAACCGCAAGTGAGTTGTCCCTTCCCTGTGGCTTCGGGAGGTCCCTCTTGGGAGGGTCCCTGAGGCCACCGTCCTGCTTCCCCACCAGGTTGATGGAGAAGAAGAAGAGGGACCGGCAGATGGTCACCAAGCGCAGCTGAGCTGGAGGGAGTCAAGCAGTGGAGCTCCCCCAGCCACCTCCTCTCCTGCCACAAAGGGAGGTGGGGTGGCCACATCCGGAACTCCCACCCACGCTCAGGGCTGGGTGACAGCGGCGTGACACATTCGGGGATGAAAGGGGGACCTTGGGTAGCCGTGCCTGTGACAGGGGTGAGGTGGGAGGTGGGACGTTCTCTGGCTTCCATCCCAGGTGCCTCCAGCTTCATCCCGTGTTCCCTGGGGCTAGTGGTCATGTCCTTGTTCCCGCGGGGTGGCCACAGTGGCTCGTCCTCACCCAATGTTCTCGATGTCCGACCATCCCATGGCAGCCCCATGACTGATGGGGAAACTGAGGCACAGGGGCCCAGCCGGCCCAGGATGGGGCAGGACTGGTCACCTCCATCGTGGGCACAGGTGACAGGACTGGCTGGTGGCGAGGCACCAGGATGGGGACACAGGGGACACTTTTGGGGGGGTTAGGGGGGCATTTTGCTCCCCCGCTATAAATATCTGTATTTTCTTCTTTTATCCAGCGTGTACATACGGCGTGAGGGGGGAGGGGGTGTCTGTACCAGCCACAGTATTAGGGCACAAGGGGGACCCCAAAATGTCCAGAGATGTCCCAGCATGGGACCAAGGGAGCAGGGGACCAAGTCTGGGGGTGTCCCACCAGGCAGGGTGGCCTGTGACAGGGTGCCCTGAGCAGGCACCAGGTAAATACAGGCATCAAGGTGGCCCCAGAGGGGACAGGGATGTCCCTGAGGTGACCCAGAGTTGTCACCAAACTCTGGGAATGGGGACAGATCCTGCCAGTAAAGCCAGCTGAGGTGGTGGCCGGCCTGGCAGTGGCTGGGGACATCTTGGGGTGTCCCCCAGGGTCGGGGTGTCCCGGCAG
>VZTZ01048584.1:24820-42425 GCA_013400955.1 Drymodes brunneopygia | reverse complement strand
GGGGACCTGTGTATTCTTTGTATGAAAATAAATCTATTTAGCCAATATTTTTACCCTGCTGCTGTGACCTGGTGTCCCCCCCGCATTGTTCCCAAAGTGAGTGATGTCACCTGGCAGGTGGCTTGGCAGTCCCAGATCCAGCGTGTCACCCTTGTCCCAGCAGCAGTGGGGACACTGAGGGATGTGTTGTGGCAGGCAGGGCCACCCAGGAAGGGGACAGAGGACACAAGGCAGAGGGACACAGGGCCAATGGATATGGGGTTGTGGGGACACGGGGTCATGGGGACACAGGGCCATGGGGACATGGGGGCTCTGGGGACACAGGGCATGGGGACACACAGCAATGGGGGTGCAGGATGGCAGGGTCATGGGGTCACATGGCACAGGGACATGGGGACACACACAGGTCCATGGGTCCATAGGGACATAAATCCACAGATCCATAGGGATTTGGGTCCTTGGGGACACACACACATGGACCATAGGGACATGAGTCCATGGGGACACAAATTCATGGATCTATGGGGATTTGGGTCCTTGGGGACACACCCACACAGATCCATGGGAACATGATTCCATGGGGACACAAATCCACGGATCCATAGGGATTTGGGTCCATGGAAACACATGTGAATCCATTGAGATTTGAGTCCAGTAGGACACACACGGATCCATAGGGAACATGGGTCCATGGGGACACAAGTTCACAGATCCATAGGGACATGGGTCNCCTCCCTCCTTTTGACCCCGCCTCTTTTCTCCCATTGGCTTACCGCCTCCCACCGCCGCTCCCCATTGGTTGCCGGGCCGCGCGCGCGCCCGGACGCGGAAGTGCCCGGGCCGGAGCGGCGGCGGAGACGGTGAGGGGAGGGGGGAGGGGTCGATCCCAAACCCCGCTCCGAGCGCTGGGAACGGGGATTTATTCCCAAAAATCGGGGGAAATTGGGAATATTCTGCCTTAAATACCCGGGTTACACTTGGGTTTGATGAGGATAAGGGCTTATCCCTGTGTTTCCGCGAGGAAAATGGTTTATTTTGGGGGGTTTTTGGTGAGGAAATTTGTTTATCCGTGTTTATTTTCGTGAGAAAAGCTGGTTGTTCTTGGGGTTTTGGCGAATAAAATTGTTTGTTTTCGGGGTTCTCCGTGAAGAAAAGGGTTTATTCCGGGGTTGTGATGAGGAAAAGAAACTACTTTTGGTTTTCCTGAAAATGAGGAACATGATTTATTCGTAGTTTTTGATGAGGAAAGTGTTTCATTTTTGCGTTTTCCATGAGGAAAAAAAAGGTTTGTGGCTTTTGGGGAAGAAAATTGTTTATTTGTGTGTTTTTGATGAGGAAAATTACTTACACTTGGAGGGTTTTGATGAGGAAGATGGTTTATTATTGGGATCTGATTAACAAAACAGTTTATTCTTGCTTTTTGATGAGGAAAATTGTTTATTCTTGCGGGTTTTGTAATAAAAATGTGTTTATTTTTTGTTTTTTTATGAGGGAAATGGTTTATTTATGTGGTTTTGATGAGGGACGTGGTTTATACTGGAGCTTTTGTGAGGAAAACGGGCTTGATGAGGCGAATTTATTCTTGGTTATTTTTATAAGAAAAACAGTTTATTCTTGGGGTTTTCATTAATTAAACAGTTTATTCTTGGGAATTTCATCAGAAAAATCAATTTATTTGGGGATTTTAGTGAGGAAAGGGTTTCTTTTTAATTTTTTTTCTTATTCACCCTTTCTTTACGTTGAGACAAAAATTTTGGATCCTGATTTTTCCGTGGAATCGTCAAAGAAGAGATGGGGAGGGGTTAAAAAGTGGAATTTATTGTCTGGATTTTAATTACTGCCGGAATTTAACTGTTAGAATTTAACTAGTGGAATTTTAACTGGAATTCTGCCATTTGAATTCAACTAGTGGAATTTTAACTGGAATTCTGCCAGTTGAATTCAACTACTGGAATTTTAATTTTTCAGAATTTAACTAAAAAAATAGGCACCAAAAATGCATTTTGGCTTCCAAATGCTTGCATTTCTTTTAATAAAAATTGCATAATAAATAATGAAATATTTGTTAGGAAGGCTGGATTCTTTAGTACCTCACGGGGTGATTTGCATACATTTTGAATATTCACAAGCTGCGGCAACACCGAGGAGCATCCAAGGAATTCTTTTCCAAGGAATTCTTTTCCAAGGAATTCTTTCCCAAGGAATTTTGAAAGGCAGGGTCGATCCTCTGCCTCAGTTCCCCGTGAGCAAGGGAAGAAAATGTGGAATTTCATGAGGCTGGACGGTGCCAGAACAGGTTGGACGAGCTGGAGCAGCCTCTCCATCCCTGGAATTATTCCAGGCGTGGCTGGACGGAGCCTGGAGCAACCTGGGATGGGGGGGAAGGTGGAAGGAGATGATCCTTAAGGTCCATCCCAACCCAAACCATTCCATGGTTTGGTGTTTTTTGGGTTGTTTTTTTTTTTGCACAACCTCATCCTGGGAGGGTTTAGTGGAGAAGGCACTTTTCCCCATGGAAACACAGTGAGGGAACAGGGATGAGCAGGAATGTGGGAAGCCGGGTTGGATGGAATTTTAAATCACCACAAGGGTGATTAAACACCTGGAAAAAAGGGAGCAGGGAGGCTTTGGGGAGACGCTCAAACCCAGCTGGGCAAGGCTTTGAGCAGCAGGGTTGGATCCAAGACCTCTTCCAACCCCGGATTCTTCGGGAATTCCACGCCAACACTCACAAATCCCCGTTGCCCTGACTCTTCCCAACCCAGGGGGAAGCCGCCATGTCCAACCTCCCACCTCCAGATGGGAATTGCTTCTACATCCTGACGGAGGACTGTGCCTACGGAAGCAAATACTTCCAAGCCGGCAACCTCTGCTTCTGCAGCGAGAGGAGCTACCTGCGGAATTTTTCCGAGGATGGGCCCCCGGCTTGCTTCCTCAAGGTCATCATGCTGGATGACAGCTCCACGGTCACTGTCAACCTGGAGATCCTGCAGCCCGTGCGCCAGGAGGCTGCCGGGTTCCTCCTGGCCATCGGCAGCCACAGCGAGCGCTTGGATTTTTTCCTGGAGAGGCTGAGCCTGGAGGGAGCTCTCCGGGCCGTGCCGGGTCAGAGCGTGATGGTGGAGGTGGAGCGGGAGTTTTTCCCGGGAGTTGTGCGCTACGTCGGGAGCATCTACAAGCCCAGCTTGGCTGTGCTGACCCCGGTGTTTTTTGGGGTGGAGTTGCAGGTAAGGAGCAGGGAGAAATCAGCAAATTCCTCATTTTTCCATGAATTTTCCGTGTGTAACGTCCCTTCCCGGTGTGTTTTCAGGGAGAGGGGGAAAACAGAGGGAGAAGTGACGGATCCTACCACGGCACCGAGTACTTCAAGTGCAAGAGGAACTGTGGGATCTTCCTGCCCTTCAGCAAAATCCAGTTTATTCCCACATCAGGCAGCGATTCTGGGAAGCAGAAGCCGGGAAAACAGGACACGGAGGAGGTGGTTCCCGTGAAGGTGGGAGACGCCGTCAGCTTCTACGTGGATGGGATCCCCACCAAAGGAATTGCCATGGCAGTTTACAGGGAAGGGAGCCAGTGGTTCGTGAAGGTTTGCCCGGTAAGAGCAGCTTTTCCGTGTCTTTTTGGGGGATTTTAAGGGAAAAAAAAACACGTGGAAGAGAAGTGGAGGGAATGTCCAAAAGGGTTCCGGGCCCGTTTAGAAAATTCCTTCGTATTCCAGTGTTCAGCTGTTGGACTTTTCCCTGGCTGATGGATTTTTCCCTGGCTGATGGGTTTTCCCCTCCTTTCAGGAAGAAGAAGGAACAACTGACATTTTCAGGGAAATCCCCATGGATTCTGTTGTGAAGGAGAGCTTGCAAAGTAGGTGAACTTTGGATGTGTCTCTTCTGATCCCGTTCTGGGGAATTTGGAATTTAGTCCCTCTCTGCAGGGTACTGAGGTGCTGAAATTCCAGTAAAACCTCCAGCTTGTCTTAATGGATCGGGATTTATGGAAAAATCTCAAGTTCCACACAAAGCTAAAGCTGAACCCCATTTGTCAGGGAGGAGAGTCCAATGGTTGCAGAGAATTCCCTCAGGGAAGAGGCACCACTGGTTAAAGAACCTTTAACTCAGCTGTAAAAGATGGATTGGGATCTTCATCCTGGTGGGAAAGGCTCAGGTGCCAGCAGCAATGGTGGGAATTGTTGGACAAGACAAGGAATTAGTAGAAAAATTAGGAAATAACCCCCCCCGCTGCCATCCCAGAAGCCTGGGAAGGGCTGGATTAGCTCCAGGGCCAGCCAGAGGTTGGAATGTGAAGCTTTGAGCAGGGAAACAAGGAGCAGGATCATTCCCTCTCATCCTTGTCAGACCAGCTTGGACACACCAGGAATTACAACTTGTGTCCCTGCTGCTCAGCTTCCTGCTTGTGTGTGTAGCCTGGAATTTCCAAAGGAGACCAAGAATCAGATCCAGAGGATCGAATTCCCGCCTCTCCTGATGTTCTGTGTTGCCCATCAGGTTTTTGCCCAACATTCAACTCCAACGTGGGCTTTGGAAAACAAAACCCAATGAAACGAGAGATCAGCGAGAGCAGTGAGGAAGGGGAAGGTGGGAATTCAGCCCTGGAAGTGAACTCCATGGTCCAGATCACCTTGGACAAAGGGAATCAAGTGTCGGGAATCATCCGCTGGTTGGGCTACCTGCCCCAAATCAAGGACAAAATGGCTGGAGTGGAACTGGTGAGGCTGGGAAGCTGGGAAAAAGTGCTGGTGGCAGTGGCTGAACATGGGGGATGGGATTTTGGGATGCCCAGGTGCAGGATCTTGAGGGGCTGGAATGGAGCTGGGAAGGGTCTGGAGCAGCAGGAGTGCCTGAAGGAGCTGGGAGGGCTCATCCTGGAGAAATGGAGGCTCAGGGACCTTCTGGCTCCCTAAAATTCCCTAACAGGAGGGTGGGACCAGGTGGGAATCAGGATCTGCTCCCAGGGAACAAGGGACAGGGCATGAGGAAAGAGCCTCAAACTGCTCCAAAGAATGTTTAGGTAGGATATTTGGAAAATTATGGATGGGGTTGTCCAGCCCTAGCACAGCTGCCATCCCCATCCCTGTGGATGTGGCACCTGGACACAATTTAGTGGTGGCCTCGCCAGTCACATCACTAGACTCGATCTCAGATCTCTTTTCCAACCATAATTCCATAAATCCCGCTCTCAGGCTCTTCCCTGGTGCTTTTTTTTTACCCCAGGATGAAGACAAGGGGGTCACGGCTGGAGAGTGGCAGGGCAAGTCCTACTTCCAGTGCGCCCCGAAGCGCGGCCTCTTCGTCAGGCTGAATTCCTGCCAGCCCGACGTGCGCTTCCAGAGTTTTCCCAACCCTGATTTATCCCTCGGGGATTACAGTGAGTCCTCTGGGAAGCAGGAAAACGGGGCTGGGATGGGAGAAGGAGATGGAAAAAAACCCCGTGGGCGGCGTTTCTTCCCTTTCTTCAAGTGTTGTTTTTTGGTGTTTATCCCACACCGCATCCTTGGCTGGGTTAACAGTCCTAGAGGTCTTTTCCAACTTAAATGATTCCATAGGGAACATCCCACAAGTCTGATTTATGAAAAGCTGGATTGAGAAGCCACCTTAGATCTGAGAGTCATAGGCTCACCTCAGACTTTTGGGGCATCAAGGAGGGACAGAGTTGACCCAGATGAGAAGGTGAAGGAAATTTTTTGTCTTGCAGGAGGACAAGAAGTTCTTCCAGAGGGTCCAGAGAGTTTTCCTCCCCTCAGGAATGAGGCAGTAGTCCGTGTTCTCCAAGGGCAGATGAAAGGCATCCAAGGCCATTGTAATTCCTGCTACATGGATGCAGCTCTCTTCAGGTAAGGACCTGCTCGGGTGGTGCAGGCTCATTAAACTGAGTGGCTTTTTAATTGGGCAGAGCCCCAAAATGCAGCACTTCCCTGGATTCCCAAGCTGGCTGGAAGTTTACCTGGTGTAGAACAGGATGTAACAGTTGTGGAGATGCAACCTCCAGGCTGCTTTTTGATCTCCTTCCCAAATCCAGCAGGTTTTCCAGCCCTGAAGACACCCCTGTACCTCTGTGTCTGCCATTCAGGGTGCTGAGAGCTCGTAGTTTTCCGGACTTGGACTGTGCTGACTCTGTCCCTGGAAGTTCTGGCTGGAATCATTCCAAAGAACTCACCCAGGAGGTCCCAACTTCCCTGCTTGGAGAGGAAAAGACTCAGTGGTGCCCTTCCCTGAGCAGTTTTGGCTGCAAAGTAGGAATTTCCTTCTCCCTGAGCTGTTCCCTCGCTTTCTCCTGGTGTTCATTGCTCCAGATGTGCTTCACTTGTGCAGATGTGCTTCCCTCACCTCCCTGTTATTCCATGCATGGATTGCTGGGCATCAAAGCCATCGACTGTCACCAGCCACCACATTTTGGTTCCAGCTGTTGCTTCCAAGCCCTCAAACTCAAACCCATCCCACTCTTCCCACAGCCTCTTCTCCTGTACATCCGTGCTGGACTCCATGCTCTTCATGCCCTTCCCACTGTGTGACAGGAATGTCCAGGGAATTCTGCGGGATGAGATTGTCAATCCCCTCCGAAGGTGAGTGTAGGGAATGCTGGGAAGTTGCCCCATTTGCCTTCATTCCTTCCCTGCTGCCCTGAAGGTGGTACCTGGCACAGAAGGAAACCTGGCAGGCACATCCAGAGGTGTTCAGGACAAGGAGAAATGGTTTGAAATGGACAGAGCAATCTGTTCCTAGAGGTCTTGGGAAGAAATTCTCCTCCTCTTTGAGGGTGGTGAGGCCCTGGAAGTGTCCAAGACCAGGTTGGATGGGGCTTGGAGCAACCTGGGATTGTGGAAGGTGTCCCTGCCTGTGGCAGGGGATTGGAATTTGATGATCTTTAAGATCCCTTCCAACCCAAACCACCATTCCAGGATCCTGTGATTCTTCCAGTTGTTCCTTTCCCTGGGATGTGAGGTTGGCACAACTCTTGTGCTCAGGAGGAAGCCTTGGGAGCTGCACTTCCCAGGGAAAGAAGGAAAAAGGGATTCTTGGGGTTCCAACCCCCTCTGGATGGAACCCTGGAGTTGATGAAGCAGCAGCCTTGCCTTCCTCAGCAGCTGGGCCCAAAATTGGTATGGAATTCCAGGCTGGATGAGGGGAAACCATCCAGCTTCCAGTGCCTCAAGGGGCTCCAAGGGAGCTGGAGAGGGACTTTGGACAAGGGCCTGGAGTGACAGGACAAAGGGGAAGAGTTTAAAACTGACAGAGTAGATTTAGATCTGACATTGGGAAGGAATTTTTGGTGTGGGGGTTGGACTGGAAATTCCCAGAGAAGCTGTGGCTGTGCCTGGATCCCTGGAAGTGTCCCAGTCCGGGTTGGATGGGGCTTGCCCATGGCAGGGGGTTGGAACTGGGTGAAGTTTAAGATTCCTTTCCAAGCCCAGCCATTCCATGATTTCCCTCACCTGCAGCTGGTTGTTGTTCCCAGGACTGGCTTTGTCAGGGCCAGCAGCGTGATGCACCTCCGGGAGCAGCTCACGGACAAGGGCCAGTGCTCCAGCTTTACCAACGCTGAGAAAGGTAAAGAAGGAGCTCCCTGGGGCCTTTCCCTCATCCAGGCACCACCTGGAAACTTCCCTTGGTGCTTCTCCCAGGAATGTGCTTTAATTAGGTGCTGCTGTTAATTGATGTTAAAATTCACTTGTCAAATCCTTTCAGCTTTTAAATCTCTCCGTACCCTCAGAGCCCCTTCCCTCAGGGCCTACAGGGGCTCCAGGAGAGCTGGAGAGGGATTTTGGACAAGGGGTGGAGGGACAGGACACAGGGAATAGTTTCCCACTGCCAGAGGGAAGGGTTAGATGGGATTTGGGAAGGAATTGTTTCCTGTGAGGGTGCGGAGGAACTGGAATGGAATTTCCAGAGAAACTGCGGCTGCCCCATCCCTGGAAACGTTCAAGGTCAGGTTGAGTGGGGCTTGGATTAACCTGGGATAGTGGAAGGTGTCCCTGCCCATGGCAACAGCTGTAATTCCATGATCTTGAAAGTCCCTTCCCACCCAAACCATTCTGGAATTCCATGGAGGTGCAGCCTCTGAAGGCTGGTTGGCATTTTCCATGTTCCCCTTGGAATCTGTGCCTTAACCAAGTGCTCTCAGCCTTCATCCCAGTTGTCCCCCTACCCTGAAGAGGAAATTCCAGGTCCATGGAACGTTGGCTCATGTTTATCTGGCAGCTCTTGGATGCAGTGGGACAGGGCAGTTCCTGGCGTGGTCTGATCCATCCTTTCCTTTCCAGATCCTGAGGAGTTCCTCAACCTCATAATGCAGCAGATCCTGGGAATTGAGCCACTCTTGAAGCTCCAGTAAGTTTCCACAGCTGAGGGATACAATTCCCAAGGCCAGGCTCATTAATTTTCCACCTCACAATCCCTGGTAGGGAGGGGAGGGGGGATGGGGGTCACTCGTCCCTTTCCTCCGAAGTTTTTTTGGAATCGCAGCTCTGAGTTTTGCGCAGCTCCTTCTGCTTTCCCTTAGGAACAGACTCTGATCCTGCCTCTTGTGATCTCCCCATCCGGGAAAAAGCTTTTCTGAGCTCTCCCTGGAGGGTTCTGCCTTCAGAAAACTGGGATAAAAACCTTGTGCCATCCTCAGGGAGAGCCAGAAGGGGTTTGAGAAAGGTGATGTCCGACTTCAGGGCAGATCCAGCAATATCCGACAGCCTTTGGATGAATTTGGGATGCGTCCAGGCTGCCAGGCTGGCTCAGCTCCTGCAGCCTCTCAAAACAGGCAGCCCATGGATGCAGTCCCAGTTTTTTGGGGACTCTACAAAGAAGATGAGAGGCTGGAGGAAGCCAAAAATAACTGTGCTGTTTGGGAGCACAGAAAGGGAATTGTTGGGTTTCTGTGCTGCTTTGTGGAGCCGCCGCTCGAGCCGTGGATTGTGGAGTGCTGGGAAAGGCCGAGCACAAAGAGAGCTCTGTCCTGCAGCTCCCCTGCACGGGGTCATCCCAAGGAAATCCTTTCCCTGCTCTCTTTTTAGGGATTCTGGGAGATCTGCACACAGATCACCTTGAGTTTGGCTTTTCAGATTTAGTTGATCCTTCATCGAAGCATCCGTTTGTCAACTCAAATATGAAATTATCTTTTAGATTTATGTCGAGGGGAGATGGAATTTTGCTTAGAGGAGCAGGATGTGGTGCTCCAAAGGGATAATGAGGCCAAAATTCCTACTTATCCCCTCTTCCCCCAGCACAAATTTGGTATTTTTTGGGTGGAAGAAATGCTTTGTGTCGCACCAAACCACCCTCAGTGCCCTGAGCCCAGGAGCTCTCCCAGGACAAACCTTGGGAAACTCCAAATTTTGTGTCACCACATCCCCAATCCCGTGACCTCTCCTCGCAGGTCAGGAGGCCAGAAGGAGCAGGAATGTTACTGCTACCAGATATTTATGGATAAACAGGAGGATCTGGTGGTTCCTGACGTGCAGCAGTTGGTGGAACGCTCCTTCCTGTCCTCGGATCTGAAGCTGGTGGAGGTGAGTGCAGTTTCCTTCTGCTTTTCTTGCTTCCCAAAGTACCTGTGAGGCCTTGGATGTTTTATCTCCCACACTGAATCCAGGCATGACTTAGGAAAGGGCCTCTGCTTCCCCTGTTGCCCTTTTGCCCTGTGAATAATGACAGCAAATTTAGAGGAAAAAAAATCTCTGGGATTTGGCTCTTCTGGCAGGGTAANTCAAAAAGTCTTAGTGCCACCCCCCAAGTGCCTTGATTTCCTCTTTTTTTTTTTTTTTTTTTTTTTGTTTACCCAGATCCCATCTTGCTTCATTATCCAAATGCCACGTTTTGGGAAGGAATATAAAATGTTCAGCAAAATCATCCCTTCCTTGGAGCTGGATATAACAGATCTGCTGCTGGACAGTGAGTGATGGATGATGGGCTGTGAGCAACCAGCTCCGGGCTCTCTGGGGTGGGATTCTCCTTCCCTGAGTCCCAGTTTTGGCAGGAAAATCTGGATTTTAGATGGGATATGGAGGAGACACTCCCTGTAAGCTCTGTTTCCCTGGCAGGTCCCAGGGAATGCTGCCTGTGTGGAGATGTTGCCACTCTGGAATGCTCGGAGTGTTTCAAGGACAAGGTGTTCGCAGCCACGGGCCTGAAGCAGTTCTGCAGCTCCTGCTCCAGACAGGTATTTTCCTTGGGTGTTCCCAAAATTTATCTTGGGAGCTGGCAGCAGGATGAACCCTCCCAAAATCCTCACATTTCCCTGGCTGTCCCTGCAGCTGCTCAGGTTGGAGCAACCTTTTCCTGAGGGTCATTCCCACCAGGAGCCAGAGGTTGTTGAACCCTGTGCTTACACACAGAGCCTAAATAATCACGGAATCATCAAAAGGCTTGGATTGGAAAGGACCTTGGAGCTCATCCAGTTCCACCCCCTGGATGCCACTCACTGTCCCAAGCCCTGTCCAACCTGGCCTTGGACAATTCCAGGGGTAGAGCATCCACAGCTTCCCTGGACAAGCTGTTCCATAAATAAGGAGCAATCCTGCAGGAGCTGAGTGCTGATCCCTCCTTGCTGCCTTCTCCACGAGCATTCCCACAATTTCTGCTTCTTGGAGGGTGACACGCTCCCGATTTCAGCTCCCTGCTGCCAGCCTGTTCCCACAACACCATTCCCAGGCAGGCAGGGAGCACGATAATCCCATCAGCAGGGAATAAAATTGGGAATCTGACCTCTGCCCCCTCTTCCTGGCAGGCCAGGGCCAGCCCTGCCAATGCCACCCTGTCCCCTCTCCTCAGGTCCACTCCCATCGCCGCCGCAAAGCGCACAAACCCCGGAGGCTGCACATTCCAGAGGAATTCCAGAGCTGGAGTGCCCGGGGCTGCCAGCAGGTGCCTCGGGAGAAGCTGGAGCTGTTTGCAGTGCTCTGCATCGAGACCAGTCACTACGTGTCCTTCGTCAAATACGGCCCTGGCAACCAGCACTGGATGTTCTTCGACAGCATGGCCGACCGGCACGGTCAGGGAATGGGAATGGGATGTGGGATGTGGAATGTGGGATGGGGGAAGCTGCCAGGGGCTGCTCAGCCCACCTTTCCTCTCAAGTTCCCTCTCCAGTTCTCTGAATTCTCTCTCTTTCTCTGGATTTGGCTTCCGTTTAGTTAGATTCCAGTTTTTCCAGGTTGCTTCCAGCTTCTGGCTGTGGTCAAACAAAGGATTTGGGATCCCATCCCTGCTGTCTCTCAGCTTGTGGGCATGGATTGTTCTCTCCTGTCCTTCCCTGCTGTTTTTATCACAGAATCATGGAATGGTTTGGGTGGGAAGGGACCTTCAAGGTCCTCCAGCTCCACCCTCCTTCCATGGGCACCTTCCACTATCCAAGGTTGCTCCAAGCCCCACCCAACCTGACCTTGAACATTTCTAGGGATGGAGCAGCCACAGCTTCTCTGGGAATTCCATTCCAGGGCCTCACCACCCTCCCAGGGAAGAATTCCATCCCAGTATCCCATCTAACCCTGCCCTATTTCAGTTTAAAGCCATTCCTTGTGTCCTGTCCCTCCATCCCTTTTCCAAAATCCCTCTCCAGCTCTCCTGGAGCCCCTTCAGGTTGAATGAGCCTCATCCAGCCTCTTTCCAGTGCTGTTGGCCTCCACATCTCCCAGCTGAGGCTCTGCATGATCGTTGAGTGTTCTGGGATCTGCTGGAGCTGTAGGAACTCATCCCTTCTGGGATCTGGTTTGGGATTTTCCTCCTCCTTTCCCCCCTTAGGTGGCGAAAACGGCTTCAACATTCCCACGGTGACGCTGTGCCCGGAAGTTGCCAAATACCTGGACTTGCCCCTGGCTGTGCTGGCCCTGGAGCAGCCTCGGGACATGGAGGGGGTGGCCAAACGCCTCTTTTGTGATGCCTACATGTACCTGTACCAGAGCAGGAAAATGGCACTTTACAAGTGACACCGTCCTGGGCCGATGTCACGGAGCAAGGTCAGGAACGGGAGCCTGGGATCATCCCTGAAGGTGGAAACAGAGTCTGGATGCTCTGAGCTGCCTCTTCTCACCTCTGCTGGTGTGAAATTATCCAGGTCAGGCTGAGTTTGTGAAATCCTGGCTTTATCCAGGGGTAGTTGGTCCTTGGGCACAGCTGGACTTGGGATTATTGGCGCTCAAATTCATCCTCATTCCCCACATTCCACGATTCTCAAATTCATCCTCATTCCCCACATTCCACGATTCTCCCTCTCCCAGGTGCTCTGCAGCTGGAGCCTCCCCACATCCTTATTCCCCTGCCATCCCTTCCCTCCAAAGCTGGGGACAAATCAAAACATGAGGAATTATCCACAGGTTTACCAGGAAACCACAGCCTTTCCTAAAACATCCTCACCTGGATTTGTGGAGTGAGGAAAACCGGGTCAGGACGGATTTTCCACACCTGTGTCCCTCAATTCCCTGCACTTCCCTTATCCAGCACTAACTGGCACTTTTCCCCACCATCCCTTATTTCCAATCATGGATATCCTGAGCTGAAGCTACGCTTTAAAAATAAGATATTTTTCCAAGAACAAAACTGGAAGGAGGACGGGAGCAGAGGAGCAACACCTGGGCTCCTGCTGCTCCCTCTTTTTGGCAAAATCTGCACAGGGTTCAGTGTTCCAACCTCACTTTTAGCACTTTCTGTCCCATCTTTGCCTCCACTTCTTAGTTCTGGGTCAAACACCAGAATTCCAAGGGCAAAAATGGAAAAATAAAATGAGCACTCTGGGATTTTCTGCAAGAAGGTTTAGGGTTTGGGTGGGAACTGGTGTTCCTTAAGATAAATAAATTTGTACGCACGGGGGTTCTCTGCTGTTAAGTGGGAAGTTGTGCCTGGAGTCAGTGTGATGCCCAGATTCCATAAAACCTCAAGGAAAGCATCCAGGAAGTCCCAGATGTGCAGGTTAAACCTGGAATACCAGGCCCAGTTTGGAGCTCCCCAGCACAAGAGAAACAAAAATCCAAGGAAAAAACCACAGAGACAATGAAGGGACTGGAGCATCTCCTACAAGGAGAGGCTGAGGAAGCTGGAATTGCCCAGAAAGCAAAGAAAGGCTCAGGAAATCTCCTCAATATCCATAAATACTGAGGAGAAAGTGCAAAGACACCCAGGAGCTTCTCTGCCCAGGACCAAAACGGTTCCTAAACATCTGGAATTGCATCTTGTCCATGAGGGTGACAAATGCTGGCACAGGTCACTCTCCCTTGTTCCTCCTCTCCCAAAAGCTCAGGAAAATCTCTACTCAGGTACAATGGACTCTTCATCTTTGGTGCTTTGCTTAAAAAAAAAAAATCTAATTTATAGCAAACTGATCCTGGCTTTCCTGGAGTTTTTTCCCTGTCTTAAAATGGGATGCAATGCTGTTGGAATTCCCACTCTTCATTAAGCTCTTAATTATTTTCTTCCATGTAATTTTCTGCCGAGATCCAAACCGTGGAAGGGAGGGTGGGCAGGGAAGCCACAGGTTCGATCCCTGAGGATTTCCCTCTCACCTTCCCATTCCCAGCAGAGCTCCAAAGGGTTTTTCACTGGAATTAGGGTCAGAGCCGTGGTGGGAAAAGGCCTTTATTTTAAATTTTTTTTGCTTAGTCTGAAGCTCAGTGTGGGTTAGAGCCACATTTCCTGTGGGAACTGGGGTTAGAGAGGGCAGGTGGCATCCTGGAGTTGGGATCAGCCTGGATCTGGGATCAACCTGGAGCCAGGACCAACCTGGAGCTGGGATCAACCTAGAGCCAGGACCAACCTGGAACTGGTCTCCACATCCCAGGGAACTCAGCCAGAATGGAAAGAGTTGGAATGTGGCTGCAGAGACGAAGCTTAGAATTGCCAAAGCAAAGAGCATCTGCCGTGGATGTCCCTCGGGTGTCCCATGTCACCCTTTTGGTGGCACCCCAGACTTTGTTCTAGTGCCACCAAGGAGCTTCAGGATGGGGTGGCCACCGCAGAAAGCACAAGGGCTGGCAGGGCCACCAAGGAAGGCACAGGGGTGGCAGGGCCACCAAGGAAGGCACAGGAGTGGCAGGGCCACCAAGGAAGGCACAGGGGTGGCAGGGCCACCAAGGAAGGCACAGGGCTGGCCAGGCCACCAAGAAGGCACAAGGCTGGCAAGGCCACCAAGAAGGCACAAGGCTGGCAGGGCCACCAAGCTGAGCACGGGGCTGTCACTTCCAGGGGACGCAGGGACAGCTCTGCCTTCCCCATCCCTGCATTCCCAGCTTCCCTACTGGGCGCTCCCCCAGTTCCTGCAGGTTCCTCGGGTTAGCACCAGGCAGCAGAAAAGTCTAAATTAGAGCCGTTAATTCCCAATGGATGACCTGGGCTTCCCAAAAAAAGCAGGGAGCAGGAGCTGGGGACAAGCAGGGACCTCCTCAGAGGCTGCCCTGGCGCAGCTCCAGGAAGAGCCGGTGCAGCCGCTCCGTCACGGCCACCTGGGAACGGGAACGAGAGGGGTCAGGGAGCAGCTCCGTAGTGGCTTTGCCCACCCAGGCCACCCATTCCAAGAGGCATTCCCAGGGGTGTGCCCGTGGGATGTGGGAAGCACTGGACGTACCGGGTAGGGCTGCGGCTCGTGGAGCCTGCGGTGAGCGGGGCTGAGCAGGTTGAGGGACACCTGGGCGTGGGTCCTCACCTCGGGCAGGCTGGGCAGGGGCTCACACACCTGCAGGGATGGAGATCCACGTGGGAAGAAGATCCATGTGGGAAGAAGATCCACGTGGGAAGCCACCACCCAGCACCAATCCCAGCGAGGCACTACGTCCAGGTTGGCACCAGAGTTGCTGGCACATCTCAGAAGCCACCACCGCCCTTAATCCATCACCCAGCATGGAAGAGGAGACCAGCCAGGAGATGGGACCACCCCTGACCTGGCCATCCCTGAAGTAGGTGCGATGGAGGGGCTCCACGGTGCTGGGAATGACCTTGGTGGTCTCCCCGAGCCGCCCCAGGACTCGGATCCCCAGCTCCTGCCCCGCGCTGGGCGACGGCTCCTCTTCCAGGGCCATGAGGTCCATGAAGGGGTGACCTGCAGCGGGGCCAGAAGGACACCAGGGAGAAGGGCTATGGAGCAGGAGATTTCCCCCAGGACTCCAGGGAGGGTCTCCAGACTCACCAGCAGCGTCGTAGAGCCGATAGATCATCTTCATCCCCGGGATCGTCATCTTCTCCTCATCCTCCGTGAGCTTCAGGCATGGGGAGCCATTGACCTCCACCAGCTGTGGGAGAAGGGAAAGGAACCTGTGACCTCTCTGGGGAGGCCAGTGATGCAAATCAGTTGGAAAAAAAAGAATAAAAGCCCCTAAAATAACCCCAAAATTGGGCATTCTGCCTCCTCCTGCCTGTGGAGAACCTGGGGCTTCTGGTGGGCAAAGAATTGGCCACGACCCAACACTGGCACCTGGAAGTTCCCCATGTCCTGGGCTGATCCCAAAATGTGGGAAGCTGGAGAGGGGGGAATTCTGCTCCTCAGACCCACTCAGGTGAGACCCCACCTGCAGAGCTGCTCCAGCCCTGGGGTCTCCAACAGCAGAAGGATTTGGAGCTGCTGTAGGGAGACCAGAGGAGGCCACAGAGACGCTCCAAGGGATGGAGCCCCTCTGCCCTGGAGCCAGGCTGGGAGAGCTGGGAATGTCCAGGTTTCCCAGAGAAGCTGTGGCTGCCCCTGGATCCCTGGAATTGCCCAAGGCCAGACTGGACAGGGCTTGGAACAATCTGGGATAGAGTAAGGTATCCCTTGCCCACGGTGGTGGATGATCTTCAAAAACCCCTTCCAAGGCAAATTAATTTTTGATTCCGTGACTCCAGCAGGGCTGGGTGGAGACAGAGCAGGCGTGCACCACCTGGAAGTGGCTCAGCCAGGACTGGGATATTTGGGATTTAGGCTGCCACCTGTACCTTGTAGACACAGCCCAGCGATGGCTGCAGGGGACACGTCACCAGGTTGGTCCCGATGCCGATCATGTCGATCTCGCTCCCCTGAGGCAGCAGAGAAGACAGAGACTATCAACATCCCAGCCCTGCCAGTACCAGGGATGGCCCAGGGGACACCCCAGCCCTGCCAGCACCACCCAGGTGACACCCCAGCCATGCCAGCACCACCCAGGTGACACCCCAGCCCTGCCAGCACCACCCAGGTGACACCCCAGCCCTGCCAGCATGTTTCTCACCTCCCTCCTGAACTCCTCCAGGCTCTGCTCGCTGATGTCGTTGCTGACTGCGATGGGGATGGTCTCAAACCAGGGCACCTGGAAGCTGGAAGGAGCAGGATTTGGGAGGATCCATGGATCCGCTCGCAGCATCCCAAAGCCTTGAGGGCTCCCAAATCCTGGCAGGATGAGGGGCTGGGTGGAGGTGAGGACAACAGGGATCAGTGACATCCTTCCCAGGGCTGGCCAGGGACTCACTGAGCTCCGCAGGCTCGGAACACGCCCCGGATTTCCTTGGATTGCTGGGCCAGGTCCCCGCTGTCCAGGCGCACTCCGATGGCCTGGTACCCCAGCTGGTGCAGTGCCAAGGCCACGGCACAGAAATTGGGCAAACCACTCCTGGCACGGGCAAGGAAAGCGTTAATGGCAAGTGGGACACGGATCCAGGGCGGATCCAGCAGCATTTCCAAGCCCTGTGCCAGCCAACATTCCTGCTTCAAGGCCACCAACGAGGAGGGACACATCCATGCCCTGTGCCATGGTGGCAAAGCCCCTCTTGGCATCCTGGCGTCCTCACCTCCTGACACAATAGGTGTCCAGCAATCCCTGGAAGTCACACGGGAAGGTGACAGCGTAGGACACGAAGGCAGCCAGCTCGCCCTGGTTGGCTTTGCCAGGAGGAGTCTGGAGCAGGTCACACACCCTCTGCAGCCAGGACATGGCCAGGGCTGCGAGATCCACGGGGTCTCCTCCAGCCCGAGGTGGCAGCTCCTGCCAGGGGAACGTGGGATTTGCACAGCCCGTGGCATTATCCAAGGTGCCAGGAGCGTGGGAACAGATGGAGCGTTCCATTCCCATCCATCCCATCCCCACCTGTGTCCCCATCCCATTCCCAATCCCTATCTCATCCCACATTCCATTCCCCACCCTATCCACGTCCTCATTCCCATCCCATCTCTATCTCACCTTATCCCCATCCTCACCATCTCCATCACATCCCTATCCCATCTCCATTCCATCTCCTCCCATCCCTAACTCCATACAAACCCCATCCCCATCGCACCTTCCTCTGCCCATCCTTATCCCCATCCTATCTCTATCCCAACCCATCCCAATCACATTCCTACCCCATCTTCATCCACATCCCATCCCCAACCCCATTCAATCCCTACCCAAATCCCATGCCCATCCAATCTCCAGCCCTATCCCATCCCAGCCAATTCCCATATCCATTCCTATCCACACCCCCATGAGATCCCTATCCCATGCCCATCCCCCCCTCACCTGCCCTCCCATCCCTATTCTCATCCAACCCCATCCCATCCCTGTCCTCATCCCACCCCCATCCAATATTCATTCCCATTCCCATCCCCATGCCATTCCAACCCCATTCCCGTCCCATCTCCATCTCCATCTGCTTTCTCCATCTCCATTGCCATTCCCATCCCATCCCACCCCCAA
>VZTZ01048584.1:7315-22361 GCA_013400955.1 Drymodes brunneopygia | reverse complement strand
TAGCAGCACAAAGAGGACGCGGGACAGGGTTGGCGACACAGCTGGACACGCAGGGTGGCAGCGCACGGTGGACACGTGGCGAAGGGGTGGCAGCACAGGGGGGACACCGGGACAGTGGGGACAACGGGGATGGTACCAAGAATGGCAGCACACGGGTGACAGTGGGATGGTGACAGACCCGGGACACTGGGCACAGGGGATGGTGGCACACGGGACACAGGGTTGGTGATGTGACAGAACTGCGACACAGAAGGCACATGTGGCACCAGCTGTGCCAGCACCTGGAACACCAGGGACTCACAATGGCTGCACAGGGGACAAGTGGCACTTCCAGCACTGCTCTGGGGGGGACAGGACCCTGCAGGGGACACGTGTCACACACCAAGTGACAAAACACTGGCCCTGCCAGGATAAGGGACAGCCCTGCAGGACAGTCCCATGGAGCTTCCCCCCATGTCCTTGTTGGTGGCATCACGTGACCCTGGACCTTGGACTGTGGCACTGGGACAGATGCCACGTACCCCAAGTCAGGAATGTCACCTGTCCACTCCCAAGGCCACTCTCAGCTGAAGTGACAGGGGCAGGGAATCAATGGGAAAAAAGGGATGAAATCCATCCCAAAGCAGCAATTCCTGGATTCTTCCTGGTTTTTTTGTAGGGAGTGACTGGGGTCTCTAAACCTTGGGAAAGGTGAGTGAAAACACCTTCAGCACCCTCAGACCTTCATTTCAGCCCCCAAAATTTAGGTCTGTATCTCAAGATCTTTCCTTCCACAAAGGATGGGGAAGTCATGGAATGCTTTGGGTTAGGACACCTTTAATATCTCTCATTCCAAGCCCCTGCAATGGGCAGGGACACCCTCCACTAAGCCCAGGTTGCTCAAACATCCCAAAATCTCCCACCAAATCCCTCTGAAGAAGCTGCACCCGAGGTAAAAACCCATGACCCAACATGCACTCCAAATGCTCATTTTTATTAACTCCGGGTTCAGATGAGGGGGATACATTTTTTCCTTCTAAATCTTGTTAAAAGCAGCAATGTCCACGCTCTGCACCTGAAAGGGGGACAAAAAGCTGGAGTCATCCAGGCATTCCCAGGTAAAACACACCTGAGTTAACCCCTTCCCACAGCTTCCAGACCCATCCCACATCCCCCGTTCTGAGACTTACGTAGTCCTCAAACTTGGTGATCTCCTCCTCCAGGATGTCAGTCCCGACTTTCTCGTCCTCCACCACACACTGGATTTGGAGTTTCTTGATGCCATATCCGACTGGGACCAGTTTGGAGGCTCCCCACACCAACCCGTCCATGTGGATGGACCGCACGCACTCCTCCATCTTGGCCATGTCGGTCTCGTCGTCCCACTGGGAAAGAGGGAATTGGGAGGTTTTAAGGGTTTTCCTGGAGCTCCAAGGGGTGTCCAGGTGACACCTCTGGGAATGTCACAGCTGATCCAAAGTGTCCTTTCTTGGTTGGAGAAGGCTCCAGAAGACCTCAGAGCCCCTTCCGGTGCCTAAAGGGGATCCAAGAGAGCTGGAGAGGGACTTGGGATAAGGATGGGGTGACAGGACAAGGGGGAGTGGTTTTAAACTGGAATAGGGTGAGATTAGATGGGATATTGGGAAGAAATTCCTCCCTGGGAGGGTGGGGAGGCGCTGGAATGGAATTCCCAGAGAAGCTGTGGCTGCCCCACCCCTGGAAGTGTCCAAGGCCAGGCTGGAGCAACCTGGGATAGTGGGAAATGTGGAATTATGGGATTACAGATGGGATTCAAGGTCCCATCCATCCAAACCCATCCCAGGATTCTACGACAACAAATCCCACCTCGCTCCAAGCCCTCATCTGGAATCCCACAGGTGCCACCAACCATCCCCTCGGATCAGAGAGGATTCCCAGCCTCACTCCCAAAGATCTCCCAAATTCCCAAAGCCCCTCACCGGCTTCACATCCAGCAGGATGGAAGATTTGGCGATGAGTCCCGGCTTCTTGGCCTTCTTCTCCGCGTACTGCCGGAGCCTCTCCTCCCGGACTTTGGCAGCCTCCTGGTCTTCCTCCTCATCATCACTCCCAAAAAGGTCGATGTCATCGTCCTCATCCTCCTCAGCAGGAGCTGGCTCAGCTTTCTTGGCCGGGAGCTCCACTTTTTTGGAGGGAACGCTGAAGGGTTCCACTTTCTTCACCGGATCCGAGGGTTTTTTAAGGGAAAAGAGGGAAAAGGTTAACTTGGAGCTGGAGCAGCAGAGCAGCCAAAAAAAGCTTCAGGAATGGGAATCTCCACTGCTCAGGGCAATCTCCACACTCAGTGATTATCAAAACTGGATGTTTGTCCACATGGATCTTTGATTGTAATTCCTAGAAAAAAAATTCCAGCTTTTTTCCAAGGCTCACCTGGGTTGGAGGAACAGGTGAAGGTTGGTGGGAGGTTGAGGATTTCTCCAGAGCATTCAGGCGGCTTTCCAGCTTGAAAATGGCCATCTGGAGATCTGCAACAACTGGAAAAAAGAAGGGGGAAATAGGAAAAAATAACTTTATCCTGCAAATCGTGCCAGGTCTCCAGCCAGGAACGAGGATTCTCCCACTCACCACTGCGGAGGTTCTGGTTTTCCACTTCCAGGTGGGAAATTCGGGACATGAGCTCATTTTGGTCACCAGCAGCCCCCGGGGAGGTTGTGCTTGAGCTCTGCAAAGAAGAAAACTGGGATGAAACAGAGTTGCTTCCCCCCTCATCCCAAAAATTCCATGAAGCAAAGCAGAGTTGTGTCTTCAGAGAGGGAGGAAGTTCAGGAGCTGAACTAAAACCAAGGATATTTTCTCTAAAATAGGATAGAAACTAAAGGAGCAGCTCTATAAAATGAAGAATGGACTAAATCCCGAGGAATTTCAGCTGGCACCAAGGAGCAAAGGATAAAACCACTTTTCCTACTCTCAGATCCTCCAAAATGCCACTAAAAACACATAAAATTTATATAAAATTTCACATCAAGCCCCCTAAAAAATTGTGGAGTGCCTTGGTCTCCCTCTCCCAACCCTGAGGAATAGGAATGACCTGCCTGAGGTAACATTGGGAAAATCCAGGATTTCTACACTCCCACCTTCCCCAGCCCAGCCTTTCATTCCTCTCTTAACAATTTAAACCTGCTTTAACACATTCCTGAGGGAATAATTATTCCATTCTGGCTTCCAACAGATTTTTTGACAGCAAAGAAAAGAGCTTTTTTGTTTTTTTAATGTTAAGGAGGTTCCTTATCCATCAATTTCAGGCAGCAAAGGGAAAGAAAATAACAGGATTTGCCCTTGAATTGTCATTTCCAAGTGAAAGTAAGAGAATAATTTACTGTCTTTCATTCCAATGTGGAATCTCAGCAGTCAGTTCAGACGGAAAGAGGGAAAAGCAGGGATAAGGTGAGGAATATGAGGCACAAGGAAAGGTCTGAATCATGGAATGGCTTGGGTTGGAAGGAGTTTTAAGGATCATCAAGTCAAGCAGCTTCCACTATCCCAGGCTGCTCCAAGCCCTGTCCAACCTGGCCTTGGACACTTCCAGGGATGAGGCTGGGAGATTTCAAAGGGGCAAGAAAAAAAATTCCATCTCCAACACCTCAGCTGTGGATTCAGGCTCAGGAAGGGGAGTGCAGATCCCTGGACATGGAGCTGGGACAACAGATCCAGGTTTATCCAAAGGATAGAAACACTGAGGAAGGAGAACCTGCTCCATCCTCCTCCCACCAAATCCTCTCCCGTTTTTCCACAGGCTCACTTACAGCGGAGCGTCCCGACTGTTTCTTGGGACGGGCACAAGGAGCCTCCTTGCTCCGAGCAGGAGTCTTCTGCTGCAGGATGGGGAGAAAGGTTTGGGAAGGTGGGAAAGGGTTTTGCAATTCCAGAGGGAAAACTCAAGCGCGGGGAAGAGCCACATGCAAGGAGAAGTGATGGAGCGGTGGGAAAACAGCCTGGCACTGCACACAAACATTCCCCGAGGAATTCCGCGATCTTCTCCACGAGGATTTCATGCAGCACTGTGGGCTCATCACACCATGCCAGCCCTGATGCTCCAAGGATGGAAATCGTGGAATTACAGAGGTGGGAAAACCCCCCCTGAGCCCATCGAGTCCAGCTGTTCCCCCAAGGCCACCCCTGAGCCTGTCCCCAATGTCACATCCACGGGGATGTTAAATCCCTCCAGGGATGGCTCCACCTCTGGTGCCAGGGCTGGACAGCCCTTTCCATGAGGAATTTTCCCAATATTCCAGCTAAACCTCCCCTCTGGTGGTTTCCTCTCAGCCTGTCCCTCATTCCCTGTGAGCAGATCCCAATTCCCACTTGGGAATCCTGTCAGGGATTTGTGGATGTGAAAAGGTCCCAACCTGAACCTCATTTTTTTTTTTCCAGGCTGAGCCCTCCCAGCTCCCACAGCTGCTCCTGGTCCTCCAGACCCTTTCCCAATCCATTCCCTTCCCTGAAAATGCTCCAGCCCCTCAATGTCCTTCTTGTCATGAGGGCCCAAAATTCCCACCAGGACCAGAGGTGCCCCAGCAGTGACAGCACAGGGAGAGGACATTTCTCTTCCCTGTTTATAATAATTCCTCAAAATAAAACAGGGAAGAGCACAGGAAGAGCAAGGGATACCTGTCCCAAGCTCAAGTAACCAAGAGATCTTAACTGGAACCCGTCAGACAACGCAAGAGGCACAAACCAAGTCCCAAATCCTCAAAAATCATGGGAAAATTGCCTTTATGAGACTGTGGGATCTTCCCTGAGGAGAGGATGTGTCAAACTTTGGGAATGTGGACACCACACCTCCATTATTTTCCTGCACACAAAAACTATTCCCTCTTCCAACTTCCAGCTCCACACAAGCATCCGGGAATTTTTATCAGGGATAAGAACTCAAAATTCCAAAGGTGGGGAGTTCCACAGCATCACTTCCCTCCCTTCCTCTGAACTCTTGGATGAAGCCCTCAAATCCTTTGTTTTTAAGCCATCATTTTTGTTCTGTACCTCAGAGCTGCAGCCTATCCCCAAATGTTTTGGATAGCTGAAGTGCTCAGGAAAGCGGGAATTGTGCATAAATTTAATTATCCAAACAAATCCAATCCCTGGGAATTACAAAGGGTAAAAAACAGGATTTGGCTGAACAACATGGGATAAAAACATCTGCTATTCCCTGAAGTTTGACTCCCTAAAATATGTTTTAAATATTAGAGAAAATAAAATTTTTCCTTGCGTTCAGGTGGAATTTGCTGTTCCACTTCCTGCTTTTCCTCATCATCAAGGAGCTCCAGACCTTCATCATATTCCAAGTGCTCATTCCCATGTTTTATGACACAACCCCAGCCTGAAATTCCCAGGAAAAAGGCACCAAACTCCCATTTTCCCATCTTTTCACAGCCAGCTCTTCCCTTGCCACATCCTAAGACCCCTGACAATAACTCTGGAGGGAAGGTAAGACGAAAATCTTAGGATTTTTGCTCTTCCCACTTTTCTCTGGATCACACAGTATAAATTTGGGGTTTAGGAATGTCCTAAAGTCCAGCCTGGTTGTCCAAGATTAATGATGATCCTTGGGGGATATTCCAACTATTTTTCAGTCACTTGAAAGATCCAACCCCTTGCCCAGGAACAAAAAAATACCCAGCAGAGGAATTTTTTATATCCAGCACTGATCCCCAAAACCAATTCATATCCCAAAAATTCCTGTCCTGGCTTTGGGCTGGTGGCTTTGCCAGTTCCCTGTTACGGCACCCTGGATGATCCAAACTTTTGGGATTCTCTCCCAAAAAAGCTCTTTAACAGGAGTCAGGGAAGAAATTCCTCATCTTTGGCAAACCACTCTGGAAGATGAGGATGAGCAGCACTTCCAGGTGATTTGGGTTTAGATTCCCTGCCCCTTGCCCAATTCCAAAGGTTCTTCCCAAAGGAATTTTTGTGCAGAGTTCTTTGACCCTGTTTGGGATGGGGGCCTCCTTTATGCATTTTTTTTTTTTTAATATAAAATGAGTCAGAAAAGTTTTTCCTTAAGCTGTTGGCTGAAATATCAATTCCTTATATTCATCCCAAATGTCTGGCTACTTTCTCCTGGTATAAGGAGGAATCTGGAATATTCCCCTGGAGAAAGGAGGAATTTCCTTGTTGTTCCCCAATATTGGACCCATCAAGACAGAAACTGAGGGTGCTAAACATTCCAAGAGGGAATTATGAGGTCAAATAATGGATTCCTTTGGGAGTCCCATTGCAGAGGCAGGAAATCAAGACCCCTGGGCTGTATTCCATGGATTTTCCTCTTCCATAAAACCTCTCACTTATTAATATTTTAACTTCGTTTTACAAAAATAAAGATTTTTAACGCTCTACTCTACACTCAGCACAAAAACACCTCCACAAGGGACCTTCCTGAGCTCCTCCAGGATGCTCCAGCCTTGGAGCTTGTAGCCAAGCTGAATTCCCTGGATATAGCACATGGAAAACACTTTTTTTTTCTTTTTTTTTTTTTGCACATCCCCTAAACTGGAAGCAAAACAGGGAAGAGAAGGTGGCAGCCCAGTGTATCCCAAAAAAAAAAAAAGAGCCACACACTCAGCGAGTTGGTACCTCTTAGTTAAGACCCACAAGGAACAACCCACCAAGGAAGAAAAAAGAAAAAACACAAAAGGGGGAAGGAAAAGCCCAATTCAAGGAATTCTTTTTAACCCAAATCCAGTTTTGGCGGTGCCGCGAGCGGGCGGCGTGTGGGGAACGGGGCAGAGCTGGTGGCACACGGCGCTGCACACCTTGGTCTTCTCCTCTAACTTCCAACCAAGAAGCCAAATGATCTATGGGATTAGAATTCCATAAAAAAAAAAAAAAGATAAAAAAGAAAAAAAAAATTATGGGATGCAGGCAGCCAGCTGGTGAGAGCTTGGGTACTCACTCCGGCCAGCGATTTCTGGATATTCTCCCTGGCTCTGGCAATGTCGCGGAGGATCGTGCTGGCTCCGTTCTCCTGCAAACAGCGCAGAAAGAACCAAGAGTTTCTTTTTAAAAAAAAAAAATTATTAAAACACGGAAAAAAAAAAATATATATTCAGCAGGGAAATTCAAAAAACAAAACAAAAAAAGAAACAACAAAAGGAGGGAAGAGCGGGGGAATTGGGAAAATTGGGAATTGTCCTTTCCATGATTCAGCGGTTTCTGATGCAAGGATTGGGGCTAAATTGGGCAATCCCTGGTCACGTGTCCAGGAGGATCATCCAGTCAAAGAGCTTTAGAATTCCCTATGATCACCCTGAAAGGTTTGGGAAGCTGCCAGAGGGTTGGAGTGACTCCACAACTCCTTAAAGATCCAGCCTTGGGCAGGATTTTTCCATAATATTACCTGAGTTCTGGCAGGAAGTGACAACCCTGACTCTGCTCTATCCAGAGAGGTGGAACCCAGAATATCAGGGATTTTTTCCCTCTGCTCCTGCTGCTATGCCTTAGCCTGGATTTCAAAATTCCCTCCCTGCAAATTCCATGATCTGTTCATTCCTTGCCTCTCCCAGACTGCAACCCCCACCAGCAAGATCCGAGATGTGAAACTTCCCAAAAACCCCCAAATCCTGAGTTAAACAGAAAATAAGGGAGGGACAACCTGGACAACATCCAGGTGGGCCCCACTTCCTGCTGCTTCCAAGGTTTTAAGGATATTTTTCCATAGGGGAAGTGGCTGAAAAATTCCTGCAGGATCTCCAAAGATCCTTCAAATCACCTCTCCCAGGCCAAACTCCTTCACTGGAAGTTCCTGGTGTGCCTTGAAATAGCTGAACTGTTCCAAGAGGTTTCCACTCCAAAATCCACTTCCAGCATTCATCCAGACCTCCCAATTTTTTTTTTATTCCCGACCTCCCAGGTGCTGTTCCAGCACCTAAGCCAGGATGGGCAGCAGGAATAGTCAGAAAGTGCCTAAAAATTATAATTTTAGCAAAAAGCCTCCCTGTAAACACTTGGAAAGAGGCACTGAACACTCAGCATTCCAAAGGCACGAGCAGCTAAGAGCAGGAACAGGTTAGGAAAGCTCTGAACCTTGGAACAGAAATACAATTTTGGGATTATATTGAAGCTGGAAATATTTCAGCTCAGCGGGATCATGCTCTGCCCCCCTCCACCTTCCCCTTCCCAACTCACCAGTACCACGACAGAGTCTTCCACTGGAACACCTGGAATATTTCCAGGAGTACAAAGAGAGAGATAAAAAAAAAATTCCCGCCCCAAAAAAAATCATTGAAGCTGTGGTGCCTCTGCTCAAACTTTAGGTTGTGTGCATTCCCTTGGAATATCCCAAAGGACTGCTCCAAAATGGAAGCAAAGCAGCATTTTCCCTGGATGAAGGGGGACAGGGATGCTCTTTGCCAATAAAATTGGGGATTTCCAGCTCAAAATGTGCCCCCACAGATCCCTGCAGCCTGGAAAAAAATTAAGGAGAACTGCTGGAAGCTGGGGCTGGTTCACCTGTTAGAAGGGCACCTGATCTCCCAATTCCTTGGGATCAAATCCTTCAGATTCCACAGAAAACAGAGGGAAAAAAAAAACCAAAACCCCCAAAACAGGTCATAAACAGCTTAGAGAGCTCCAGGAAGACTGGAAAAAAAACCCCAGCACCAAGAGTGGAAATCCCACAAAAAACCAGGTGGGTTGTGCCCTCTGACTTACTCTGGAATTCCTGGGATTGGGAATTACCTGTTGGCGGGAGGGGCCGCCCATGGGGCCGTTCATCTGCTCGTAGAACCTTCGCTCGGCGTCGTCGTATTTGTACTTCTCAAACCAGACCTTGTCGTGCAGGAAGTAATCCACAGCCATTTTCCTGGGAAAAGGAGGAGGGGGGGAAAAAAAACATCCACAAAAAGTGAATTCCTGCAAGGATTGAAGGTTTAACAGCTCGTCGGGAGCGGTTTCTGTGCCTGCAGCTTGGCTCGGCTGCGGATTTAAGTATCCAGGATCCTCTTAAAAAAGCAGATTAATCACCTAACCTGCCTGACCTGGGCATGGAGTGGGGATGGGATGAATCAGCTGATCCAGACTTCATTCCACAAAAACAAACAAATAAAAACCTCAAAAAACCAGGATTTTCTAGCTCATGCTAAGGAAAATGTCTTGTGTAGGAGAATAAAAATGGAATGGAAATCATGGAATGGTTTGGGTTGGAAAAGACCATAAAAATCATTTAGTTCCAGCCCTCTGCCATGGGACACCTTCTGCTATCCCAGGTTGCTCCAAGCCTCATCCAACTTTCCCCTGGATACTTCCAGGGATGGGGCATCCACAAGTTCTCAGGGAAATCTTTGATAAAAATCAGCAATGCAGTACTTGGAAGGGACAGAGCTGGCACTACATGGAAAAAGAGATTAAAACATCCCAAATCCTGCTGGGAAATGGGGGATTTTTATGGAGCAGCTTCCAAAGGTGGATTAAATTCTTAATTTGAAGTGAAACAGGAAAAGGAAATGAGGAAATGCCCTGAATTCCAGCAGGGGATAGGGACAGAGCCAGAAGTTGGAGGAGGTGGAGAGCAAGGATAGAGCAGCACAAGGAAACCACAACTGGAGCAGGCTCCACAAACCCTCTCCTTGTCATCCCAAATTCCAGAGTTTTCCATAAAACACTTCCACAGAAGCCAAAATATCATTTTCCTGAAATCAAATCCCTTCTTATCTCATCTACCCACTCGGAAGAGACCAGAGGCCACCAGACACCGGAGCCACACCAAAACCACTCTCCATGCTCAAATTTCCAGGATCTGCTGGAATTCCAACCAGGATCATTTCAGAAAATCCCAGATACAGACAGATTTATCCCAAATTTCTAGAGAGACGTGGATTTTCCCAAATATCCAGTTCTGACCAACTGAAGAGGAAATGATCCCAAAAAGGACCAGGTGAAAGGTATTTGACCCCTAAATCCCTTGACACAAAGATCCTAAAAGCTTTCCAACAAATCCCAACAAAACTCATGGATCAGGAGGGTCAGAAATAAGGATGGATGCTCCAAGAGCCCTTTTTTCCCAGGAATATCCATCTCTGTCTTAGCTCTGCAAACATCCAAGCCTTTGGAGAAGATCCAAGGGCATTCCAAAAATTAACAGACTGGATATAAACTCCCCCCAAAAAAACCAAACTACAGCACGCTCCCACCGGAGTGATTCCCTAAATTGTATCCCAGTCACTTCCAAACCTTCTTCAAGCTGGATCCTGGTTACGATGCTGATTTTTATATGGAATGAGAGGATGGAGAGGATGTATCCATGCAAAAAGGGGGATACTGAGCTCACTTCCCAGCCCTGCCTTTACACATTTCACCTCTGGCTCCACACAAACACAGCCTTCATCCACCAGAACTCCTCAGGAGAAGGGGAATTCCTTGAAGGATTTTCCCCCCAGCTCCCTGCCCACTGGGATCATCTCCAAGTCCACCCAGTCTTTTCCACATGCAAATTCCTTCCGGCTCAATCCCACCCCGGGCGGGGTTTTTTTTTTTTTTTTTTTGCATGGGCGTTACCCCCAAAGAAACTTCTCCTACTTCATTTCTGGAGCGGGAGCAGCTGGATGGGAGGGATTTCCTGCAGCAGATTCCTGGATTTCTGCTTTCTCCGCTACTCTGGCCGCTTCCAGGGCGAAATATCGGGATTCAGCCCTGTCGTAGGTCACCTTATTCAGCCACACGGATTCGCTGTCCTTGTGCAGGAAAAAGCAGCTGGGATTTTCCTTGGGAATATCTGGAAGCTGAGGGTTGGTGGCGGCGATTCCCTTTTGCTTCCCAAGGTTGGGGTTGTTGGATGCTTCCGGGCAGCCTCGGATTTTATCCGAGGGGTGCCCGTCCAACATCTTCTCATAAAAATTCTTCTCAGCGTCATCGTAGAGAGGCTTTTCCAGCCAAACTTCGGATGCCAGAACTTCCCAGTTGGAAATCTGCGGCTTCCCATTGACCGTCTGCTGGTCGGAGCCGGGCAAACTGGGAATGGAGGCCATGGGAGAGCTGGGAATGCCAGGAGCCAAGCCTGGCGTGGCGGGAGTGGGCAGGGCTGTGCCGTAGCCCTCATCCGGCGTTCCCAGCCTGGAATTCGCCCACCCAGATGGGATGGCCAGGACGTCAGGAGGGAGGAAAATCTGGGATTTCTCCATGAACGCCCTCTCAGCCTTATCGAAGTCAAACTTGTTGACCCAAACCCCTTGGACCACGTGGTGACAGGCAGCCAGGCTCCCGTGGGAACACGCTGGGAGCATCCTTGCCTTGGGAATATCTTGGCTGGATTTCGACCTGGCCATGGCAGGCGATTCCTGAGCCATTTGTCCAGTCTCGGGCGATTCCCGGCTCTGGGAATCCGCTATTTTCTTCCTGTAGGCGCTCTCGGCACGGTCGTACAAGGGTTTGTCGAACCACACGCGCTCCGCCGACATTCCCGCCAGGATCGCCTCCAGCTTGGAATCCTGAGTCGCTTTGGGTTTCGGGGAGCGCTTCCGTTTCCGCTGCTTTTTGCCATTCCTGGGTTTTTTCGGGTCCCCCTTGAACTCCCGCTCGATGGAATCCTCGTGGCAGATCCCGTTGACGGCCTCGGGCTCCGGCGCTTCCCGCTCCGGCGCTTCGTCGTTCCGGTGCTTTTCCAGCCAAACTTTGTCCACAGAGCAGGGATTTTTCCGTGTCCTCATCTTCCCAAAAAAAACGGGCAGCATGGAGAGATAAGCACAACAAATGTAGTGGCAGCAGAGCAAAGCAAGGGCATGCAGGAGAATTTTTTTTTTCTTATCCGTTAACATTCCCAGGAAAAAGCACCAATATTCCATTTATTGCTCCCTTTTGGGATAAGTTTGAATTCCAAGGAATTCAAACCGCCTTCCTCCCAAAATATTCCTGCCAAGAATTCCCCCGGTTATTCCAAATTTTAAGGCATCAGGCAGGAAAAGATCCCACAGTATTTTGTTCAAATCCTCAGGAATTAGAGGATTAGTCATTGATTATTTGTTAGCTATTCCCAATTAGGCAAAATTTTGGGAAAACTGGCTCTGATTTTTCAGTTTTTGGAGGTTGTTGTTTATTGCTGGTTGGCTCTTCCCACTAAAAAGAAGCTGCTGAAAAACTGGGATTTGATTTTGGGATAAAATACAAGTTATTAACAAATTAAATTTGTCCAGGAGCTGGCAATCTTGTAATTATTAATAATTAATAAAAATAGATCTGGGGTAGGTTGCCAAATAAAATTCCCAGACAGACAAAATATCCTCAAAGGTTTGTAATTCCAAGAATTCCTGGAAGAGTTTGGAAGCCTCAAGTCCAAGGATTGACTTTAAATTTAAATTTAATTTTCAATTTTAATTTTAAAATTTAACTTTAAAATTTTATTTAAAATTTATTGCTTTTAATTTAAAATTGAATTTTAAATTTCCACATGAATGGTTTTTTTGGGTCTTGAATACTTTCATTAAAATTTATATATTAATAAATTAAATCTTTGCCTTTAAAAATCAAAATCTATAGTTTACAATATTAAATATTAGATTCCAATTATACAAATTATTAGGAATAGCAAAAGGAAATTTTTCTTTTTTATTCCTGAAGTTCAGAAACTTTGATTCAGCTAAAAATGCTTAAAAACTGAGTTTTTAATTCAGAGTTTAAAGAAAAAATTCAAAACTGAAGCTTATTTTGAGTTTTTGAATTTATTTTACGTTTTTCTTTGTTTTATGGGGTAACAAATTCTTGTTAGGACCTTGAAGTAGAAACAAATGTAATTATAGTAAATAAATAATAAAATCATAACTAAAACAATAAAAACAAAAGCAAACAATCAAAACTCATTTAATTGAAATAAAGCAAAATATTAATTTGCCAGGCTGGAAAATAATTAAATTACATAAATTCCAGTTCCCTTTCACATATTCCCAAAGAGCAGCAGATGCGAAAAGCGCAGCCCAAAATCCATGGAAAAGCAAAATTTCCCACCAAAAGTGCATTAATGGGACAAAAAATTGGAATTTTTAGGACTTCTAAGCAAAAAATCCCATCTCTGATGTGCTCTGTCAGAAAATTTTCCCAAAATTCTCCCTTCTTGGAGTGATCCCAAGGAAAAAAATAGGATATTTTTATGGGTCTGTTCTACAACTTTAACAAGAACTTCTCATAGGTGCAAAAAGTTGGGATTTAGGTTTTTTTTTTTCTAAAAATTCGAGGTTTATTATATTTTAAAATTATTTATTCTACTTTTTTCAATTAGAGTTGAATTTGCACAAAAAAACACTAAAATTTGTGGGATTTTGAACAAAAAATGTCTACAATTTCTTTTTTTTAGGTTAACTTAAAATCTGGATTTTTAAAAATTAAATTTAAAATTTAGTTCTTTTTCCAATTATTTAATTTTTTTTAAAATTATAAGTGATTTTGCTCCAATTTTTAAGCAGCTCCAAGCCCTGGAATTGCAGCCCTCGTGGATGAGGTGAATTACGGAGTAGGAATTCCATAGGAATTCTATGAGGAATTACCAGGAGATTCCCTCCAAATCCAAGACCTTCTGAAAGGGCTGAAATTAATTTTAAAAACCCTTTAAAATTAATTATTTCCAATAAAACTCTGCAGTAATTTGTCTAATAAATATCCCACCAGTGCTGATATTCCTGGATTTCCCAGAATTCCCAAAAAAGCCACCCAACAATTAGAGGGTACTTACTTTTTTAGGTCCTATGACAGCATTAAAGAAAACAGGATAAAATTAGAGAAAAATTCCAATTTCTATGGATGCAGCAGCTCCTCAGCCAAACCATTTCATTAATAATTAATGGCTTAATTAATTAACATATTTAATGAGGTTTAGACCTGATCAACTTTCCAGAACTTTACAAAGTTTGTGAACCAACACCACAGAAAATAAGTTTATTTTCATTTTAAATAACAAGGAAAAAAACATTATTGTGATGTTATCCAAAAGGATTTTCCCATCCTGGCAGCCTGAGAATTCCCAACCTGCCGTCCCAATCCTGGCATGTATTGATGGAACTCAGGATCCCAATTTTTGGGCGATTCCAAACTTTCCTGCAGCACCTTTTTGCTTCCATGAGCAGCCAAACCTGATATTCAGTCCCGAAAAACCCCAAATTTTCAAGGAAACAAAGCTTCTAAACAAGGAAAAATTGGGAAAAAAAAGTAATTTCTCTTCTGCATCCATTAGCTTTCCTGGAAGAACCTGTGAAAAAGGGATTTTAATCACATAAATCATCACCTTTCAATGTTTTCCACCCAAAATTGCCACTTTTACCTCCTCAAACACGAAGTTTTAGGATTAAAAACCACGCTGGGGTTTTGGGAATGTTCTCCACTGGGAAAAGTCACAGCCGAGAAATTTAGGATGAGGTCAAGATCCATCAGGGAAATCACATCAAAATATTAACACTTGTATCTAATACTTTATTCATTCAAAACCAGCCCTTCTGCTGGTTTCATTCCCTAAAATTGACTCTTCCCAAATTCCTGATGATTTCATTGCCTAAAATCAGCTCTTCTCCAAGTCAGACCCTCATTATCACCTTTGCTATGACACAAAGCTCCACATTCCAAGAAAACATCACAATTCCCATCCTCAGTCACCTAAAAACACAACTTTCTACTCCAGACTGATGATTCCTGATGAGATAATCACAGATATGGGAAATCAGCAGTAGGGAAAGGCTGGGAATGTGTCACCTTCAGGAGAAACAGGGGAAAAAAAAGAGTTGGGAATGAACAGCTCAGGTGAGGAAAATCCTACCTGAAGGTCAGGGAGGAATGGGACACACCTGGAAAAGGAAAGAATTACAGCAAAACAGCTCGGAAAAGGGAATTTCTCATCCCTAAGGGCTGTGACCATCGGGATCCCAATCAATTCCAAATCAGCAGTGACCTGGATGCGACAGAACAAATCCATGTGGGATTTCTGGGAACACCAATGCGGCAGCCTCAGCAAGTTTAGTTAGGGATGTAATCCTTCAAAAACCCCATGGAGCACAACAGCAGCCTCTGCCCGTTCCCAAAATAGTTTGGAAATGGATCCCTCCCTCCTGAGCATCAAGACCAA
>VZTZ01048582.1:398176-410348 GCA_013400955.1 Drymodes brunneopygia | reverse complement strand
GAAGAAACCCCCTTAGCTATAGTAGAGAGAGATACTGTATATTTCCAACATAATTATTAAAATTATATTAACATTATACTATGTTCTATGTAAGTTTTATATACGTAAAGATAACATTTTTATGCAATCCATTACATTTAGATAACTGTGACTATGTGAAGCTCTTTTGTATTCTGGGGCATTAACCAGACAGAAATATTTTCTAAACAACAGGTCAAATTCAGAATCAATGTCAGTCAATGCTGTTTATTTTGGAAGTCACACCTGTTAGTTTTTAGCTGGAATGTGACCCTCTGGCTTTGCATCTTAAACATTCAAAATTATCTCAAAGTCAAAAATTGGGGGGCTTTCTTATAGACTCTTGCAATCATATCACTGCATCCCTTCCATATTTCCAAAGCTAGAAACAGCTCTGTCTACTGATTAATGGAAAACTATGCCTGGACAGCTAATTTCCTTTAATTTAAACTCTCTATTGGCATTTTAGTGGCAAATAACTGTGCAAAATCCATTGACTGTTCAGTTGTGGCAGGTAAGACACGTGACGTAAGACACATCTGTGCAAGTCTCTACATCTTCATTGAACAGAGATTTGCACGCACTACTGAAGTTATTAAATGTACATCATATAATTTATTAATGGAAAGCCCACTAGTTCCTGACAGAAGCTAGGAAAACAAATAGCTGTATAAATATATAAGGTATTAATTCAAAGATTTTTAAGGAACATGCAGGGGACACTGGAGTATAGGAGCCAGGCTTTGTGTAAGGCTTGTGATTGCAAGATTGCTTTATGAGATTTCTTCTCTCTAAACCACTGAGCCTCCTAGTAAAGGAGCTATTGAAATAATTCATCAATTATATAAGAATAGGTGGTTAAGTATATCAAAATATATGTACAATTCAGGATTGGTTGTCTCAACTGATGATTAAAATATGTGAATATTGTTCCTTTTCAGGAAATACTCAAACTGTGCTTGTATTCAGATTACAAAAAAATAAGCCTCTTCTAATTTTGTTAAAAAATCAGAGAGATTTTGAAACTGAGATCTTTAATATTGCTACAGCATTGCCCACCACTGGCTCTGACTGTATTGCTTGATCTTCTTGAAGGACTGAGACTGCCTAGGAAGCATGGCCTCACAGCTTTTCTGGAAAAGCTAAAAAGCCATTGCATGTGCTTACTTTGCCATTTGCAAACCAGGAGATACCACAGAAATAAGATGTTCATCTTTCTGTGGGTGAAAAGTGTTCCGCTCTGGCCAGAGAGGGGCACACTGCTCCACAAGCAGCATCCGGCCTGCCTTTAAATCGCCGCCTGATTACAGATGCCTCTTCCTCCTCTGCCTCAGGAGGTGAAGATGGCAAAGCCTGGCCAGAGAGAGAGCAGGCAGCACGGACACGCTCTGCCCGGTGGCACAGACGTGGTTGGGAAGTTGGAAGCTGGGGCAGAGCCATCAGGTACTTGTGACCTGGAGCTTTTATTTCGGAGGTATTAGTCTGGTTATGGCCATGTAACTCCCAGTTTCTGTGCCCTGTATGCAGATCACACTGCCTTTGGTATCGAGTGGGGTGCATTCCTGCACCTCCAGCATTTCTGCAAGAGGAGTTCAGGTGGTGTATCACTACCATTATCCTGTACCCCAAACCCTTCATTCAGTCACTGGCAATTTTATAGCTCTGCCCCGTGAAATCTCATCTGTAAATTAGAAATTTGGTACATTGGCTCTTCGGAGAACAGGGAGAATCATGATAGCAGAAATATTAGTACTCCAAACCCATTTCCTCTCAGTGCCTCAGTCCTGATTCAGAAAGATCGCTTTTAGAGATAGAAGGATAATTCAATCATCATTTAGTCTCTCTTCCTCTGAGACTCCCAGACAGGAATGATTTATTGAAAATTGTCATTATAGCTGTTATGTTTCAGATATTCTTGGAAAGGCTCTGTCACAATGCGTAGCCAATTCACATGGGCACAAAAATTAACTTTAAAATAAAGACAAGTGTTTTAAAATATGTATTAGAGGGGAAAAAAAAGAATTTTAACTGAACAGCTATTAGCTTCCCTAGGTAATATTTTTTTAATAATAATTGCCTATTAATTATTTACTGCTAGCAAAAGATTTGATCTCAAGCAAATTCTTTGGATTTTGTTGGCTTTGCTGCAGTCACCACTGCAAAGTCTGGCTTGTGGTAATTCTGAATTCCAGGCTCAGTTATTCAATTTTATTTTTTTGTGGTAAAGTTCAAACTGACTTCAATGAGAGATTTGCTTCAGGATGGGATGTGGAATTCATTATTTTGTCAGTATTACACCATATTACACAAAATATATAAAAGTTAAACCCATTACCTTGGCAAAGCAATTAAACCCATGAACTTTGAAGGTGTCCTACTTTTCAAATGCAAATAAGCTAGTTCAGTATGGTACCAGGAGGAGCCCAATATCAGAAAATTTTAAGGAATAAAAGGCTCCATGAAAATTGTTTTTCAAAGGGATGAGGGTAATTTGGCATTTAGATGAAGCAAAAGATAGATATTATGTCCTTAAATGTAATAAAATGCTACAGCCAAGAAGCAGCCATTGTACTCACAATAATTTTCAACATTGCACATCATCTCCAGCACCCACACCCCTCTCCCACCCACACTTTTGCAACCTTCTCTGGACTCTGCTTCTTGCAGAAATACTATCAGGGGAACAGTGTGTGAAATAAGCCTGACAATGTCAATCTTTGGGCACTATATGCATGATGGAGACAACCACACAGCTACTAAGTTACATCAGCCGATGAAAAATAAATGCATAAACCCCATGCTTTATGAAATAAGCTAACATTAAACTGTTTCGAAATAGAAAATCTCCCCTGAAGACATCCTGTCTCATAATTTTTTCCTTCAGAGTGGCTGTTTTGCCTGCCTGAAACACCCAGAGCTGTCCAGCCTCTTGCAAGGTGCCACCAGCATCAGGACCCTGCCTGCAGCGACAGCAGCAAGGTCTGTGAGACCCTGAACCTAGGGGTGCTGATTTGCTTCAGAAAAGGTGTTTAAAATGAAAAAAATTCCTGCCGTTAAAGAGTAACCTGTTGGGATCTGCTTTGTGACTACTGGTTGCATGGATTTCAATTAGCACACTGGAGTGGGTGTTAGCAGGAAAGGAGTTCGAGGTTTTGACTTGCAGTTTTACAGTGCCATCCTGTGGCTGCCTTAAATGCTGCAGACTAAAATCAGGAACACTTGGAGCTTACTGAAGCTTTCTCTATATTGCAAGATTTTCGCAGGTCTTGATAGTGAAATTACATTAAATTGATTACCAGTAGTTCATATTTCTTGGTTTAAATAATTATGTTTTATTACAAGGCTTTACACTTTAATAAATGTTTTAAGTACTTCTCTTTTAAAAATACGTATTTTTGTACTAGTACTAAACATTTAATTAAGAACCCAATTTAATATCCTGTAAGAACACAATGCACTAAGCACAGTCTTGCCACAAATAAATTATTAGTGTCTGAAAACTGAAGCAACACAAAAGCTTCAATACTTAAAATAAGATTGCCCCATGAACTGTGTCCTTTTGCCCATATTTATTCATGAATTAATAGGGAATCTGATTTTCCCATGAAGCAAAAGATAGCAAAAGATTGATGTGTTTAGTTCTGGACTTCCCACTACAAGAAAGATATTGAGGCTCTAGAGTGAGTCCAGAGAAAGAAGGGCAATGGAGCTTGTAAAGGGCATGGAGCACAAATCCTGTGAGGAGCAGCTGAGGGAGCTGGGGTTGTTTAGCCTGGAGAAAAGGAGGTGCGAGGGAACCTTATCACTCTCTACACCTACATGAAAGGAGGCTGTAGTGAGGCGGGGGGATCAGTCTCATTTCCCAGGTAACGGGTGACAGGACAAGAGGAAATGGGCTCAAGTTGTGCCAAGGGAGGTTTAGTTATCAGAAAATTTTTTTTCCATGGAAAGGGTTGTAAAGCATTGGAACAGACTGCCTAGGGAAGTGGTGGAGTCACCATCCCTGAAAGTTTTCAAAAAACATGTGGATATGGCACTTGAGACATGGTTCAGTGGTGAACTTGGTGCTATGTTGATGGTTGGACTTGATCTTAAAAGTCTTTTCCAACCTTAACAATCACAGGATTCTATTGGAAGGAAAAAAAACCCCAGCCTCATTGGGAAGTTCTTAGCCTACATGTAAGTCAGATGGTTTGGGATTTAAAGTTTGGGTTTTTTTTCCTGAATGGTCTTGCATTTGTGGCTTCATTGCCATGCCAATTAATTCAATATTATATGTTGTTTGTGTCATCAGCTTACAGAGATCATAGAGTACTTTGGAAATGTTATAATATAAAGTATTCCCCCAAAATCACAGTGTAAACTCTATATGACGACCTAAATAACTTATGTTCGTTTTATAATTGGCTTATTTTCAGTCGTTCTTTGTCAGAACAACTTCCAATCTGCTCTAGTTCTTGATATTTTATGAAAAATCCTACAGCAGTAATAGCTATTTTTTTCATGTTCCTTTATAGAATTTACAAAATACAGTAAGGAAAAAAAAACCGAAAAAAAGAGAAAAAGTAAAAAGAAAAGTTTGCTTGGTTTCATTGTGCATGAGATACCAGTCAGGGTTTCTTTTTTTTTTGCTTTTACACATGAGGGAAGCTGAAAAAAAAAAGAGAGAAAACGATGGCTTTGTGGGCAGCTCGAGATGAGATATACAAACATTATCTTCAGGCTGATGGAGCCTCATACCAGAGATTTGTGCATTCCTGGGAGTACCTGTGGTGGGGTCACCTTGGGCTGCAGAGCAGTGGAGGGGAAAGGGGAAAAAGAAGAAAGTTTTTGCAGATGGGGAAGAATTTTAATTACCTCTCACAGGAGAGTACCTTTGCCTGCTCCCTGCAGGCCACCAGAAATGTGCAGGGAGGAATCCAGGAACAGTAAATCCAGCACTGCAGTGTCACTGAAAATCATCATTGACTGAAGTTTGATAGTGTTTTCATTTGTTTAAACACAAGCATTTCTTGATTGAAGTCAAAGACAGCTAGTGAGCTCAGCTTCTAATCTCTCAGCTCATCAAACTGATTGGCTTTGTGTCTTGTTCTCCAAAACAAACCTCTAATTAGCACTGAAATTTACACAGAAACAGTCACCTTAGTAAATACAGCCTGACGATCCATCCATCATGTGTATAATATTTATGTAGACACAGAGACGACCTTTTTTTGCTATGCAATTCAGATTCTAAACATTTCCAATACCTCATAAATTTTTAATTTTAATTCTTTTTGAAGTGGAGCTGATATCTCACTAGATATTAAAAACTGTTAGACTGCTTCTTCACTGATGAGCCTTCGTTTACACAGCACAAAAGAGACAGCAAACACTAGTGCCAGCCTCAGCAGCATTTAACACAGACTTTGCACTGTGGATAGATGTGTAGGTAGAGAGGGAATCCAAAAATTCGTTCTACTCAGTGCAATTTCACTTGACAGGAATTAAGCTAAGATTGCCCCATAAACTCTGTCCTTTTGCCAAAATTATTTATTTATGAATAATAAGACATCTGATTTCCCCTGTTTTCCAAGTCAGGCTATTCTTTCAACACAACTTAAAGACTGATAACAACCTGTAGTTAGTTATGTGTAAGAGTATTTAATTCAAAAGTCATACACTTCAAATAATGCAGAGTTCATTTTAAAGACAAAATCTAAGTGTTAACTCTGTTTCCATTCTATATATTAATGGTAATGTTTGAACAATAGAGGATGTCTCTAATTAGCATTAAAAAGGTGAAGCAGAGAGATTTCCATATCACAATTTCCCACTTTTATCCACTTGTGAAATTTCAGTTGAAGCACATGTAAGGGTGCCCATAAGGTAGCAGCAAAGTACAGTCACCTGCTTTTATAGACAGGAAAAGTTGGTTCTGGTTTTAAAATAATGCTCTCTGAACTGCACATTAGGACACTCCTACTGTTCCTCAAATTAGGAACCTGACATAAGTTTTTGAATTATTGTTTTTTAAATGACTTCTGGTTTTAGTCTTAGGCAGGGCTAATTTCTTGTAAATTGGAAGTGATAAATTATTCAGTTTGCTAATAAAGGCTTTCCAGATAGGTGTAAGGCACTTTCTTGCAATAGCAGGAATGGCAGTTGATCTTAAAAAATAGCTCACATTATGCTCACATTTCCTCCCACATTAATAAAGTTAAATTGCCTCTTGAATTGGATTCTATGGCAAATTTCTATAACAGAAGTTTAAAGTCGACATCAAATTCATGTTTAAGTGTATAAATAAATTACTGAATTTTAAAAGCTGCAGAAGACAACTGGAGATGTTCTTTGTTCTGCAGGCTGGATTAAGGTCATATATTTAAGCTCTTGGCTTTCATTTTATGCCTTCTTGAAGTTTTGTTTCTTGTATTATCTCTACATAATCTACAAAGAAAGGTAATGAATCCTTTCTAATCTCACACCAAGATCTTTTAATACAGATTTTTTGCATAGGCAGGTGTATTCTCTGAGCAGAAAAATCTCACCACTTGCTGGTAAAAGATCAACCACCAGAACAACACTGGTGTCCTACAGATTCTTTCCCAACTGCATACCCCACTACACTTAAAAAGAAATGCAAATTCACTGAGGGAAAGATCAGAGGGTATGATTAACTGATTAACTCCTATTTAATAATTTTTGCAAAATAATAAGGAAACAAAAATTAGCCTCAAACTCCAACTGCTCTCACAAATTAATTGTGATTTAAAAGTATGAGCTAAATTGTAAATTCTCTATCCACTCAGAACTATCTGAGATGTTAGAAGCATAAAGTAAATGCCATTTAGCTTGCATATCTCTGTGAAGGCCAAGTCATATTCTCACTGCTTCCTAATACAAATTTGGAGGTGATGGGTTGGATTCTTCAAGTTCCACAAGTCTTTCCCACAAGATCAATTTGGAGATGAACAGTAAGATTTTTCATGCTGTTAACATTTGTTCTTCATGTTACAGATGTCTCTTGTGAACTTTACTGTGGTCATTCCTTAGCCTGCAGGGGCTACTGAAGCCTTCAAGTTCTTGTGAAGTTTAATCAAAACATAAGGAAGAGTGTCATGTCCAGACTGGGAAGAGCATTATGGAAGGGTTGTTGCTGATTACCTGTAGTGGCAGTATTTCGCTATTTCCTATAGGTTCCATTTTTTCAACAAAAGAAAAATGAACGTGAATTCACTGTGGTCTTTAGGGGAGGATTGTTTTTGCCATAATACAGTATACCATCCAGTCAGTCCTGCTGGGTCATAACCACAATTTCCAGCATGTGACCTAGATCGTAGAAAATATGCTGAGCCTTGCCTTCAACATCACTGATGCCAGTGAGTCTATTCTAGCAGGAAAACAGCAGGAACCAATCAACAGGAAACCATCACCACTTATTTTGCAATGTGGAATCAGTGCAGGTCTATTAACCTGTTTCCAAACTGTGCCACCCTTCGCAGGCATAGCTTTGGGCTACCCAGTATCTCTTGCTGCCTGCACCTCCTGCTTTGGTAGCCATGAAGAGACCAGAGTTATAAGCAGTGTCTCTACAGTCAGATGCCTAGGCACAATACAGGCATGTGGTGTACTTACCACTATATAATGAAATAGTTCTGTATGTAATTTCAGAACAGGGAGTCTGAGACAACTGCACTGATTTCATTGAGTCTACCCAATGCTGCATCAAAAGAAGGGCTCCTAGGATGAAGAGATCTAGGAGTTAAAGTCTATATTCCTCCTCTTATTAGCATTTTATTATTAAAGCACTTTTATTATGCTATTAGCTGTTGTGCTTTTCTTATTTAAGTTGGGGAAGGACCCTGCACAACCAGGCAGTGATGATGCTTCTGTGCTCTCCTAATTCCTGCCCACATCTTCTTGGGAGGGCTTTGGACCTCCTTGCTGTAGACCTTGGTACCTTCTTCTGAGCAGCCTGACAGGAGGTGGTTGTACCCTCTGCCTTTAGCTCCTGGGATAGATCATGGCTGGTAATAGGAGGGTGTGACTGCCTGTTCACAGACCCTGGAAAGCTGGATGGAAGGGTAGCACTAATCCTTAGTGCTGTCAGTGTGAGGGACATGGAGGTGCATGAATGTGGGGCCAATGTAGCAGGCATTGATGATACCCCAAGTTTTAAAAAACCTCTGTGTTACGGCAGTTATGGTTCTGAGAGAAGTACAAATTTACACAGACTCCTTTTTTGTTCTGCTCTCCCTTTGTGGCATCCAGGTTTCCTGAAACTCCTGCTTTTCCCCAAAGCCAGCCCTGCTCTCTGGTGAGCACTTTCAGTCCAGGCAACTCCTGAGGTCAGCGAAGCTTGTACCACGAAGCAGGCAAGCTCTTGTAGGACCTTGACCTTGGGGGCAGCTGACGTGGTATCTTTTCTGGCTGGGCAGGAGGTACTCAATTTGCTTGTGCCTTTTCCGCTGGCCTGAGACAGCTTTGTGCAGACTCCTGGAGCAGCTGTTTCCCAGATTCCTCCGAAACAGCAGTTTTTCTTGAATCTTCATGGAAGCCTTTGTCATCTCAGAGCCAAATAACATGGTTTTCAAATTACAGCTTGAAATCACTTTCAGGAATAGAAAGGGCAAAGACTTATTTCGCTGAAGCAGAGCATCAGGCTACCAGCTGAGGAATACCAGGAGGAACCTGGGAGATGTCCTGGCCTACATCTCTTTACTGGGTTGCACTTCTAGCCTGTCAAGCTGCTGAGGTAGTGTCTCTGTTGGTGTGCTGTGAAGAGCTTTTTGCTTTGAATTTACTCTTCTCTTTAGTCTGTCACAGCTCAGATTTATTAACCTCTGGACATCCTTCTCTGAGGGAGGGAGAAAAATACTTGAAGGGTTCTGGGGAACAGCTGAAGAATTATCTAAACCAGCTTTTAGTAGTGACTGAATGTTTATATTAGCAGTAGACAGGCAGTTTATTGTATTGTTTTTACCTCTGATTACTCGTGATAATCATTTCCAAAATGCTTTTTCAGAACACTTGGGTGGTGCTTATGAGATAATGAGGCAGAGAGGCAGAACGGATTACAAGTGTGTGCAAAAAGCCCAACAAAAACCAGCTAAAAATTAGAAACCCTTTGTTGTACAGTGCAGCTACAGATAAAAATCTTATTTAGCTATTCGATGTTGCTCTGTGTGTGTTTATCAACTGGTTATAACAGCATACCTCCTTCTGGAAGCTATTCCAAATTCCCGAGCCCAGTTTCAGCAGCTCTTGCATCAGTGGTGTTCACAGTGTAGAAATGTCTCTAAATGTATTGGGAGTGGGATGGATGGTAAGGTGGGATGGTGGGATATGTAAGCTATTAAATGCTATGGATGAGGAAAAGCACAGCACTGCTGACAGCTATGAGTGCCCCCGCTGCCCTCTGGGGTCAGGAGGTGACCTCATGCTCCTGAGGGGCCTGAAGGGAACCTGCCATTAACACAATAGCTCTGCCTCTAGCACAGCAACATAGACAAAAGCTGAAAAAACATAGTTGGTGTTCTCTTGGAGTTTACTTAGGTGCAGGGTAGCAGAGTGGTTCTATTCAGACTCTGTATTTGGGTTTTCTCTGTTTTGAATTCTCCCAAATCTCTGGTTTTGCCCACGGCAATGTTTTTGTCCATAGGTTGCTATCTGTGTGTGGATGGTTGGATTAACATATCCACTTTGTGCTACATCATCCTAAATATCAGGATTTTCTATTCTTTTGCAACTGAAACACTCAGTCCTTATGACAAATATAATTAATAAAAATAGGTGAGAGAGAAAATAAGATTTGAAGAAATTCCTTATAACCACATCTCTGAGTAGTTTTCTGGGTATTTACAGATCTGTTTGCTTGTTTTATTTTGTAGTACATTTTAATTAGCAAGACCACTGTGAGGGATTCAGCTATTACCATTCCTAAAGTTTGTGCAACCTCTGTCTTTCTTTCAAGCGAAGCTGGAGCAGCAGCAATTTAATTTCTTTAAATATAGATGTCTCCTGTACTATTTGAATGTGTAGTTCTACTATCTGTGTTATGCATATATGATATGGTAGCATTCCGAGTTTCAGTTTGTGCAGATGGTTTTCAGGGAGTGTATAAACGCGCAAAAGTGCTCTAAAACGCTTTCATTCTTGCGCACATTTCTTCACTCATTCATGGTCTTACCTGTACCACGGCATTCCATTTTCTCATTGGGTTGGTTTGTCAAAGACTAAGAAATTTCTGGCCTTCTCCTTGCAATACAGATGTTCAGTTAAACTATAATAATCGAGTCAGATGATAAAGTCCAGAGAGGGATCTCAATCTGCACTTCCTAGCTCTTGTGGAATATTCTGATGAGAATAAATACATGTAATAATAAACTGGCACTTATCATTGCATGGTTGCAATATAGTACTCTTCAGCTTGCTGTTACTTGAAGAAATGGTTAAACTGATCATGAAGCTGTAAACTGGCAGATTTTATGTTGTGCAGATGCTCCCTCTTTCCCTTTCCTTTGTACTTGGCTTCCAACTGGTACTTATGATTCTGCACAGAGGATTCCATAACCTGACCTCCATGATTTTAGAACAAACGACACTTTGGCTCTTGAAATTTGTTGACTTTTCTCTCCACAGATGTTTTGCTTTGCTCCTCCTTGCCTGTCCTGAAATTTAAGAAGTTCCTGGTGTGAGCAAAGAATGGATCTGTTGGAAGGGACAGATGTGGAGTGTTATTATTTGCAGATTCGAAGGCCTTTGATAAGGTTTTATGGCAGAAATTTTTCATTTCATATCTCCTTGACCCATAGATCTTTTCTTTGTCTATGTTTTGAATATAAACATTGCTATACTTTCTCAAGCATAACTCATAACTCTGAGGTACATGATAAGAAATTGCTTTCATATAAAATATGTAGCTTACTATTATTTTCCTGAGTTTCCTGACTTCCCTGACTTCCTTGATCAATCAAAAAATCCCCAGGCAACCAAGCTGAATTCCAAACTCTTCAAACAGCTGCCCACATTGAAGAATGAACTTGCAGTCTAACTCTGCTCAAGCAACTCACACATATTATTGTATTTTGAAATATGGTTTTTAATGTAAAATCATAGAGAAGAGCATGAGGTTTTCCTAAAATATAAACAGCATTTTTTAAACAAGCTTACTTTTTTTCATTAAAAAAGAGGGAATTTGCATTTGAGAGATGGTATCTGTTGACTCAAATTCCCCTACCTTAACCAATTTTTGGCATAGAGCTCTTTTCCCAGGAAAGTGTTCCCTGCTGCACCTTCCTTGAAATATGCATTATAGAATACTGTAGATATGAGCTCTGTGACCTGACAAACCTTAAGGCAGTAAAGCCTAATGGAGATGAACTTTCCTGAAGTACTGAATAAATGTGTCTTATCTTGAGAAATCTCTACAACCTTTCTGCTACATTTTACGCTAGTTTCATGAGGTAGCTGGTTATTAAAAAGCTGCAAAGATTTCCCATGGGAAAAAAGTAATCAACCTCATAGTTTAGCAGCTGAGGAGAGAACTCATTTAATGTACAAACATGGCTGATTGGTTGTGTTTATGTGGAACAGGGGCTGGAAAAATATCAGCACGGGAACGAAGTTTCAAAGGTGGGGATGATAAATCCACAAGGAAAGCCTGAACAGATATTTATTTATTTAATTAAGTTTTTTAACAGGTGAAAGGATCAGCCGTATGAAAAAGTTGTAGGTTGAATTAGCTTAGCGGTGCTTCCTCCCTTCCCACACTTTTATCCCGTCATTTCTCACGCGCACCTTTCCCTTCCTCCTCTCCTTGCAGAAATCCTCAGTTCGGTAACTGCGGCTTTCCAGAACTTTTTAGGCACGGGGCTCGGCCTCGCCATCACCCGCAAGATGCGGTCGGGACCGCAAGTGTTTCGGGGGCGGTTTTGCGGGGCCGGACACGCGCGGTGCGGGTGCGGGGTTGCCGAATGTGGGAGCGTGTGAGGAGGGGGGAGTGTATGTGTGTGTGTGTGTGTGTGTGTGTGTGTGTGCGTGTGTGTGAAAAGGGTGTGTGCATGTGAGGAGGGGCAGTGTGCGAGGAGGGGTGTGTGAGGAGGGGTGTGTGAGGAGGGGGCTGTGTGACCGAGCCCCCAGCGGTGCGGGGCGGGGCGGGCCGGGGGCGGCG
>VZTZ01048582.1:330922-398132 GCA_013400955.1 Drymodes brunneopygia | reverse complement strand
CAGTGTCCCTCCAGTGGCGGCATCAGCGATGGGCAGCGCCGGGCGGAGGCTGCTGCTGGCACTGCTAGCGGCGGCTCCGCAGCTGTGGGTGCTGGGGCAGGGCCAGCCCCGAGGTGAGCGCAGAACGGGGGTGCGGGGGTGAGCGGCGCAAAAAGAAGCAGGGCAGTGCCTGAGGGGTTGTTCTGCAGCCGCCCGTCGCGTCCCAGGGCAGCCTTTCGCCCCCGCGGGGCTGCGGGAGCCTCGGCAGTGTCCCCGTCCCCGCCGGGCACAGCCAGTGCGGTGGCCGGGCTGGGCTGCGAAGGGAGCCCGCGGTGGGAGGCGGGCTGGGGTCCGGCAGTGCCGGCCACACGCTTCCCGACGGGCTCCCCCATCTCCTTTATCCGTGCTCTCTCCCCCGTCTCCACGTTTTGCAGCCTCCCTCCCCCACTTTCCTGAAGTCCTTTCTCCTCCCTCGGCGGCGGGGGCCACTCTGCCCGGCCGCCTCCGGGGCCTCCCACTCCCTTTGTGGGAGCTGGGAGACGCCGCGGAGCGGCAGAAACCCGCGGGAGGGGGCGACCCCGTAGCTCCCCGCTCCCGGGGCAGGGGGAGGGCTGCGGCCGCCCGGGGAGCCCATCGCGGAGCCTCTGTCCCGGCCGGAGATGGGGTCAGAGCCGGGCACGGGCCGCAGTCCCGGGGGTCCCTCTCTGGGGAAGGCAGAGGAGCCGGCAGCCCCAGGGGATGCCGCATGCTGTCGCTGTAAGAGATTAATCTCTGTTATAAGTCCTGAACCACTTTCCGGGCATGAGACAGAGGCAGAAGAAGTAATGGACATAATGTACGAAAGTTTCATTACTTTTTTTTTTCTTGCACGTGGGCTGGCCGGTGCGCTGTGGCCCGGACACCGGAACGCTCCGCGGAGAGTTCTTCATCTGCGAATAACTTCATCACACTCATCCTCTTTGTTCCAAGTGCTGTAACTTGGGTTGTCCTGGTGAGACCCAAGTCGCTGAGCACATCGGCTCTCTCTGTTGCTGAGTTGACAGTAATTGACTCTGCAGCGTGCTGGGTTGTGATGGGAAGCGCTGGTTGACACCAGGTGGTCTCACCTTTGGCTTGGGTCAGCTCCTGCTGGGGTCCACAGCAGAATTTCTGCCGATCCCTACTCCCTGCACATGAATCCCCAGCCCCCTTAGGTCTCTATTAAAAACCAAAACAAAACTTGAATGGAAAATGGTTGGAAGGCATATGTTGTGCAGATGCATGACTTGTTTTCTTTATGGTGAAGTATGGTGTTTGAGATGGATATAATGTGGGAGATTAGCATCTGGATGTTTACAGGCTGCAGTAAAAGCGAGTGTTTATTCAGATAATTGTGTGTACAAAATATCCTCTAGGTAAAGAGGAACAAATCCAGCCCAAGTGAATTTCAGAGGCCATATGTCTCAGCTTGTAAATGAATACACTTTACTTCAGTTATGAAAATTCAGTTGTAGAAACAAATGAAATGCCAGACAAAGTGATGTAAATTTTGCTTTTTAGTTTTTTTAAGGTACCATCTTACACACATCAAATAATTAAAATCTAATTCCTGTTTGAATATATATGATAACGTGCAGTTTAAAAGGTAGGAATTTTCCTGAAATTTGTCATGTGTGGGTGACAAGAGCCCATACTTTGTTTTTTCATTGACATTTGCAGTGATCTCACTGCAGTAAAGTGCAGCTTTTATATGGCAGCCCACGGGTGCTGGAGATATCTGGATAAAATTCTTCCTTTTTATATCAGTGATTGAAGCTACCAATATACTTTATTGCTTCTAAGCCACCCCTCCTGGGGTTATAATTATAAGTTTATAATTATATTTTTCTAGTTGAAAGAAAGAGGTCGAGGGACCATTCCTCCTATTAGATTAAGCTGATAGGATTTTTTTTCTCAGCGTGAGAGCACAGATCATCGGAGGAAGCTGAGAGTTTCAACCCCCCTGGTGGTGAACTGCCTTACAAAAACCACGATTCAAGATAACTGATCCTAAAACAATGTGAAGAATGCGATGCAGATTAGAATAGCAATGTTGCTTTTACAGAAGGTAAACAACAGAAGCTCAGACTTGTAAGCATCGTGATGAGGTAAAAATACATTTTTGAAGTGAGGCTGGAAAGCTTTCTCAGAGCAGTTGTCAAGAGAAGTTTGGGGAAAAGGTATCTTGGCATGGTCATGGAGAGTGCCATGGTAGAACTCAAAGCATTTCTTGTTTTTCTGTTCAGTTTTGCTTTTTTCTTGTCAGCAAATGAAGAAACTGGGGTGTACCACAGCTGCAAGGGTCTCTTAGAAAGTGCTGAAGTCCAGTCTAAGAAAGAGAAACACACGATACTAAAGTCACTGCACTGAACAACTTTGAAAGTTAATGATTGGTTCTTTCAGCCTAAAGATTAATATCTACATAGCTATAAAATTTAGTTGGTATTTTAATTACAGGTGTTTTGTTAAAGTGTCCCCATCATAGTGAAAAGTTTGGTTTGTATTTTCAGTTGAGTCTTTTGTATCCACTAATGGAGTAACTCTTCATGAAATATTTATCTCAGTGTCTACATACAGAGGAATTATTTTACAACATCAGAAGCAGAAAGCCATTTCAGAGGCTTGTTGTAGCAGCTTTGCTCTGCTGGAATGCATTCTTTTTTATGCTGGAGTTAAGTGATACATATCTTCAAAGTAGAAAGGAAAATCAGTGATTTTTGAACACTATTGCCTGTATTTCATAAATTTGACTCTGCCACTGTCAGGTGATTTTTTCTGTAATTTTAAAAAAATCCTGCTACTGTAAACCTGTGGTAGTGTTAACTTGGAAGGCTATAATTGTAGACTAAATATTTCCTTAGCTGCATCTCAGTTTGTTTTTGTAAACTGCTGTGCTGATGTAGCCTGCTCTCTAGTTCCTGCCTGGTGTTTTGGATAAGCGCTGATGCTCAGGGAAATGAATGGCCCTGGAAAGGTGCTCCATCTGTGCAGAGATGAACATAGGTATTCCACATGCCTGTCACCCACTGGGTTTCAGACCTGCTTTCCTTTGAGGTTCTGGTTTAATAAGTATTCTTAGGCTATGACTAATACACAAATTATGATACTATGGTCAGCAACCACATTTTTATGCTGAAACATAAGTGATATAAATTATATTGTTAGAGCACATTCCCAGGCAGTGGGAGATTTATGTTAATCTCCTTAGTTTGAGGTGGTTTGAACCCACATCTCCAGTCTCTGAATAGAGTGCTGTATTGCCAAGTTGCTGTGACAGGTAATGCAGGGGAGGAGAAGGAGTGTGTGAAATCTCTCCAGACCTCTCTTTGAAACTGAGCTACCGTACAGCCAAGATAGCAAGTTTCCTTCCAGTAGAAAAATGGACAAGGAAAAAAAAGCTGATGCTTTAGTTGGGTCATTGCTCAAAATATAAGGAGAATAAAATTGCAAGCCTTCCTCTCTTTTATTAATTTGCCACAAGCAGCAATAAGGTGTCTGACTTCAGGAGAAACTCTTTTATTGTACCACTGTCTGCTGGGATTTGTTTGCTTGTTGTTTTAGTTTTTGGTTGTTTTTTACTGGGTTACTCAAGCCTGGCACCACTCATGGGGTGGCTGTGAGTCCCACTTAGTGAAGAAGGGCTAATTGAGGGTGGTGGGTTCCACCTCAAGAGGTAATGTGCTTTAATTGTAGGAGTGACAGCATTTGACAGAAGTCTGGGCTGTTAGTCTGTGAGCCTAGGTAGGTGGATCTTTGCTCTCAGCTGCCTCACTACAACCTCGTGCATTCAAAGGTGTTTTGTGCAGTCACAGTTTCCTCTGACACTTTTAAAATGGAGAGACAGACTTCCAGAAAGTACTTGGATCCCCAGAAAACTTGGAAGAAAGTTTCAGGATGAGTTGGATCTTGTATTCACAAATGCTTTCTGTATGAGATGAAAAAAGTATCTTAAGTGCTTCACCATACTGCATCTTGGGTTCATGTATGCTTGTGGCTTTAATAGACCTTGCTGCCATCAGTCTTAAGTATCAGCTTTTTTCCAATATCTGCAAGAGAGTAAAGTGCTATAGAAAATGAGAAGGCTTCTATCTCCTGCAAAGTTTGTCTTCTAAATATTTTCCTTTAACATTTCTGCTATGCTTCCACTGATGTGAATGTTGTTTCCCAGTAAGAGAATACTAAAAGAAACTTCAGCTTCCTTGAGCCTTGTGGAACACTTAAAAAGCAGTGCTGCTTGCAGTGTGAGGCAGGAGACCAGTGAGCTAAAAATATGACAAGAATCTGAGGCATAATCATTTGACATTGTGGTAAGGTAAAAACTTTTTAATTTTTGGCAAAATTGGGTAAAATGGTATACTTGGCTTAAGTTTCCACTTTTTCCTCAAAGTTGGAAATCTCAGTTACAGTGAACCTTTGACATCCCTTGTGTCTTCAAGTGGGCTAAGTAGCAGGCCCCCAAGATACTTATTAGCTGTCTGCACTCTTATTTAACTTGTTAGATTGTGTGAGAAGTCTCATGTCCACCCACAAAGGAACACAAGATCAAGGTGGAGCAGCACCAATAATGAACCCAGAGAAATGAGCCTCTGACAGGGCTGTCCTGTAACAGCCACATGGGAGCAGCTCTTCAGAGCTTACAGGATGAGGTGGTGACGGTCTGTAGGGGTATGAGACTCATCATGGGATACAGGGCAAGAACATTTTGGCATCACACATTATTTGGCATCATCACATTATTATTTTGGGATGAATGGAGGATGGACCAAAGATGGGGGGAATCAAAGTGAGTCTGTAGGGATCCATCGTGTGTGTGTTATGAGGGTGGTATGTGTGCAAGGCAGTTTTTGGGTCAGTGGCTAGGGTGGAGCTGTGGGCCTCAGGACCTCACATACCAGGTACCAGCAGTGGGGAGATCTTGGGGGTAGGGGGCCACAGTTACTGGATCCAATGAGCTTCCAGCTTTGGATATTTAAGAAATCCACCTTGTGAATGGACATTGAAGAAATCCGTAACCTGTGTATGAGTAGATACTTTTCCCTGGAGCAGGAAACTGGATGAAACCATTGGTGGTGGTTGCATTTGTGTGTTTGTCTATGTGGCTGTCTGTCTGTATGTGCATATATCCATATATCCTTTGCATTATGTCTGTGCCTGTTGGGAATACATGCTTAGCTTTACTAGTGGCTGGGCCTGGGAACATGGAGCTGCAGCAGCCATGTCAGGTGCACCCCAGCAAAACTGTAGAAGAGCAGATGTAACTATGGAGCTCATGGCTTTTGTTTGCTCTGAGTCCATTTGACTGTCAAAGCCTTAATCTAGTGGACTTTGTTCTGTATAGTACTCTAAAAAGGTCAATTTTAAATGCCCTGTTGATGATGTCCCATCAAACAGAGGTCACATTGCATGTCCTCAGGAATGCTGACTTTGTGGATACCATTGTGTTAAAGTTATAAGGTTCCCTAAGTTCATGATAAGCAATGTAAGCATATAAGCAACATATTTTGAAACTTTTATTAAATAGAAATGAGACTTGATCATATTAAAAGGAATATGTAGTGTAAAAAAGTAATTGATCTCAACTAGGGGCAAATTTTGCTGATAGAGACCTGACTTGTGGTTAGGGGAGAAGAAGAATGAACTGAGAAATGTAATTCTTTTCTAGTAGTCTGCAAGGAGCATCATGGACATTCTGTGGGGAAAACGTGCTTGGCATTGATTAGAGCCCTAAAGTTAAAATCCACTTTGTGTTTTTTTTCCCTGATTTATTTTGCAAAAATTCACCAACAAGCCACAGACCATTTTCTTTTTTCTCGGAGTACAAAGGTATGTGACAGAGAAAAATCCCATGAAAGCATTCTAAGTTAGACTGAAGATTGAGATAAAAAAAAATATTTGTCTGTCGTAAATATTTTCTCCATTCCCTGAGGGCTTAGAAAATGCATCTCTAGAAATGCAGGGCTATCAGTGTGTGTTGATCAGTTATTGGAATTTGCATCAGTCTCACAAAAGATCTCCAGATGGGATTTGCTGCCTTCCTTAATTTTTTTCTGTCCTGCAGACATCCCTTCCTGACCAAATAGATGAACAGCATGTTACAAAAATTTTGCAGGACAAGATTGGTTAGGTCAGCTTGCAGGAACTGTGATTTGTTAGTTGGCATAAACCTTTCCTAAGGTCAGTCAAAGCTCCCATGTATTTATGCTTTTAGGTACTTAGGTGATATCTTAGAGGCTCTGTACTGTGCCTCTGAGCTTGAGGATATGGGTACAGCTCTCTGGCTTTGAGATTTGAGGCAAGTGCTTCATTTGCTTCTGTGTCAAAACAAAAATAAGGCTAAGTATATCTGTGTTTATTCTTTCTTAGTTGCTTCTCCTGGTTAAGGACTTCAATGATTTACCAGTCATTCTGCGTTCTTTTCTAGAGGCTGGTAAAAACTAGTTTTGCCCTGAAATGTAATGATTTTATAAACATTTTTGAGTATTAAAAGCTATATACGTAGCAATTTTACAGGAAAGCTGGAAAACTTTTTTCTTTTGTAATTACGGTAGATGTAAATAAATCTGCAAATAGGAAAGCATAAAATTGTAAGACAATAAACTAACTTTCAGTATTCTAATAGAAAATAAGTGTAGATGCACATAATTTAAGCTTCTTTTTCTGATGTGGAACAGCAGTTACAATTCCTGAGAAGTGCAGGGCAAAACATTTGGTTTGGTTTTACCTGAAAATCTGTTCTCTGGGTTTTTTTAAGTATCTCAGGAAAATCGCTACTGTTCTAGTGGCCATAAGAGCTCAGAGAGCCCTTGGAAGGGAGGTGTATTCATGGCAGGCATTTTCACCCACTGCCCTTTCCACAAGTTCAACTTGGCAGGCTTTGTAAAGCAGCAGCAAATGTGGGTCGATGGGCTGATGGGCTGACAGGATTGTTTATTTTCTTGTCATTTCTGGGCTTTTCCGAACAGGCAAAGGCCGAGAAGATCCCACTGCTGCTTTGTGTAGGCAGAGTCGATGTCAGCCTTTAGCAATAAATTCCTTCTGTTTTGTCATCTTTAACTTGTTAGCTTTTGCTGATTCTTTTTTTTTAAACTGTCATTCGATACAGTAACAACTCTGTCAGAGGTATTCCCTAACCAATTCTTTTAGATTAAAGATTCAGATTTGAAAGTTGTTTTGCAAGCATAGTGTAATTCCTTTCTGTGAGCTCATTTATTGCACTGTGGGACTCAGCCCCCATCTTGATTCCCGCATGAGAATAAAGCTCAAAAAGCTGCTTAAGAAATGGTCTTCCTAAAGTGGAAACTTGCTTTTTCTCCTTGGCTCTGCCTCCATTTTTATTGCTGCTTGCTCAAAAATGGCCTTGAAAATAGGCCTGTGTCTGCTACCTTCTTTACTGTTTTTCTGTAGCTTTTATTTGCTGAAAGTCTGAAAGGACAGTGCAGAACCTGTACAGGTAATTCAAAACAACTTCTTTAGTCTTGATTCGATTATTTGATTATTTTTTTTTCTTATGGACCTGATGAAGCAGCAAGTTCTTAACAGCAAAATCCTAACTCTGCAAATCAGTGGGATAGGTCTTGCTGACTGTAAAAAAGTTGGAATTCAGTCATTGAGCATAAATGCGAATTGGAGCTGTCACTGATGGTCACTTAGATTAGTATTGATTGTTTTTATTAGGTTTTTTGAAAGCATGACTGGAATTCTGCCTTCTGTCACAAAACCCTGAGATGTGCATAAAGAAATGTGTGCGTGGGAAGGAGAGGAAAAAAACCCCAGTAGCATCTGAGACATCCAGTGCAGTGTGATTGTGGCTGGGTGCAGCCTTGCCAGGAAGGACTGTAGCAGGATCCACGTTTCCGTGGACGCTGTCAGTGAGCTTTGCAGCCAGGGCACAAGGTGTTGGGCAGCCTGGGGAGCCTGACTGCACCTCTGATGCTCCCTGCCCAGACAGAGCTGCTGCCTGGCTGGATGGAGCCCAGTCAGGCTTCACTGACTTCTCGGGATTATCCCAGGTCCATCTTGGGGGTATCTAGGCAGTGAGGGCATCGGGGAGAGTCTAGCACTAGCAGTAGGTCTGTACTTGGAAAACCAGTTGACTGAATTCCACCTTCCCTGTTTCTGGCTGTTTATTTACAAAAGTGAGAAATCCAGCTTGTGAAAGTGCTTCACTTCTGATAAAACTGTGGAGGGGAGTCCACTGGTTTTTCTTGTCTAGTTTTAGTTCAAATGCATGAATAGCTAATGTGTGTTTTGTTATTCTGCATGCCACACCATTCATAGATTTTACTTTCCTTTGCTGTGCTGTCTTATGCATATCTTGCACTGCTTTAGGAGGGCAGGGCAGAAAAGGTTTGTAGCTGTGTGCCAATGTCTCTGATGATTGGGTTGTTTTTACTTTATTGGTTGAGAAGGGCTAGATAACAGAACTTTAACATGAAAGTTCTTTGAATTGTCAAGATTGGTGGAAAGCCTGTGGTTTAAATTAGGGTTGTGAAATATATGCTGTTGAAATTTCTAGGATTCCTTCTATTTACTTTAGCTTGTAGTCTCTCAAATGTGTGCTCAATGCCTTCTACTAGAAAACACCCTTTAAAATACACTGAGGAGATAAAAATTTTGGTGGGAAAATGAAAGATCAGATCAACTTCACTGACTTGGGGAGAGTTGCTCTGGATTTACATTACATCTACGGACAGTTCTTCATTCCTTCAGTAGTTGCTCACTAATGTGTTCATTTTGTGTCTCTTAATTGCCAAAGTAGTTCTATTCACTCCTATGTGATAATATATGTCTTACAGGATAAAGAGAAAGGTTTGTATAAATTTGAAGTAAATCTGCTATATATCTCTATTTCTTTTGCTATAACTGGGTTATTTAGATATTGTCAATAAATCTCACTAAGACTTGATTAGAATTTTAGAAACCACACAATTTTTTGCTAATGCAAAAATACTTGATACTGAAGTTGTCTTTAGACGTAAACATGAATTTTAAACTAAAAGTTACAGGAATTAAGTCCTCTCTAGACCTATCCCAATTTATCTTCCTTGAAGTTGGTTTACAATGTGTCTGCCAATGTTCTCCAGAGCAAGTTCATCAATGCTAAAGGCATGCAGCAAACACAGAGTCCATCCTTGGATGACCACTCTACTTGGGAGTGGTCACACTGGGGACAGTTTAGTTTTGTGCATATTTGATAATACTGTAATGGGGATATTTCTAATTGAAAAAATGATTCTGCAGAGTACAGTGCAGGTTTTCTGTGAGGTGGAGGAGGCAACCCTTGGCAGGCAATGGGAAAGAGTTATGTGTGATGGGGTGGGGAACTTCTAGATGATTTTTGTATCTTTCCATAGTGATGAGCAGTAGGATGTGATCTAAAGGCAGTGATGAAGCAATAGGTACAAAACACAGCTGCTGGTGGACAGCTGTGGTCAGTGGGTATCTTGGTGTGAGTCAGAGGTTGCCATGCTGATGTTTAGCTCCAGTGATGTGTCAGGTTGCTCAGAAACTTCACTGTGGGTACTTGGTGGAAATATCTGCTGTTACTATGCTGCCACAGCTGATAGTGGTGATAGACACATCCAAATTTGGGTGCTTCTGGTAGGCTGAGAATCCTGCTGGAGCGATAAGAAAAGAGGGGAAGAAGGAGATGCTTGGTGTTACAGTGGCAGGGGAGAGGTCAGGATGTTTGCCCCAAGGAGAAAAACCCGTTTTGTGTACCTCAGAGTATCCACAGATGATACAATCTCTCTAAAGTCTGAGCAGCCCTCCTTATCTTTTCTGTTCTTAAGGACAATGGGAAATAAGCTGCCCACTCTGCAGCTCTACCCATGTTGTTGCTGCATTTCCCACAGTCATCAGCAAAAAATGTTCGGGGTGTTTCGGGCAGGATCTAACTGTGCCTTGCTATTATTTTAGTGTCACCATAACATTGCTGAATTTTAAATTAAACTACTTGAACTCTCAGTCTGTTAGAATTTTCCGTAAAAAATTGCGCTTTGGGCTGAAATGCATCATTCTTGTTTTCAGGCCAAAGGCAAAATACTTTCAGAACACTTGATTAAAATTCCATGTGACTGGCTGAGTTCTTGGGTATTAATGGCAGTACAGAAGGGAACTTTTTAAAATACTATTTTCTCCCCCCTCTCTGTTTTTTGGGTACTTAAAATTACACTTTTGAAGGAATATGTGTGACACAAATGCCTTTGAATTTCATGAAGGCATTTACTGTAAAATAATGAAATAAGAATTTGCACATGATGAGAGTTTGAAACATATAAAATGTGCAATGGCTGACATGCTATTAATAATAGTTTTGAATAGTTGCAATTTGTGCCCTGTGCGTTTGTTAATCTGTGTGCATGGAGACCAGCAGATAGAAGGCCAAACCAAGCATGGTGATTTGCAGTTTTACATTGTTGCCTAGGGTAAAATGCTAGGGAAAAAAAGTTGCACGATGTATTTTACTTTTTACAAAGAGCAGAAAGCCACCTCCATAGCACGTTGAACAGTTGGCTACTACTGAAATAAAATAAAAAAACCCCAAAACAAACAACCCGACAGGTTTTTCCCAATTAATCTTTAAAATTAGAGATTGCTAAATCTTGTCAGTAGAGATAAGGGAATGACCAAGTTTTACACAGTTGCAAATCCTTTCAGGTCCATTCAAGCTGGAGGAAATGTGCTTCCTTCTACCCAGGAAGATCTGGCAGGGATGCGGGGCTGTATGTGCCCTGACAATGGCTTTGTGCCTGTTGGAATGAAAACATTTTTCTTCCGTGTCTGAAAACATGAGAGCTGGTAGTTCTGAGATGCCAAAACCTCTTCGACTTGAAATAGATTTTGTTAATAAATGGAAAAAATCTACTTAATTTAAATAGAAATTTAGCCTCATCTAATACTGCTGCAATTTCTAATATTAAGGAAGTGATAAATCTTTTCTTTTAAATTAAGAAAGTGAAATAAATTTTGGCTTTATGTACAGCTAGTTAATAATAGGCTTTCACTATGTGAAAAATACATTTCAGAGTGCCTTTGTAGTGCGCCTACTTCATTTATGATCACAAGGTGATGCCAACTGACTCAAGGGCATTTCTATGTGTTTTAACCTTCTTAATGTTTACACGGGGCAAAAAGTAGTAACATTTTGTTTGGTTGTGATACTGAGTCACAGTACTGGAGTGGGTGGGACCTCTAAACCTTCCAAATTCTTCTCAAGCTCAGGTCTCCTAGAATTTGCAAGTGATAAATGGAAATTTAGAACCAGAAGAGGGCTAATAGATACTTGGGTCATAACATCCTTTTTATTATAATGAATGATTTCGTGTGCAGCCTCAAGCTGTACATTTATGCATGCAAACTTAATTAGGATTAAACCCAAGATGATTTTAATTTACAAGTAAGACAGTTGCTTCAGGTTGAAAACCGGTGATAGAAAAGAAGTTCGGGGGGAGATATTATTTAAGGAGTCCTATTAAATGGGAGTGGGGGAAGTTTACTTTGGGTCCTACATCAGTAAGAACAAAAGTGTTTGGTTCTGTTGATGTTGGGGCACATCATATGTGACAAGTGGCTGAGGTCCCCAGTCTTTGACATGCCAGTCACACTGCCAGCACTTCTGTTATGTTGCTCTAAGCTAATATTGTGTCTCGGCAGCATATAAGCAAAACTGACAAGACACTGAAATCTTTAATAGCTGTGGCTTGTATTTACTTCAGGTTTGTGCAAAGATTGTTCCCAACTGATGACTTCAGGAAAAAAGAGCTAGTGTAATGCTAAAGGAAAGAACAATCCCCAAACCAACAGGCACAATGATGCAGACTCCTCAACGTGTGGAAAAAGCTTTGGGTGAACAAGAAAGAACTAATTTCATGGTCTGGCAGGTTTGTTGTTTGTTGGCAGCCTGCCCAACTGTCAACTTTTGGCTCTTTTGCTCTGGTGTAAATGCTGTGACAATTTCTGGGCAGATTCTTGAACTGGCCAACTCATATAAAAAATCAATACTTGCAAGACATGACGTGACAGAAGAAATATTGATTAAACTTTGAAATGCATGACAGAATGCTCACAAATGACTTACATTTCATATAAAGTTGTACTGTCTGATGCTGAAAACTGGCATGAAAGCTAATTTTCTTTTCATTCTACTACCCCTTAGTTTGTTCTGATTGAAATAAGCAGTAAGTTACTGCCAATATTGAAGGTATTAGAAATTTCTGTGATATAATTTTTTATTTTACCCCCAGAACTTAATTTTTTTTTCTCAAATCCCTGAAATTTGTGAAAGGACCAAGCCATAGAAACCACATTCAGGGCTGTGATGTAAGCTACGAAACCTATTGAATTCACCAATGTTTTCTATGCTCAGGCTGTCAAAGATGATGTGCACCCCTTTGGGAAACAAGGTAGCTCATTTGTAGGAATGTCTGATTGGGGCTGAAAAGCTTGAACTTCTTCTGTTTTAAGCATCTGCACCCTGACCATGTCTTTGCATCCTTGTCCTCTCTTCCAATTTAAGTACATGTGTTGAGACAGTCTCTGTGTTCTACATCTGTGTTTGCAAGCTGAGCATGGACAGACTCAGAGAGCTGGGACATAGTGAAGTTTGTACCACCTAACTTGTTAACACTTAGCTTTTTAATTGAACTGATAATGCTCATTTAGACTGAGTATTAACGCAAAAAAAAAAAATCTAAGCCATCTGTGATATTAAAAATGCCATACACTAGTGTAAGCAAACACTAGTTATTGTGTAATTGAGAGGACAAGCTTCAGTTTCTTCTACAGATGGATTAGTGTTACTTGGCTTTCCTTTTTCTGTACATTTAATCTGGAAGTCTGGGACTTCTTTGCTAAGGACATTTTTTTGTGAGTTTGATAATTCCCTAATTTTATTTCCCTGATACTTCTATTCCCAATACTGCATATTGGGAAATTTGGCATCTTGCAATGAACATTTAATTGGGGCATATTGCTTTCTTTGCTCTTTCTTGACCTCAGTTTTCCAATGCACTTTGTATATAGCATGCTTCATACACTTTGAAATTTAAATTTTTTTTAGAGCTCAGGTTTTCTGCCCTCCTTTGGAAAAGAAAAACCACTTTTTTTTAAAGCCTTGTTTAAATTCTGTTACATTGGGCCCATCAACCTGGCTATATGCTGGTGTTTGGGAATTTTAAGGAAGACATGCAAGTTATGCCAAACACTTGCTCTTTAACCTTCACAAACTATATTGAGGAAACTAGTTGTGGGAGAATAGTACAGCTGGTGTTCATTCTTGAGTGAGCAAACTTTTGTTTACTTTGTTTGCAGTCTGCTTTTGACAGAATTTTATTAATTTGTAGTGTTATAACTTTGTTAACTTTAATAATTTGCAGTGTTGTAACTACTTTCAATACGTTTCTGAGCACTGAATGCTAATGAGCACATCATCTAGCCTAAGGCAGACCACGGTAGGTAAAAGGCTTTTGCTGTAGTACCCTGTCTCCATTATGGCTCTCATTAATAAAGCTGAGTGCACATAAGCAACTGCAGGAAAAAAATGTTTGGCAGAGAAGGCTTTGCCATTTAGGAGAAGGGGCAAGGTTTCATCTTCTGTAGCTTGTTTGTGCTCTAACAGCTTGCAGAGTTCAAACAGAATGTTTTTTGTTACATTAACTGGTGTAATTAATTTGTTTTGTTGCCCTTTTTTCTGGTGCTCCGGTTGGATTCCTTAAGTGTGATTTGCAAAAGCTTGACTGGATCAGAGCTGTAAAATAATCAGCAGACTGTTCTGAAAGCAAGTGGTTGAGTGTTCAGCAAATGGCTGCAAAGTAATCTGTTTTACAGATAACCTGAGTTCATCCCAGGGCCTGATGTGGAGTATACTTCTTTTTCGTGAGTGACCAGGCTCTGCAGTAGAGCAGACCAGGATCTTTTATCTACCTTGTTGTGCAGTGCAAACAGAACAGCAGTATCTGGAAAAAATACAAAACTTATTCTCATGTGTGTTAACAAAACTGTCAAGAATTTAAGAAGTTATTCTACTTCAGTTGCTGCTGCTGAGGTCTGAGGATCCACCGTGTTGAAAAAATGCAAACTGCTAAGGGCTCAAAAGGATAAGAAGTTTAGAAAATGGACTGTGGAAAGACTGAGAGGGTTGTTTACATAGTCTGGAAAAGGGTGTGTGATAACAGCCTTTCAGGTAAACAAAAGTTGTAATCAAGATCATGACTGATCATGAATGCAATAAAAAAGACTGAAAATTTGTAACTTTTAAAGTGATAAAGTGCCAGAGTAGACTTGACAGGGATGTTGAGGAATATCCCTCCTTGGAAGCTCTTGAGAGCACACAAACTTAGTATGTTCTTACATTAAAAGCTGATTGAATTAAATAAATGTAATCTTCTCTAGCTAGTATTTCTGTGATTAGTGCATTAGTCAGCTTTGCTCTACAGTATGAGAAGAAATAGAGAATGGGTTTTAGAAAAAGATAATGTTCTGTCATGGTAGAGGTTTCTTTTAAATCTGAAGTAGTTTTATCTGAACATTGCAAATTAAAGTTTGCAGATGTTCTGCTAAAAATCTCAAACATACTCCTTAGTTAAATCCTGTCAACTTGATGTTTTGCTAGCAGAAATTCTCCTCTCTGTAGAGCTACAGGAAAAGGAGCGGTCAGTTTTCAAAATAATTTTTAACTAGTGGCTTGCTGCCTAAGCTTATTGTGCAAGTTCTGGTGAAGCTTTCAGCTTTTCAAGTGGGTTAATGCTGCAGCTAACACATTTTTAGGCAACATCTCCACAAAGTGGATTATAAGACAGGCTGAGTGTTACACCCCACATTTCTTGCTGACTGTAACAACAGAGAATTAGTACCTTAATTCCCATAGTTAGAAGTTAGCAATTTCAGCCCATTTACTTTAGGGAAACCAGCCTAGATATTTGATGTGATTACAGGGTAGGATTCTGATGAAAGTGTATAGAGAAGATTAAGCTAGGGACACTTGCTGGTATAATGAGGTAAATCAGGCTAGGAATCTGAACCCAGGCTTGATAGTTCCAGGGCTTGTATTTAGTAAACTCATTTAATCCAAAACTTGAATAAGACAGAACAAGTAAATCAAATCTGTGCTATTGAAAACTGTCTGAGAATGTTATAAAGAATGTGACCTCTACTTCTGCAGTGTAATGCTGTTACATATTTTATACATTCTAATACTGTGACATTTTATTACATTTTGTCCTTAGTCCATTCTGTTCTCCTGTAGTGCATCAAACTATTCTGAACCAATTCACTGAGTACTCTGTAAATGTTTTCAGTAAATGGAGAATCCATTGCTTGTGAGCAAACTTCGACATTGCTGGCTTGCTATGAGCTGCTGATTGCCTTAACATTTTTAAAAATGCAAACTTGCAAATGGGATTAGACCCCTTCAAGTATTTCTGTGTTCTGAAAAATGGCACAATAAAAGCTCATTGTTACTGAACACATCGGCTCTTTATGTTTTTTAAGTCAGATCTACTTTGTTCACTTGCGAATTACTGCTTTATTACAGTCAGCACAAAAAAGCCAAAATACTTAAAGAGAAATCAGACTGTTGGCATTGCTGAATGTCTCCATGTTGCTCACTGAAATCTGGTTTAGAGTCTTCATTGTATACACTAACGAACAATCCAGAAAACTTTCTGGACTCAGTTCTTGGCTTGCTTCATATAGTCTTTTGTGTGAATTCCCCATCAGTTTGTCTTCTCTGAAAAAAAAAAAAACCAACAAACACCTCCCTAATTTAATTAGCTTTCAAGAAAAATCAGACAGATCAGTGAATCTGGATTCAGAAGGAAAATGTCTTAAAATGTGGCATTACTGTAAGAGTTTTGCCATCCTTACTGTGTTGATTTGGGTACAAAAATGTATTATCTTCATTGTGCTTCTTGAACATATTTGGTGATGTAGTGAAGCCCATGTAAAACAGAACTCTCATGTGCATCCTTCCTTTTGTATAACTGTATTTGTAAAAGAAACTATTTTCATCAACTATGCCTCTGCAAGGAAGATTTTAATCTGGGGACTGTCTCCATGTACCATCTGTAAAAAGCAGTTTTACCCTGTCTGTGACATTGTGAAAATTCCTACAGTTAAACATGGTCAAAACCACTGATCATGCATGCATTTTGCCGAAATGGACAAATCCACTGATCTTCTACCCAAACAGAACAGTGATGAAATACTATTAATTTCCTGATTGAAAGAATCATTAATCAGAAAATGAAATTGGGTTTTTGTTCACATCTAGCTGTACAAAATGTAGCCAAGGGTCCTACACTGAGAAAACCTAAATTGAAGGAAGGGAAAAAATATGTCTAAAAAGCCTTTGGTAGATGGCACACAAATGCATATGATTTCCATATTTGCATTTAGTGATGGATATGTGTTGTGGGCTGAGCGTGGAGAGTAAGTCTAATGTTGTTGGACTGCACTGATGCTGCTTTACATGCTCAGGGTATCTGAGCTAGACAAAATGCTCAGTAAGTCCAGGTATGTCAGACCTGTTGTATAAATGCTATGGAATGATAATGAGTGCTGTGATCTGTTTGTGGGCAGTAAATCAGGTGTATCCAGAGTGAAGCAACAGATACGCATCGACCACAGTTGGAATTGTCAGAATCCTGGAAATGTCCCAAATCCTTGAAACAGTTCTTGGTGAGAACTTCAGGATGCCTGGTAGCATATATATATAATAAAGTAAAAGCTTACAAACCCACAAAGAATTAACTTGAGTCTCCAGGGAAGATGATGATACCTATATCAGCAGCAACGACCTTGTGAGGGCTTCTGCATAACCTGGTTTAAAGTAGAATAATTCCCAAAGAAATGTAGGCTGTGTGCTCAATCATTAACTTTACAATAGAGGGATAGCTGTCCTGACCAGAGATGTCTTTTACTTTAGGCAATCCATGATGACCTATGTGAATTATCAGTACTTTGGATCTACCCCAGTAAGCTGCATGCTCCACCTGTCCCTGTTAATTTGAAGTATCAGAGTCAATAGGCATACTGAAGCACATAAAATAGAAATTGCCTTATCTACCTTAAAGCTCTCTGCCTGTCTTCTTTTTCCTTGGCAGACTTCATGCTGACCAACTGTTCATCATTTAAAAACGTTACAATTGGCCTCATTATGAACAAGCCTTTTTCCTGAGTTTTGCTGAAACACTAATGCTATGTCCTTCACCATAAAGTCTGCCTGCTGAGCTTACACATACAACAAATCCATCTAACCTCTGAATTACTTCTTGTCATTTCCTGAAGGATTGAACATTGTAGACTGTGGATGTGACAAATTCTGCCCTATTCACATTGCAGGTCACCTTAGTAGGGATGTAATTCTCTCTACTTCCTCTGAGCTCGGGGTGTTTTGTCTCTGTAGGAAAGCTCTGAATGACATAATTCTGACAGTACCCACTCAGATTTTCAGTTCTCCCTTACTGAGTTTTAGTCATGCATCTGGCTAAAATCAAGTCCTTACAAATGAGAGCAACTTTTTTGAACATCTAATGAAAACATTGTGCTTGGCTTTTGTGCTGAGCTGTAGTGAACCAATTGTTACTCTTTCTCAAGGTCAAATTAACATCTATACACTTCATTTTCTGGCATTGGGGTGTGTGAGAATGTCTGGTTTGAGGCAAATGAGCATCAGAGTAGCTGGAAAAAAATGAAAGAGTTCACCTTACCATGAAAAGAGCTGGCCAGCAGTTAGAAGTAAATGAGTTTAATTTAAAAATTCTTCCAGTTTCTCTCAGGACCACCATAGCCTCTTGCAAAATGATGAGCAGTAATTCCTATACAGAGATGGGTCTGATGGTGGTAACCTGAAGTAGCAAGTACATAAATGCAAAGTTGGCTGCAAGGTACTTTCAAAAATGGAATATTGTCAATCAAACTAGATTGGTGAGCTGAAAAGTCTAGTGCTGAATTCGGTACAGATCCATATGGATCTGTTGCCATCTCTCAAGGCTGGCTCAGAATTACAGTTGCCTAATGTGATAATGGAGCCTGATAGCTCAGCAGTCATGCAGACTACCAGTGATGGTTTTGCATGGAGCACTTGCCTTCCTTTCTAGTGGGAATAACATCATAAATCCAATTCAATCTATTGTTTGTGCTGTACTTGAGACAGAAAACTGTGAAAGTTCAATGGATGAAGGGTCTAAGAGGGTAAGTCCTATGAGGAGCCACTGAGAGGGTTGGGCTGGTTTAGCCTGGAGGAGAGAAGGCTCAGGAGAGGCTTTATCGCTCTCTACAACTACCTGAAAAGGAGGGTGTAGCCAGGTGGGGGTCAGCCTATTCAAGCAACAGGATGAAAGGACATAGCCTTAAGCTGTGTCAGGGAAGATTCAGGTTTGACATCAGGAGGAGTTTCTTCAAGGGAAGATGAGTCACTGTCCCTGGAGGTATTCAAGAAATGACTGGATGTGGCCCTTGGTGCCATGGTCTAGTTGTCAATGTGGTAATCAGTGAGTAGTTGGACTTGGTGATCTCAGAGGTCCTTTTCTAAGGACTAAATGATGCTGTGATGTCCTTAAAAATACAAATCTCTTTTGCTAAAGGTTCAGTTTAATGAAATGTGGTATCTTCTGATGGAGTTTTATGTAAGTTACGGCCACTTGCATTTCACACCAGGGTATGATGACAGTTACCTGTTTATCTGTAAATAAGTGGCTGATTCTGTGGCTGCTCATCCATATCATACCTACTGCTTCCTACAAGGCTTAAAATACCTTACCATATGTTTGGTTTTCTGTTGTTTTTTGGGGGGAGTGGAGAAGTGAGGGAGAAGGGAGGTTGGCAGAGCAGTGTCTAAGAGCTTTTGAACTCTTAACTCGGAGTACCTGGCTTTCCTTAGTAAAGGTTTAAAGAGGAACAGTGTTCTTTGAAGATGCAACTAATTTATTTGAAATTTGCCTTTTTTCAATTTCACTTGTTGCAGATGCTTTTTGTTTCCTAATAAATCGTCTCCTATACTATTCTTGATCTTCCCTGAAATCAGTGTCTGCACCTCTGCAGTTTGCCTTAAAATTTAATTGTGGTAAAGAGATTTAGAGGTGAAGATAGACAACTAGGATTTGAAAAGATGCAGTACTTTGCAGGATGAAGCTAACAACCTCTTGCTTTTTATTTGGATCCTGGGACAAAACTCCAGTGCAACTCACTTGGATTGAAGTGCTCTTTTTTTTCTCTGTGGGACCCGGAAAACTCATCATGAGATAGCGTTGCTATTCCTTTGGCACAAGTCTGTTGACTGAAGGTTATTGGAGGCACATTATTTCACTGGAGCAAATGACACTGGAAGGAAATGGCAGGGCTACTGTGTAATGTGAGTGAAGGTAATGGATGACCTGGGAAGTAATGGATAGCTCTTGAAGACAGGATGGTAGACCCTTGCATGAACAGTAATTTAGACCAAATATGAAAGATTTTATATCATTGGAGAGTAGTGTTAAAAAGTATACCCTCTTCTACCACTGAGCTTGCCTGTCCAGTAGGAAAACAGAGGGCAGCCTTTCTTCTTTGGCTCCAGCTTCACCTCTGGAGCTGCACTGCAGAGCACATACTGCACAAGGTAAGAGAAGCTTGTGCAGAAAACATCTTACTGGCAGAAGATCCGCACTAGAGTGGTCATTAGGATGTCTTCAGCATCCTCATCTGCATCAGATTAAGGTATAATGAGAACAAGGCATCTGACCTAGTCTGGATTTAACATAAATGAAGTCAGGATTCAAAAAAATAAAGAGCTCCATCTCCCTCCATTAAGTTTCAAGTATAGCAAAATTGAAAACACACTGTTTGTTGTTCATACTGTGGTGCAGAGAGTTAGGATTTAGCCAAATTTTCAATAACTGAAGGCAAGTCTTAAATAACACTGAAACTTTTCTCCAGGCTTTCTAGGGTAATTTAAAGGAATTTTGAATGTAGCCTTGTTGAGATCACAGAATAACAGACTTGTTAGGGTTGGAAGTAACCTCTGGAGACCATCTGGTCCAAACTCCCTGCCAAGGCAGGGTCACCCTGAGCAGGTGATGCAGGAACTTGTTCAGGGTTTTGAATGTCTCCAGAGATGGAGACTCTATAACCCCACTGGGCAGCCTGTTCAGTGCTCTGACACCCTCAATATGAAGAAGTTCTTCCTCATGTTGAGGTGAAACTTCTGTTTTAGTTCATGGCCATTGCTCCTTGTTGCTAAACAGCACTGAAAAGAGCCTGGAACCATGCTCTTGGCACGGACCTTTGAGATATTTATATGTACAAACAGCTAAGAAAAGCAAAACTTTAATATTGCAGTCTCTTTTGATGTATATGGCAGATAGTGAAGTAAAAGAATTCATACAGTTTTACTAGTGGAATAGGCATATATTTTCACAAAAAGGGCTTGATTTTAATTTTTTTTCCAGCTTTCCTTTTAACAGAAGAAAAATATGATTTTAATACTTTACTATTGCAACATTAGCTATTCCTGTGGCATTTTTAATATGCCATACCAAGGCTATAGCTTTGATTTTAGCCCACCGGGTTTAATCTCTAAAGACAGGACTCCTCTTTCCAAAATTGCTTCTTTTTCAGAGTTGCTTCTGAGTGGAAATGGAATATCTCTGTTACACCATAACCATGCAAGAAATAAAAGCCTTTTAGCTCATGTGGAACAGCTGGAAACTGATTACAACATTGCTGAGAAACTGTGCTTAACTTCTGTCACATGCAGTATTCTAGAAATTTTATCAGTAGCCTTCAAACCGAAGTAAAGCTTTACTCCTTTTAGAACAAGCTGAGGATTCCTGGTCTGGTAGCAGTAATCTGGAAACTTAGTCCACTGTTACATTATTCCAGTGCACAACAGCAAAAGTATTTGAAGTACAGTGAAGTGTTTGTGGAAAGATTAATAAGTGGCAAGCAAAATATCCCTTAGACTTTACAGAGACTGTAGAAAAAGCCTGTAGCAAAGGTCAAAAGTTCAGTCCTTAAATCTTTCAAGTCTGGAGTGTCCTGTTCGGGCCTTTGGTGTTGCTGCTGCAAAGAGCTTGTGTTAAACGCGGTTTTCTGCACCAGCTGAGCGTGTGCTCTACAATCCCGCTTTGAGTCTGGCAGTGGGCCAGTTGTCCCCCAGGTTTTGATCAAATCACTGTGCAAGGGAAGGTTTAGTAACTGGGAGAGTTGGCTTGCAAACTCCTGTGTTCCTCAGCATAAAGCATCCAAATGTGGAGTGAAATAAGAGGGATACTGCTGTCAGGGTGGCAACTTTGCTTGCTTTACGATGTGGCTGATAAACATTTTTTCTTTCAAGGCCTGTTTCCTGCCATTTTGAACCTGGCCAGCAATGCTCACATCTCCACCAATGCCACCTGTGGGGAGAAGGGACCGGAGATGTTCTGCAAACTGGTGGAGCACGTCCCTGGACGGCCCCTGCGCAATGCCCAGTGCCGCGTCTGTGACCGTCACAGTGCCAATCCCAAAGGCAAGCTTCATGTGTTTTGGATTTTGTTTCATGTGTCTTTTTTTTAACCCTTCCCCTTGAATACAGAGTGTATTGGAGTCAAACATGTTTTAGTTTTAGTCTCTCTGCTATGTGAGTGCGGTTACCTTGGGGCAAAGGGCTGACAGAAAGTGTGAGCACCGTGTATCACCACTGAGCACTGCAAGATCCAGTGGCAGCCTTCTTGTCTGAGGGCAGATTTCAGCTTGTACTTCTTTATGACAGGAAGAGATTGTGCTCTATGTGAAATAAATGTGGTCAGAAAAATGCAGTGAGATTTATTTTCAAGAGATGTTTATTTTGCTTTGAAACAGAGCAGCACCCTATTTCCAGTGCAATTGATGGCACCAATAACTGGTGGCAGAGTCCCAGCATTCAGAATGGCAGGCAATACCACTGGGTCACCATCACTTTGGATTTAAGGCAGGTGAGTAACATTTATGTGAGTGTCATTAAATGGATGTAGGATACAAGCCGATACAAATTGCAGCTCTTCTGTGTTTAGATAGTAGGATGTGTAGCAGTTAACTGTTTAGTAGCACTTTAGTTAAATATGGATAGCTAAAGTTGATATGAACTTATTTTAGACAGATGTGGTTTTCAATTATTGTTCTAGAGCAGCTTGAAGATTTCATTCATATCAGACTGGAATGGAAGTGACTTCAGGCATAGAAACAATTGTATCTGTGTGGATGAGAGTTTTTACTCTCATTCATGTTCTTTCTAACTAACCAATTCCATCTGTACCATTTTTTTTGTCTTGGTAACTTTCCTCTGTCTCACCCTCCTATCTTTTCCCCAGCAGTCCTATGATACTATTTGCCTCTACCTTTTATTTCTTAAGAGTTACTTGAAGTCTGTGTTTTCAAGGACTTCTTTTTAAACAGCAGGTTTTTTCAGGGTATTGGGCAAAGCACACGTTTTTATATGTGAGGATGCATCTGATTCATTCTGATCACCATCTTGTTGGAAGGAGCACTGGTAAGAAATGTTATAGGAACTTTTGCTGCCAGCTGCTCGGCAGAGTTAGGGTTTTTATTTCTGAAACTGTGACTTGTGACCCTGGGGAGTCTGGGACTGTCTGGGCAAAAGTTGGTTCCTCTGTTTTGGCCACTCTATATGGCCAAACTTGGAGGGATTTGTCATTCTTAGACAAGAGGCTGCTAAACTGTACAGGGCATTTGCTAATTTATTAGTTTGTCTGTTAGATATATGAGAATCAGAAGTCTCCTACCCTGCTCCAAGAAAAGACAAAATAGTTGATGAAGAAGTGTCTTTTTCTTGGCTTTTTCTTGTTGTTTTGCTTTGCACAGATCTATGTGCTGGCCTACTTAAGTTGTTTGAAAATCATAGCTCAACAATTCCTTATTAATATGGGGATGCTTCCAAACTCTGGAAGGAGCAGCTTTATTGCTTACTAAGAAATGCATACTTGAGCTGTGGAATTGGTAAGGAGCTTTTGCAGGATCTCTGGACCCTGCTTGAAAGTTATTTTAAAAATCAAAACAGAAGGTTTAACTTTGACATTTTCAAATAAAGCATAGGTTAAGCAAGTGCCTAGTTTGCTCTTTAATTAGAAAGCAGAACTGTTATGAAAATAATCACAGGGTGTCTTTTGTCAGTGACAGAAGGTTTGGAAAGATTTTCGTGTTATTTGAAGAGTTAGCTTTGTGTTTGGTTTGTAAATGGACAAACAGGAAGGAAAAATAAAGGAGGAGGGGATGCCTTAGTTTTTATCCTCCTAGAACAATTTCACTTTGGAAACAGACCAGCTGAGCTGCCCTCTGAACCTTTCATTCTCCAGTCGTAGTGCTGTTGCTGTTTCAAGGAACACATATCTTTCCTCTCCTGACCCATGCTCAGTTTCACTAATTCGAGTTGAAAAGTTTCCCCTAAGGGTCCTTTCTTCTGTGTTTTCCCTAGAGAGTTTGGGAGAGAGAAGGCATCTAGGGCTATGCAAACTGCATGTAAATTACTGCTCTGTGAGAAAGGATTTGGTTAATGGAGATTGCTTGAAGTCAGTGAGTTATTAGAGCTGACTTGGTGTGCTTACTTTAAACGAGTCAGCACAAGTAAAGAAAACACAAAAGAAAAGCATATGAAGGACCTTAGTGATTACTTAATACATTTGGTTCAGAATTACTTAAAATAGTCTTCTAGGACCTGTAAAAACATTCCTGAAAGTCAGTACCTGTGTTCAGTGTAACTTCAGCATTGGTACTTTTTTTTTGTTTCAAGCTTTGTGCATTAAATCTGTCAATTACTGTATTAAAGTAAACAAGTCCTTCAACTTGCTTTGTCAGAGTATAGAATATATTCACACCTTTTTGTGATATTAAAAATTACCATCTGGTCATTATTTATGGGTTTTTTTTGAGCAATTATCAGAAGTTCTAGGACTAAGAGGAATTGATTGTTTCTTGGGTTATTACCAATGTACAGTTTAGAGATATAATCCAAGCAGTTGGGTTGGTAAGTGCTGAAACATACCCTTGGCTGGCAAATATGGGGAAGATTCCCTTAGCTGAGTCCACTCAGATTTCCCTAGGTGAACCTCTATGACTGTATTCATCTCTTGGCTTCAAGCTGAAGGGACTAGAGGATATTCTTTTAGCTAATATTCTACCTTGTACTTAGTCTATTTAGTCTAAAACCAGCTGTACTAAAGAGTAGTTTGATGGGATCTCAGTAAGAAAATAGGGCTGGCTAATAAAATCAGCATTGAAATTGCTGATTTTATCTTTCTCCTTTGCAGAATCTGTGCTATTTATAGCTAATATAGCATTTTATAAGGGTAGTGAGTGCTTGCATCATAATTTTCTAGCTCATATACATCATGACAACTAGGTACATTTATTCTAGTTTGCCTTTCAGTCTTTCCAGGATCTAGACGTATGATAGTCTTTCCTTCCCACACCCCACACTATTGCCTCTTCCTCCCCCTTGCCATTAAATATATGGCAATGATCCAGAGCTGGGGCAAGAGTAGTTTAGCAATGAGGTGTTGGATTGATGCACAAGACACTAAGATCTGATTTATGACCTTGTGCTTCCCACACTGGTAGTTCTACAGAAACAAAATACACAGCAGCAGTTTTCTATAAAAACAGCATTTTTTGCCTGAGTTTGACTCCTCTGGGCAGTTGCACAGGGAAATTACAATTCTAATAAATCCTGGCTATAATACATTTAACTGGTGTGATTGAGCCAGCTGTAAAATACTGTGAGACCATTAAACAAAGACTACTTACCTCACTTTTATTATCATGCTTTGGACTTCTAAAGGAATTTAAATGTACACTGGACCATTGGTGTAGCAGAAAGGCAGATGTTTGTATATCAAAAAGTTCTTGAATTGCAAAGCAAGACTCATTCTTCTTGGAAGACCTATAGTATTAAGCTGAGTTGAGAAAACAACTCCACTTCTGATTAAGTCATAGCTCATGAATATTCTATGAGTACTGGATTACCACTCAGAGGCTGATTTAAGAGTAATTTGTAGTTTCTGCTATTACAAAGTAAAAAAGGAATGTAAATGTTATAATATGATTTTTCCAGAGCTTTCATCTTGAAACGAACTGGCAAGAACAGGTTTCTGTAAAGGTACATGGTTTGCTGATGTAAAAGAATGCTATTCTGTTGACTTCACAGGACTAATGCTAATTTATTGTATGTGGCAAGCTTCCTTAAAAGCCTTTTGTGGCTTTGTAACACTGATGATGCAACATTCAGGGTGTTCATCTGTGCATTCTTACAATAAAATTCTTATGTAAAATGAATTTTCCTTAAATTCCTAATTAATGGTTGCACAGAGTGAATCAAAATCTTTAAAGATAATTAATGAGACAGGAAGTTCTGCTGGATTTAGTGTATTTTGGACTTTTAACGTCACAGAATCGTCAGAGCAAAATGTTGCAAATATTTGCTAGGCTTCACAGTGTCTAAGAGCAGGAAGCTGTCTTTATCTCTTAAAAAGATAATTCTTTTGATATATATCCCTTTATGTAGTCTTCTACTCTTTTGAGAGTGTGTAAGAATGATGCAATTGGTGTTGCTGGATCTGCACTCAGGGAAACAAGGTTTTTCGAAAGCGATTAAAGAGAAATTTCTTGTTTTGTTGGCATTGCAGCTACAAAGAATATGTTTGTTAGTACAAGTTTATTTGGCTGATCTTAACTATCAGGATTGTAATACTTGTAAAATGGCACTTAGTCTATGGCTGCTTGGGAATTGCTAACTTGCTTTGACTTGCCCTTTTTACCCCTGTAGTTCAATAAGGAAATTAGTTCTGGGAAAGTTACACTGTCAAATTAAAGGGTACAAATCATTAGCTCTTGCTCAGGTTTATCACGTGACAGGTTGGTGGGCATGAATGAATGTGGAAAGTAATAAGAAACTGCCTTTGGTGATGTTCAAAATCGAAGAAGTTTTAAGTCAAATTCTGTAAAACAGTGAGGAAAATCAGTTTGCTTTACATGGATTTCATGATCCATTATGGGTTTTGGAGTCTGTGGGATATGAGGTCTGCAAAACCCCTACCTGCAAACATTCCTTAAAACATCTTCATCTGTGAACTCTGTGAACACCTTGGTCCCTTCCTCCAGCTTCATTCCCTTGCTTGGAAGCATAATCCCTGAGAATAAAGCTCCTACTGGTAGGTTGTCTTGTGACTTTTTGAGTCTGGGAACATTTATACAAAATCCTTTATTTATTTATTTATATAACCTATATTGTTTTAGGGACTGACAAATTTTCCTGAAGTTGTTGATATTTGTTATCCTGTGAATTTGCCTGCGAAGTAAAATGGGATACCTGTGAGCTATGTGTGTAAATGTTCAGAGGAGACTTAATTTCTTGAATTGTGCATTGAATTTGTACACAGTTGCTGTGAAAATGTTAATATTTAACTAGCTTTTCCCTCCACTCCCCCCTCACCAAGGAACTTGATATTTAAAATAAGTTTAATTTGCATACTCTGGTGAATAACTTTTTCTGCAGCAGCTAGTTTGTGATGAAGGATAGCTCATTGTTACTAGTTGGAACTGGATTTAAAACTAGCCACATCAGCTGCAGACTATAATGGGTCTTGAAAAATCTCAATGTAATCAAAAGTAGATCATTTGTTGTTCAGCCAACTGTGTAACAAGTAGGGAAGCAGTTTAGTTGATGACAGCAAGAAGAGAGGAAAAAAAATAAATAAAAGACATATGAGAGTTTTTGAGGGAGATTTTCTACCACGGTATTTGAAAAGTTTGGGTTCCAGTCTTGCATCTTTTATGCATTTGAGAAGGATTACTGACTTCAAAGGAACTTCGAAGTGCATAGCTGTTTCTAAGCCCAATCAATAAAACTTCTCTAGTTTAATAGTTTTGAGAAGTTCTCATCTGTGATGGAGAAAATACTCATACAAGCAACTCATCACAAAGAAGTATCTTCAGATTTTGGGTACTGAAATGATGATACACCAGATTTTACTTGTGCATAGCTGAATGCAAAACAGATACTTAATACCACTAACTGAATCAATGAAATCCAGGTTGTGTGTAGGGAATATAGTTGTTTGGCTTGAAGTCTGCCCAAAGAATGTTCTTTTTTTTATAAAAACTATGTATTTTGGCTTTTTTTTTTTCAGTTGGAGATTGTTGGCATGATGTAGGTTTTATTTAAAAAGGGCTCTTCTCTTCATGGAAGCTGGATTATAATTCTTGATATTTACTTAACTTTGATTAAATTTTAAGATTATGCCAAGCAACAGAGGATTCACAGACCCCAGAGAAATTTTATTTCTAAGACTGTAAGACTGACTAAAGAGTGAGCTGGATTCTCCTTTTGCTTACAACTGCTTGCATTGCTGAAATGTCACCATAAAATCCTCATTGTCTGTAAATTTTCATGTTTATTGAAACAACTAGGAATGTTTGTTTGTATCTAATTGATGTTTGAAAGGATAAAACTGGAGGGCCTGTAAAGAAAGTCAAACCAAGTGAATATTGCAGCTTAAGTTATGTCTGATTTTAATAAAAAAGTAAGATTGTTTTACTTTTTAAAAGATATTATATGTAGTAAATCATTTGAAGATAAGTATCACCAATTTTTTTTCTTTGCATATGTGCAAGATCTCCTAATCAAAGCAGTGTTCACTTAAACAATGTTTTGTTTCAAAAGTAGTTTCCTGAATTGCATACACAATGCAGTTATTATGTATCTTTGGGAGTTTTATTTCCCCTCTTGGCAAAATCAAAACCTTCTTTCATGTGGCAAGTATTGTGCTTGCTCTGGCTTTAGTCTGTATCGCAAAAAAAAAAAAAAGGCCTAAAAAATTTAAATTTATAATGTTTGAAAGAACTGATTGCAGCCAGATTGGAACTCACCATAGTATTAATACTGTACATGCAGACAGGAATTATGATGATAATAGCAGCTGACCAAGGCAGTCTGCTCAAGGGGGAATACATTTCTCTGAGATGTATTTCTTTAATCTAAACGTGGCTTGTTACTCCAGTGTATACGAAACATTAAACTCCTATATAAAAGTCTTAAGAATTTGCAGCCTTTTTGAGTGAGGTGATGTAGTAGGTATTAGGTAAGGGAGAACATGGTGGCTTTGCAGTAAGTGCACTTCAGTGTCATGTCTGAGGCTGTAGCAAGTTGGGGGCCAGTGCAGGTTATCTGGATGCCATGACAAGGGAATTTAAAAGGTGATATTGACTTAATTACTGTCCTGCCTACTCACAGAAGTGCTGAACTGTCCTGTTGTGCACACGAGGGTTTCACTTTGGGCTGTCAGAAAAACAGTCAAGATAACTGCATAGCTCATGTACATCTTAACCTTACTTGAGAATATTAGCCTGTGGTGGTATAACTTATATCAAAACTTCTCGACATAAAAGGAGGGACGGAATCGGAAATGAGGTATTCCAGAGCAGTTACTACAGCTTCCGCCTCCAAAAAACTCATAAAAACTCGGTGAGCACCTGAAGAAGCTCTCTTTTCGGCTTTTGGTGGACTGGTAAGACGTGCCTTTCCTCTCCCCCCTTGCACCGTGCTGGTGCGGGGGGTGGGGGAAGAGGAGAAGGAGCCCAGACTCATCTTTCAGTTTCGCGTGGCAACATTATGCAGGAGGTAACAGTAACAATATCGCTCAGCTCCGCTCTGAACAAGGAGAGAGACTTCACTTTTGCTGCTCTCGGCCAAGGAGCCTCGCTGGCTGCACTCCGCCTGGCTCGGGCCGGGCCGATTTTTTCGCGGCGGGAAAGGGGCTGGGCCGGCCTCGTGGTGCCTGGATGCACCTTGGCCGGGGAGCCCCGCGGCTCGGCATGAGAAAAGGGCTCGGACAGTTCCTTGCAGCCCAAACACAGCCACGCCGGCCCCGGTAGCTGAGCCACGGCATGGATGGAAAGCGATACAAATAAACTCCTTTCTCTTCAACTCCAGCGCTGAATATCTACACTGGAACCACGCGGGCTGAGGCCATGTGACCATCGCCCAGCCGAGAGACAAATTAACTGCTTTCTTTTTCAGTATCAGGATGGGACTCGAAAACATCCATTTTCTCTCCCACACAGAAAAGGAAAGAAAACAAGGACACCTACAAGAGGTACAGCATAAAGACTTTTAAGTTAAAGAATGTAGCCAAGCCTATATTTAAAGGAAGAGATGAGAAGTGCTTTAAAGCTAAGTCTCTCTTGTAAGGACATGTTGATAAACTTAGCTATAACATACCCTGTAATATATGAACACTGGTCTAAGATGGGAAAGAGGAAAGATGTAATATTCTAGGTATAAGCAGTGAGCTGAGAACTCTTATGTAAATGTTCCTTGCCCCGAGAATAATAGCAGAAAACTTGTGTTGCCAATGATGAAGAAAAGTGGTGCAGATGAATGAAAAAAGGGAATTTTGTGTCACTGTAATGGAAATGTTCATCTTTTAAGAAGTACCTCAACGACCATCATATGTCCATTTTGGTAGCCCTGGGAAAGCTACTAAAAATGGGAAGGGTTCTTTCAGACAAGCAAATCTCTTTCTCCGGGCGGTTGCTTACTGAAGAAGCTAACACCATAGGAACTGCGTTTCCTATGGAAAATCAGCATGAAAGAGCAAGAGAAAGCTTCTCTCCCTTACATGGGTTGGAAGGGGACCTGTTCCAGAGGGTGGTTTCTTTAACTACAAGTCAAAATGTTACCTTTTGTTTGGTCAGTAAAAAGAATAAGGAAGTGTGGGGGGGGGGAAAGGGGAAAGAATATTCTAAAGAAATCTTGTTCTAATTCCTGATTGTCATTGTTATTACTTGCTTTAAGTTTGTTAATAAATTTCTTTTTATATTCTTTAAAGTATAAACCTGCCTTGCCTACTATTAGTCCTTACCTCACAACAAAAATCAAGTAATTTTAGTGAATGTGCTAACATTTAACCAAAGAGCTGCTGCAACTAATATTTCTGCCTAGTTTTCAATTCCCCAAACCTCTAAACCCGCAACATAGCCGTGTCACATTTGGCTTATTTGTCTCTTTGTATTTTTAGCAGTGTCTGTAAGTAGTCTTCTGCTGAAATAACTTCAACACAGGATGAAATTGGAATGCAAAGAGGTTTTTAACATAGGGTGTAAAAAGTTTATCAGAAATGCTATTACAGAGAAGATTACATTCCCTGCTAAATTGTAAGCCAAGGAGTTTTTTGGGCTGAATCTATTAAAAAAAAAAAAAACACAAAAACAAACCAAGCACAAAAAACCAAAAGAGAAAACTCAACCAAAACCCAGTTTTTTTAAGCCCTCAGTGGTTCAGAAAAGCTAAACATTTCCCACAGATTGTTATACCCAGCTACTCCTGAAATGTGCAGTATAGATATAGATTTCAGCTATTACATCAGCACAGTCTGATGCCCTGCACACAACTAGATGGACCTTTTGTCAAATGTTTGTGCAGAAATTTTATCTAGAGTTACTGCACAAAATTCTACCTTCACCCCAGGCAAACCATATACTGCTTTTAAAATTTAAATTTACTACCCAGTTGGCTTCCAGTGCTCTTTCACAGTACAATCAAGTGTTAAAATTTTCTTGTTGCATTTTTTTCAGGTCTTTCAAGTTGCATATGTCATCATCAAAGCTGCTAATGCTCCACGACCTGGAAACTGGATTTTGGAACGCTCCATAGATGGCATGGAGTTCAGACCATGGCAGTACTATGCAATTAGTGATACTGAATGTTTAACTCGTTACAATATTACACCAAGAATTGGGCCGCCAACATACAAGAGAGATGATGAAGTGATCTGCACCTCCTATTATTCCAGGCTAGTTCCTCTGGAACACGGAGAGGTATCTTTGTTTTTGTACTTGCAGATTGTGTTTAAGAACATGGACTGATAGCAGTTTGAAAACATTTAATTGCAGTTGCAGAGTTCATCACCCTCAGCACTGCCAGACTGTCTGTTATTCTTGTTTAATAACATTATCTTTACATCACGTACTAGTATAGCAAACTTCTAAATGTTGGGATGAAATGTGTCTTTGGCTCTATGTGTTCCCATTACTAAACTCTTTGTTCTCTCTTTCCATATAATTTGATGGTAGCAATTAGCTGTGAATTATTGGTTCCTTTATCCCAAAAAATTATAACAGAGGCCCTGTGTTCTGCCAGTTTTTTCATTTAGTAGAGAAACCTCCTGTGTTAGGAACACCTGGTTGTGTGAGATAAAGCTGCAAACACTGTTGAAGTGCTCGGCACAGCTGGAACTCCTAAACAAGCCTTGGCATTGTTTCAAGGATGTAGCATAATTAAAAGGGCTACGAGTTGTGCAGCCTTGCCGTTGATTGTTCTTTCTTTTAACAAACTCTATTCACGGTACTTGTGTAATTTATTACGAAGAGGCAGGCACATAATGAAATGATACATTAAAACCAGTGGTTATTCTGTCGTGAATGCTATAATGTATGGCCATGATAATAAGTGTGGCGTTATCCCATGGAGAATGCTAGTAACTCCTATCTTCATAGAAATCAATATGTTTTTATTTCTTGGCTAAAAGAAAGATTGGACTGTATGTAGCCATTCATGTAAAATTAAAACTATCAGCAAGAAAAAAACCAATGAAATTCAGGTACATAAAGTCCCATTTACTTTAATAAAATTTCTAGTGCAGTGTTGTGAGTATATGGTAAACATATAATCAACACAGAACCAGCAGATCAGATGGAACAAAGAAACCTAAACCTGTCTCTCCACACAATTAACCAGAAAACCCTTAGGTTGACTATAGATGAACAGTGCTGCATGTGATGTACGTTTAGTAGGCCATACAACTCCAGCTCTAGGGATGCCAGAACTTCAGTTTAGTGACATTTTTTCTCACTCATTTTTCCTGATGGTACACATAATTAATTGGGCTACACTATCCAAAAAGTTGCTTTTTTTTCTGAGTGCAGTGGTGGAAAAACGTAACACAAAAAATGGCAGAATTAAATTTCTGTGCACTATGGAGAATCACAGAATCTTCTAGGTTGGAAAAGACTTTTAAAGTCAGTGAGTCCAACTATTAACTCAACACTGCCAAATTTATCCCTGAACCATGTTCTTAAAGTGACATATCTATGTGTCTCTCCAGAGGTGGTGACTCCACCACTTCCCTGGGCAGCCCTCTCCAATGCTTGATAAGCCTTTCAATGCAAAAAACTTCCCTAGTTTTCAATCTAAAACACCCTTGGCACAATTTGAGGCTATTTCCTCTTGTTCTATCACTCGATGCCTGAGAGAAGAGGCCGACCCCCATCTGGCTACAGCCTCCTGTCAGGTTAGGGTGTGTTAAGGTCACCCCTCAGCCTCCTTTTCTCCAGGCTGAACACCCCCAGCTCCCTCCTTCAGCCAGTCCTTGTAGGACTTGTGCTCCAGACCCTTCCCCAGTTCTGTTGCCCTTCTCTGGACATGCTCCAGCACCTCAGTGTCCTTCCTGAATTGAGGGGCCCAGAAGTGAACACAGGATTTTAGATGCAGCCTCACCAGTGCTGAGTACAGGGGAACAATCCCTGCCCTAGTCCTGCTGGCCACACTATTGCTGATACAGGCCAGAATGCCATTGGCCTTCTTGGCCACTTGGGCACAGCTGGCTCAGGTTCAGCTGCTGTCAACCAGCATCCCCAGGATATTTTCTTCTGGGCAGCTTCCCAGCCACTCTGCCCCAGCCTGTAGCACTGCCTGGGGTTGTTGTGACCCAAGGCCTGCACTCAGCACTTGACCTTGCTGAACCTCATCCAGTTGGCCTCAGCCCAGCAATCCAGCCAGTCCAGTTTCCTCTGGGGAGCCTTCCTGCCCTCCAGCAGATAACCACACATGCATAAAAGCTGTCATTCACAAAGGACAGGCTGCTGTTAATAACTGTATTGTTTCTAAGACAGAAATTTTGACTGCATAAAATATCTCACAACCTGCATTAGTGAATTGTGGAACTCTTTTGAAAATATATGTATTTAGGGCTTTGTAATTTGTTCTCAGCAATCTGTTGAACTTAAGAATGGCTGTGCATGAATCCTACAAACCAGCTGATCTCTGTTAGTGCCTGCCTTGTATCCAGCATTCGTTAGCATCCCAATTCTCTGTCGTCAGCTTGGAGTGTCTCAATGGGAAATAATTGTTAGGCTAAAAAGACCACATATCTATGGGTGTCATTAATAACATTTTTTTGCCAAATCAGACACTTTGCCTCTTTGGCTGCTAGATTTTTCACAGGTTTGAAGAGACTATGAGATTTGCTCGACTGTAAATTCTGTTATTTGCCTGATTTCTATTGCTTGAAGATATGCTTCTGGCAATTTAGATAATGGCAAATGGATGGCCTATAAGAAAAGTGGAAATCTTTGAACACAGTATGTTAGATTATTAAGAAGTAATGGTGCTAACCAATAAATGTCAAAATTGTAGTTTTGGGAATGTGACCTCCATTACAAGTCTCTGTTTGTATGTCTTTTAAATAATACAGTTACTCTCTAGGGAGCCCCTAGCTCCACTACAGAATTAAGATTTTTTTTTTTTAATAACAAAAAAATCTTTAACTTACAGGAATATTTTCAGGGAACAATTTGACAGTGCTGGACAAAGTTGAAACTATAAATCAAGAGTAGTATATGAGGCAGAATTGATCTTCATAAATGAGAATGTCATGCAGTCTGAAATGCAACTGACAAGCCCAAAACATGACCCTTGTATTTGTTATGGACACCAGGTGAACTGTTGAACATTTGTTTGTTGCTTGTAGGGTAGGGTCTTGTTTTTCTGTTTCTTACATAAAATGGAGCAGAGACTGTGTGGTCATATGAGACTACATCTGCCTGTGCTCCTAAGTAGTTTTGGAAAGAAGGAAGGGGCTGTTGCCAGAAAAAGCTGTGCAGCTTGATACCAAAAGTCATTTTAGTGAGGCTGGAATTGTGCAAGAAAGATGTAGGTCAAATGAGTGGGTTTGTGATGGCAGCCTCTTGCTTTCAGTTGTCCTCTGTGTTGTGGCTCCCCACTGCATTCTTTTATCACTGAGTACTTCTTGCCGATTGTGCAGCCCTCTCACTGCTAGGTGTAGGATTATGGCCCCAGATTGAGAATGTGGGCCAAATTATGCTTTGTAATAAGATCTTTCTATTTGCAGAGAAGAAATCTGTAAGGACAAAACTGAGCTTATGGCCAGAGTTTTATATTCCACCTCAATGAGGGAGAGGAAGGAAGACTGCAGGAACTAGGGACTCACCTTGGTACTTTACCTTGGGTTTTCCCCTTATGCTATGTACACAAAAGCCCAGGAGACTTGGGACTATGATGAGCTGATAATGATGATTTCAGAACAGTGTGAGTCAGGCAGCAGGAATTTTACCTTCAGACAGACAATGGGGAAATAAAAAGAACTCCAGGTACTTTAATGTGTCACCACCCTGAGTTGTTGGGAAACGGGATAAATTCTGTGGTTTTGTTTCTCAGACTGATGTTTGTTGTTGCAGATGAATCACAATTATGTTTGTGATTGAGCCAGCCTTTCTTTCTAGATTCACACATCCCTGATCAATGGTAGACCTAGTGCTGACGATCCTTCACAGAAGCTGTTGGAATTCACTTCTGCGAGATACATTCGCCTGCGACTGCAGCGTATCAGAACTCTGAATGCTGACCTCATGACTCTGAGCCACAATGATCCTAAGGAACTAGACCCCATTGTTACCAGAAGGGTAAGCTCATTGTTCATTAATGGCATTCAGTAAAGCTCGATGGGTGAGTCTGTTCTGACCTATTTGAGAAGGAGGCAGTACATAATCCTTGTCATTCAGAGTGGCTTTGATAGGCTGTTAAATAATTCTTGCCTGCCCTTTGACACCATTAAGAACAATATCTTGTCATAAACAACTTCCAGAAAAAGCTTTTCGAGACCGTTTTTTTATTTGTTTGTGTAAATGATTTGTGCTAGGAATAGTGTTCATAGTGTTTTATCATCAAAATACAAAATATGGTTTGGCTGATGTAAATGCCACTTAAGGTTGCTCTTGATGCCACTGCAGTACCTTCTGTGGTATATTATGGATTTCAGGACCCAGTGCTGTGGCTCATAAATATAATTATTTGAAAACATTGCTACTGTGAATTTTCATGCCTTGTAAGAATTTTCTTCATATTTTAGAGGCTGTTATAATCAGTTGTTTTAGAGCCCATGAATTAATGTAAAGTATTTGTGTAGAATTCTGAGAGTATTAACTGATTTTCAGATTTGATACTGAAACTGTCAAAACAGCCCCAAGTACTTTGGCTGACTTTTTCAGAGTCTCACATAAATTCAGTATTGGAAGTCTACCTTGACTAACAGTTCTGCAGGATTTCTGCTTTGTATCTTGCCATTTTGACCGTCTTAATTTGCCCACGACTCATAGGTTAACACTTCAGAGGCTTCAAGTTTTTCTGTGAAAGTGGACTTTCTGATGAGGACAGGAGAACATAAGAAGGGTTTCCTCCTTCCCTTCCTTTGTAGCTCTTTTTCCTGGAAAACATCAGGCAACTCTTCCTTGTGCAGCAACAGGATACTTGCAGTTTGTGGCTTCTGATACAGGCAGTCCTTGTGCTGTCTGGATGGCCGAGTACAGAACGGAGAAAGGAACTCAGATTTGGTTAGGGTTTAGTGGGTACTTTCAAGGCAGCCCCACTCTTATCTTGATGATGGATGTTACCATTTAACTGCAGCATTTTAAAGTGTAAAATCAGGATGGTTTGCATTTTCTGTCAATGGGAATTGCTAGCATGGAGACTGCAACAGCAGAGTATTGGACAGCTGTGCCTTGCCTATGTAGGGAAATGCACAGCCTGAGAGGTGAGATGTTCCCCCAGAGCAGGCTGGTTGATATTTAGATTTATCGATAGTATTAGCATATCAAGACATACACCCCAAAATGACATGGAAGCATACAAGCATACAGCTGGGAAACAAGAATTTGGAGGACAAGCATTGCCATTGGTTTTGTAACATACACAGTTGTGCAATCCAGTACTTCTCCACCTAGCACTGCTTTCTGCAGTTTTTCATGTAAAACTACACGTATTGGCCAGAGTTCCCAAATTCTGATGTCTCACCTTGAGTTTCACTTTGTTGTGCAACCAGCTACAACAAAGCTAACCACTTCCAGCTTTCTGGATGCTGTTTTTATTGGCTTTGAAGACTCTGCTATGGTTGTTGATACCAATTATGTTTAGTTTCCTGTACATAGTCTTGAAAAATGGCCAATTCAGATTCTGAGCATTCAACAGCACCTTTATTTCTGTGTTCTATTTATTTATTTCTGTCTGTAGCATTTGATTATCACTGGTCTCTCATTCAACTCCAGGCTGCACACAGCTGCTGTGAGCCATACACTGTCAGAAAATAAGACAAGGGAGATGAAGCAGGGAATGCAGTGAGAAATTAAATTCTGCTTTTGTCCCCTTCTTTTTTCAGCCTGAACCTCCTTCTTTTTAGTTTAGGACTTACTATTCATGGTAAGTCCCTGAATGATTTTTGTAGTTCAAGCCCAAAACATTAAAAATCCTCCCAAAATACTGCTTATAAGAAATTTAAAACCATAAAAAAATAAGTCTGAAATCAAAGAAGATCGTTTGCTCCAACTCCAAGAGCCTTCAAAGAAATAGCAGTCCAGGAGTCAGCATGTCTGACCACCCAGGGTTACCTCCTCTTCCTGAACCAGCTGACATTAGGGTTGCTAGGTCTGAGAGCACTGAACTCTTCCCTTAGAAGTATCCTCAGAAAGAGTTTCTTTTTCATTCCCCTGCAGTACATACTTCCCAGGATACAAACAGGCCAACCGTGTTGATACTGCAGCTGTAACTGAACCCAGATGGTCGTTTCCTGCCTCTTCTTTGCCTTGAAAATGAAATCCTTTCCTTATGTATGTTGTTTCTGCTCACCACCTGGCAATATTAATAGATACTATTCTGCTGTATCTGCAACTTTTAAGCTAAGAGTTTGGATAGAATATTTCACTGGCTACACAGTAGTAGCAAAGAGCTGGTCTGGAAGTGAGTGTGCAAAGTGGTTTTAGGGGAGGGAAGCGGGGGAGAGTTCCTGGTTTAAGGAAGCATACTCTTAGTCCCCAGACACTAAAATATGGCAAGTTTTTTTGCTTTATGACTTCTTGTAAAGTGAATTTTTTTTTTTTTGGCAAGTACATTTTGTCTGAGGTCATGTTTGGTGGTCCTTCTTGAAGCTGAGATATTTTACAAACATACTTAAAAGTCGGTTAGTGTATCATACCAATATGGAAAAATAAATAATGCAAAAATGGAAGGCTTCCCTAAATTGCAAATACTTTCAAGTATTTATTTTATTTTTCAAGTCACAGAGCTGGTATTTTATTTTGCAGACAAGGGCAGGGAAATGTAAGTACATGTAAATATCTTTTATTCATACCTTTCTCACATTTGTTTTTTTGTAGTACTACTATTCAATAAAGGACATCTCTGTTGGTGGCATGTGTATTTGTTATGGCCATGCTCGAAGCTGCCCTCTGGATGAAATCACAAAGGTATTTTTTAGTCACATTATTTTTGCAAAACAACTTTTCCAAATAAAAAAAAATCCTAAGGAGAATGAGAAAGAGGAAGCTAAAAGAGATCTTATGATGCATATAAATTATTTGCTGTATTTTTATTTTTTGTTTCAGAGCAAGTATATCTGGGTTTTGTAGTGTAACTTTCTTGAAGTAAACACTTCTTCTTTGGCATTGGGGTCACAAGACAGTCTGTCTCACAGCATGGGAGATTTACCCCTCCTGTCCTGGAAATGCTATTCCCTAGTAGTTGATGTACCACGGTGGAGCAGTCCAATGCTAGTTGTGGAGTATTTGTGAGTCATGCCATTTTTTGGAGTAAGGCTGATACTCTGCAGACTTCGGCAAAATTTGTTAAATTATCCATTAAAAATATTTAATGGAAGTGAATTTTTTGTTCTTAGAAATTGCAGTGTCAGTGTGAACACAACACGTGTGGAGAGAGCTGTAACAAGTGCTGTCCAGGCTACCACCAGAAACCATGGAGACCAGGAACCCTTTCTGCTGGGAACAAATGTGAGAGTAAGTATACACAGGCATTTAGATACTTTCATGAAGTCTTACTATTCTCTTGTTTGAGGTTGCTTTCATACAGATCCGTACTAATTCCCCAGAAAAATCCACAAAATATTAACTGTCTTCATGGGCTTATTCAAAGGTAGAGAACCTACTTCTAATCCTAACTGTTAATATAGTTTTAAATAATTTGTCCAGTGTGACTCCTTTGCTAGCGGAGCTGTCATGTAGTATAGCTTCCAGAGTCTGTTTTTCAAAGGGACTTGGGATTATTGTCTTCCTGCAGAAGCTAGCAGATTTGCATCAATCATTTTGTTAGCTACTTGAAATGCAAATTTCATAGATTGATCATAAATTTTGTCGGATGAAGAATGTTCTTCTGATAACAAATGTTTTGAAAGAAACTCCTTACTGGGCAATTATGCTTCAGATTGTCTGATAGATTGACTTAGGCAGTGCCAGTATGGCTGAATGTGATGCTAGGGCTGGTTGGTGCTTTTTCTCACTTCACATTACTAATGCAAAGCACAAGCTGCAGACAATTAAGAACCTATTGGATAAAGTTTAAAGTTCTGGATGGAAAAGAAGCTTTTTTAGTTGAAGCCTTTGCTCAAGTCATAATGTCACTCTTTGGAAAGTAGTTGTTTATGACAGTTTGGACTGAAGTATCCTCTAGACTAAATAAAATTTATACTTGTGTACATCTTTGTTGACTTCTCAGATTTTGTCTATAATACAAATAAGAGAAGAATTAGGCAGGTTTTCTTCTGTAATGCAGAGGACAGAAAAAGAAGGAACAGTTACTGCTAATTGTATACATCGCTGTCCACAACAGTCCTGACAAGACTGTCCTAGTAGGATATACAGAATACTGCTAAAAATGATGCTGTAAAAGTGATAACAGTGGTTTTGAAATTTGCTTACTTGGTAAGAAATATGGTGTATTAAATCTGATGAAGCACATGACATTTTTGAGGTCAATTGATAGGCTCTTACTTACATTTTCAACTTTGAAAAAAGTCAGTATTACAGCAATTGTTACACAGTGTGAATAAGGAAAAAAATTGATTTCTTTTCCATTCCTTCTCAGAATGTAACTGTCATAACAAAGCAGAAGATTGTTATTACAACCAGAGTATTGCAGATCAGAAAAGGAGCATGGATATTCATGGCCAGTACATAGGAGGTGGTGTGTGTTTGAACTGTACTCAACATACTACTGGGATCAACTGTGAAATGTGTGCTGATGGATATTTTAGACCACATAAAGTAAGATTTAGAAAATACTATTCTAATGTTTTGGTGATTTACAGCATGGTATCATGTCTATTTCAGCTGATTGTGATTAATATATTGGATTTTTATCAGTTGCAGAATAGCTAAGAACTGTCAAGGGTTTTTTTTTGTAAATGGCATAACACCAAAACTTTCAGAAAAAACCAAAATTCTTGTCCAGTTCTGTGGGAGGGCAGGTCTAGTTGTTGGAGAACAAAATGATAAGTGAAGATGACACTTGATATCCGAGTGTGGAAATGTACATGTTGTGACAGGAAACCCATTTCCCCCTTGGGTAAAGCTCTAAAAAGTGCCAGTACTAAATTTCACTGTCTTCAAAAGTGCTGAAACTGTGTACCATCCTGTATCAGCCCATTTCAACCAGTGTTAAGAAGGACTTGGCTCGAAGATCCAGACTCTAAGAATCTTTGGCTCATGAGATCTTGCAACAAATGCTCTTCTTGATAGGATTGTTGTAGAACTTGTGCTCTCTGAGTGTACTTTCCATTGTCACTCTTTGGAAAAAAGGCACAAATGCTACAAGATATTTGTTAAGATGTGGCTGACAGAGTTAAACATATGAACTTACGTAAATTGACATTGCATATAACTGCAGTGCTGGAGGTCTCTGTATAATGAGACGTTCTGAACTAAATTTCTACTCCACATGTTCTTACTTGGGTAGGTTCATGCATAATTTTAAAAGTCCATACTTTAAAAATCTGGCATAAAACAATCTGGACCAAGGGTGGGTGCATTGGAGTATGGCTAGACAGCAGGTACAGCTCATCTAAAGACGTAAATTGGAGTCAGAGATTGCCTTACAGTTGCTGCTAGAAGAGTTGAAGAAAGGTCTTAGATCAATTCATAGCCATTAAATGTGTATCTAGAGGTCATTACTGATTTGCTTTACAGCTGAAGCACCTCAAAGGACAATTTTCCATACAAAAAATTAAAATCTTGCCATATGATTTGCACTGCCTTATGTTTCAAAGATTTATAGATCATGAAGTCAGAATGAGTCTTTATTAATAGATAAGCTGTCCTTCCATTGAACACAGCGCCAAGGATTTCTTTAATTTCCTTCCTCTTTGAACCAGAATATCTTTGCAAAAAGAATCCACTCTTGTCTTAAACATTTCCATATCTTTTGGCAAACCTTCACAGTGGTTAATTGCTCTTACTTTAAAAAAATGTCTATTTATGCTGAATGTGTCAGACTTCAGCTTCCAGCCATTAGCAGTTACTGTATCTTTGTGCTATTGAGGATGAACCTTTGTTCCAACATTTAGGTTTTTTCTAGGCTTCAATCCCCTGACCCTTCTGCTTGCTCATGTTAGGCTAGTCCCTTTATGTTTTGCCTCATATTACCTTTTCCCTGTCTTCATTCTAGTTTTGGTGACTGAGGACAGGAAACAGATGTAACTTTACTTTTTCCAGTTAATATTTTGAGAATTTGACAGAGAACTTTAATTTTACAGGTTTCTCCCTATGAGGATCACCCCTGCTATCCCTGTGACTGCGACCCGTTTGGCTCTCTGAGTTCTGTCTGTGTTAAAGATGAGCACCATTCTGACTCTCAGCGTGGTAAGGAATCAGGAAGTGCTTTTTCCCTAAACTTCAAGTCTGGCTGTATTTGTGGTTCTTGAAGTTTGAGGAAACACTATCTATCTTTGAATGGCTGCCTTTTAGGTACGACTTCAAAACACTGGTGAATCTTCGGGAAGGTGAGGTTGAGGTGTAATACAGTTTTATGATTTTATGTTATGTCAGGTCCCTAGATGTGCTTTCCTCTGGGGATTGTGGCCTCCTCCTGTGTATAACAATGTGAGGTGTTGAGATCTAACACTGTTGTTTGTGCATGCTGTTACAGCTGTCACAAAATTCATTTTGCTGCAGTTTGTGTGCATTTGGTTCTTTAAACATGAAAAATAGATGGTGAGACTGACCTTGCGCCAAGTATCTGTGCGGAATATGACATGGAGTGTAATAAAAAAGGAATGTTAAATAATTTGTACCCTCTGAGACATCTTGATTTCAGCCTATTGCCTGCTCTGATCTATTATTTTTTTCTTTCTCTTCTGCTGTTCAAGGGACTTGGCCAGGCCAGTGTCAGTGCAGAGAAGGTTACACAGGAGAAAAATGTGATCGTTGTGCATTTGGGTACCGGGGCTACCCAAACTGCCTGCGCTGTAACTGCAGCCTGGTTGGCAGTATTAATGAAGATCCATGCACAGAACCTTGTCTTTGCAAAGTGAGTACTAAACTGCCATTTTTGGTCAACATGGAACCTGTGCATTGGTTTACTAACTCCTTTTTAATAGTGAAGTTACTTCATCAACTGGGGAAGTCACTTTCTTTCTAAGAAGTAACCAGTCTACACCTGACAACTTAGAACTTAAAACTACTAATTATTCTCTGCACTGAAAAATATGGTAATTTATGTTAACTAGCTCCACATGTTACTGATACAGCATTTTCTATAATAATGGGCCAGATTGACATTAGAATGAAATAAAACCTGTACATGTGTGAGGCAGTCACAGAGAGTGAGTATGCCTAGCTGGGTTTGGTTTTAGGAATGAGCTGATATTTCTCTTCAAAGCCACTGATTGCTTGTAAATAAATGTTGTGTTTAAAACATCTGCTTTGTGTGAAGAAACAGCAGGCATTTGGAAAGAACTGTTGGAACACTTGCACTAGACAGATGTATGAAATATGATTTAATTATTCAATTACAAAGTATAAACCATAAAAATGTTTAAAAAGAGAGCAGTTTTGCAGCATTTTATTTTTTGGTAAATTTCCAGACCTCTTAAAATGTCTTGCAGTTGTAGATTCCACTGAATTTTATTACAAAACTGTGTTAATATTTAAAGAAGTTGCTTAATTTCCTGAACCATATGTTAGCTAGTAGTTTATGTATTTGTTGCCAAATATGATAGTGAACAGGAGCCAAAGATAACATGGTTTGTTTGACAATTCTTCTGAAAGTTTAGTCCTTTTACATAATTTATCTGTTCCAAAATATCAAACCTATATAAATAACAAGAGTCTGGAAAAATGAAATGGCTCCAATCACCAATTTGAAAAGGAAAAGGAGATACATACCTGATTTTGAGCTAGGGTAACACTGTTTCAGCCAATGCAGCTAACTGGTGCAAATTTTGGTATAAACTGGACTGGAAACTGCCCCTTTTCAGTGCTGCTGTGGGCATGAGCCTGGCAGAGAATTTTTAGGCCGGATCACAAGGAGTGTCACCAGCCAGCGGACCATGTATGGAGATGAAAGGAGAAAAGTTGTGCGCTCCAAATATCGAATGAAGGAGGCAGGATTTCCAAGCCTTGTAAACTCTGTGAACACAGTAGAAAAAACTATTCTTTCCTTATATGGTGCATTTTGTGATATTTGTTCTTTCCTGAAACACAGTTCTTGAGGTCTAGTCATTGGGTAAGATTTTTGTTTTTCATTAAGAAATAAATTATTTCTGTCTAATAATGTTGCAGTGACAGTGAAATGTGTGATCCAAATGCATCCTGAAGACTGAGAAATAAAAAAAGTTGAAAAGAGCATACAAATACTATTTCTGTAAAAATCCAAGATTTTAAGATCTCATTATCTTAGGGGGATAACTTTGCCTGAGATTTTCCCCAGATTTGCATATGAGCAAATAGAAGCAGTCATCCTCAACCTTTGAATCAAAACTGGAGATCATAAATTTTTATACGCTTTGCAAACACAGGTTGTACTTTGCTTACAAAAACACGTAACCTGGCTGTCTAGAGAGGTCTTATGTAAACTTGACATGCCAAACACTGTTCTGGAAGAAAAGACAGTTGGAAGTTTCAGATTTCTCTCTGGTAAACCTGAAATTTGCTCCATAGGACCAAATCTGATGTAAGTCTGCAATCTGGAGTAGTTCTTGTGACTGAAGTGAAGGTACCCTGGTAGCTGCTTCTGAAAGCAGAATTTGATCCAAAGGATTTGCATTTCATGTGGCAATGCAGTGCTCTTATAAGCCTCCTCAAAACAGTAAGACAGTTGTGTTTCAGTTGTGGCTTGCAGTCTTAGTGTCCTAACAATATGTATCAGGGAACTTTGTGAGGTGTTCTGTGGAGTTCTCTTTGCCTTTGTAGTGGAGTTTTCCCATAATGGAAACTACAGGTTGAGGTTGGAGAGTGGTGTGTGTCCAGGTCTTGTCCTGATATGAAGCTAGGACATTATCAGAATCTTGTCCTTAGCAGTAGGAAATGTTCTGTGTCTTACTGTCTGGAAATACCCATGGAGATCTGATATTCCACACAGCTTTGTGGGCATTTATCAAATATTTTCTCTGCTGGTTGGTTTGTCAACAGCTGTTGTCTAAACTTTTTTAAGAAATAGCCACATATTTGCTGCACAAATTTTACAAGAAAAAAATATTTGGTGCACTGTTTTGGATTTTTTTCCCCTGTAAATTTGCATTGAAAGAGGTTTGTAGCTGTATGCTCTGAACTACCTGATTTGCATGACAGAAGACCAGTGAAAGGAGTAAAGGAGTGGAGCACCTCTACTTCTGGAGCAGGAGTTTCTGGACCTTAGCCAGAGCACACTGGGAGGAAGAGTTGCCAGCTAGCTGAAGTATGTGTGGTGCTCTCCCAGGAAGAGATGGCAGCAGTAATGGGAGTCACAGAGCAAATATTAAGCGATGGCTGAGAAATTGTTATCTTGAAGCTGGCTGTGGTAGCTCCAGGAGCCTGGCCTTAAAGGTGAACTTTCTGGATTTTGCCTGGTGAGATATCTGAAAGGTAATCCATCTGGAATCAGAAAACGTGAGATCTTTTCTCCAGAGCAATCTACAAAGTCAAGCTACAAGAGAAGTTGACATGCAAGCTGGCAGAAGCTTTTCAAACTGTGCCTGTGTGCTGAAATTTTACTGCAATAGAACCCTTGCCAGGGCTTGTTTAGATTTTGATGAACTGGCAAATTCTGATGAATTTTTCCAATCAGTTTCAGTTTTAAGCTCCAAGTCTTATTCAATAATCCTGCTGTGCTGAAATGTGTTTTCTTTTATAACCTTCTGAATGCTGTTATGCCTAAATCCCACCTAATCCACGGTGTTTGTTACCATAATAATGCTGATGTGAACCAAATGTTATATGCCTTTGACAGGAAAATGTAGAAGGTGAAAACTGTGATCTCTGTAAACCAGGATTCTACAATTTGCAAGAAAGAAATCCTCAAGGCTGCACAGAGTGTTTTTGCTTTGGCGTTTCTGATGTCTGTGACAGCCTTACATGGCCCATCAGTCAGGTATTTATATGTTATGTCCATGACCTAATATTCTTTCCTCAGGCAGCTGCAAAACGTACTGTATTTCTCTTTGACACATGCCCAAGTTAACTGCAAATTCTGGTATGTGTCTCCTTACAGAGGAATGGATTGTCAGTATCATTGGGCAGCTCTGAGGGAGTCAGCAAGTCATCCCAGTGCAGGCTTTGGCTTGCACTAATATCAGAAGCATTGGGTAGTGAAGGCTGCAATAATGCATGGGAAAAATGTTTTCTTTCCTGACTGTTAAAGTTTTTTTTCATACTGATGGGATAAACCCAAACCTGTTTCCTTGCTCTCATACTTATTGGACAAGGCTATTGAACCTCAGGCAATATGGCCAATTCTCTTCCTTAGCAAACAGTGTTTACAAATATCACTGTGTTCTGAATAGCCTTTGGGGTTTTGGGGCCACTCTTTTCCCACCAAATTCCTTATGTACCTTTGCAGACCTAGCCGTACTTTCATCTCCTGTTTTGTGTGCAACAGAAAGGGAGGAAAGCACATCAAACTGACTGAAATTCTAAGATGGTTGAATAAAACTTTCTCTGTGAGAAGAATGAAGTTCTCTCATCTTGCTCCCTCTTTTGGGACTGTAGTTTTTGCTTTCCTCCAGCTCAGCCCTATCTATAAATGGGGCCTTGAAGCCTTTGAAATTCTGTGTTTCTGTCTCAGGGAGCTACGTAGGTATAATGTTAATTTTGTTGGAAGGATGAAAATCACGCTCCTTATATTTTTGTTCCTGTCTAATAGAGAGGAGGAGACTATCCTAGTCTGAAGTGGCATATTTGCATATATTGAGTGTCAGACTTGGCTAGTGAGAGTGTTCTAGATCCATCAATTTGCATGAATATGTAGGAAGAAGTGAATGCTTTCTCAGTGGCACAACTGCCTGACTTCCATCAATATAATTACTCTTTCTTGTAGATTTCAGACATGACTGGATGGCTCGTCACTGATCTGTACAAAGCAAGGAGTGTGCAGCCTCAGCAAAGCCAATTTGATGGACCCCGTCAAATAAGTATTAACAACACTGATGCTGTGAGAGTACTGAAACATACTTATTACTGGTCAGCACCTGAGGCATACCTAGGAAATAAAGTAAGTGCTCAGCTAAGAAGTCAAAACTCCTTCATAGGTTCTCTGTCATAACCATAACCTATTGCTCCAAATATGTAGTTTCTGTAATTAAAGATTACACATAAAACCCAGTATTACCAAACTTCTCACTGTATCTCTGCTCTTCAAATCAGAACGTTACTGTTCAGACATTCCCAGTACTCTCTTTTTGCTCTTCGAGTTCATCCATCTCCCCACTTCCTTCTCTGCCTGTCCTTGATGCAATATCATTTCTCTTGACTGTTACATGCTCACATTTCCCATACACTTGGTTCCTATCTCAAAACTCACACCCTTTCAAGCCTTGTCCAATAACAGTAGATAGGACCATTAAAATCTCTTACCTGCTTCTTGGCCATTTTCTGTTTCCAGCCAACTAGTCTTTAGTTTTTTGCCCTGTTTATTAGCTAAAGCTCTGGGTGTCCTAGTTTTTGCAGCAGAGTCACAGAATAGTTGAGGTTGGAAGGGACCTCTGGGGGTCATCCTGCCCAGTCTCTGTCCTCAAGCAGGGTTGCCTAGAGCAGGTTACCCAGTACCATGTCCAAAGAGCTGTTTCTGAGTATCTCCAAGGATGGAGACTCCACAGCCTCTCTGAGCAACCTGTGCCACTGCTTGAGTACCCTCACAATAAGTGTTTCCTGATGTTCAGCAGGAACCTCCTGTATTTCAGGTTGTGGTCGTTGCTTCTTTTCGTGGCACTGGGCACCACTGAAAAGAGTCCATCCTCTCTGCACCCTCTCTTAGGGTGTTTGTATATATTGATAAGATCTCTGAGCTGTTTGCAGGCTGAGCAGTCCTGCTACTCTTGGTCTTTTCTCATATGAAAGATGCTTCTGGCTATTAATCATTTTAGTGGCCCTTTGCTGGACTCTTTGCAGTATGTCCACCTCTCTCTTGTACTGGGAGGCCCAGAACTGGAGTCAGAACTCCAGCTGTGGCCTCACCAGTGGTGAACAGAGGGGAATCTTGCAGCCTTTCCTGTAATTATTTTCAGTCCACTCTCTCTGCCCATGCAGCCTTGTTTATTGTTAGTATAGTGACACAGTAAATGAAAACAAGTGTAAGATGTGTAATATTAGGGAGGAGTTTTTGCACAGGGCAACATTCATTTGATTTCTGATTTCTTTTGCATTTAATGTAGCTCTAACTGTTGGTTAACTTACTTTGAAGTAGTCAGCAGCAGCTGTGGAGCTAAGGACCCTGAAAGGCAGAGTATGGAATGTGAAAAACTCCAACAACAGCTGTGCCCCTTGGCTAGGATGATAGTGCACACCTCTGCTGTCTGTTCAGAGTCCTGTTAGTGTTTCACTGAATGAGGGCACTTATCTGAACCACCTGTAGAGCCTTGAGCTAGTTCTCACCACCTGCACTGCAACAAGCCAGTTCTTGTCCCTATGCTCACACTCACGGCGTGTTAAACTTCTCCTGTAAAGTGGTATTTGTAAGCCTACAGTTGTCTTAAAATTTGGACATTGTATTGACCCATGTAATTTCTTTGTGTTGGCTGGAGGTTATAATATTGTTAAGACTTCGCTTTTTGTCATTTCAGCTCACAGCTTTTGGTGGAGAATTGAAGTATACAGTATCTTATGACATTCCAATGGAGAGTGTGGACAGTGACATTGTGTCTAGTGTGGATGTCATCATTCAGGTGCTTTTTTTTTAACTTTTGCTATTCAGGCATAATTAAGAATCTATGAAGGGGTTAAAAAATAAAATAGTATTTCTATAGTAGTAGTTTTGTGAGTTTTAAGTCCCTTAAAAGTCACTATCAAGATTTTATTACTACTCCTTTCTCTGATTTTCTAATCCATTTGTGTGAAATTGTAGCTATACAATACTGATTTAAAATGCTAATACCTAGAATTTAATCTGTGTGTATATGGGTTTGTTGCTTATTACCAAATGTGCAAAGCTGTGTTCACTAAATAAATTGCAACAAATTGGAAAGACTTATGAAACAGGTGAGTGTTCTCGCTGATTGCTTACTTTTCTAGAATCCAGGCATCTCCAAAACCATTATTTTTTAATATGTACTTAGCAACAGAGCAAAGGAGAAAGGAGAATCTGTTTTGTAGAGGTGTTTGATTTTTGCAATTCAGTTTATTCTTTCACAAAAGAACTCTGAAGTCTCTGAACCAAGAGAGAATGGGATTGTGGTCTTGAAGCCACAGAAAATGTTGACCTTTTACTTACTTTTTCTTAATGCAAGGAATTCAATTTGATTGCCTCTTCTCTGTGTTACGTGGATGTGTATTTGACACTAAATGTTATTGCTTAATAAAATCTACATGCAAATATGGAAAATGTTATCTCTTGTCCTTCAATTCCAGGGTAATGGGCAGATTCTGAGTACAAGAGCAGCAGGCTTGTCATTACAGCCATATGAGGAGTATTCTAATTCAGTGAGATTTGTATCAGAGAATTTCATAGAGTTCAATACAAAAAAAGCAATAGACCGGGAAATGTTGATGACTGTTCTGGCAAATGTGACCCATCTTCTGATCAGGGCCAATTACAACATTGCCAAAAAGGCTGTCTACAGGTAAATCAGATAAAATATTCAAGCTAATCTATATATTTCTATTTTTTTTCTGAGTATATATCATGATTCTTAGTGGCAGTATTCCTGAAGTTTTATGTTTATAGTTTCTAGAAAAATACTGTTTATTGAATTTTCTTAAGACCAGTCTTTGATGCTAAAACACAGTCATAGGGAGTGTGGTAAGGGAGATTTGATTTTAAAGATATCTGATAGCAGAAATGTTATCTTCTGCTTTAAAGTAATGCTGTATAAAAGCCTTATTACAATGGCTGCTTTTTTTGGAGGGAAATGCCTCCAGAACTCTCTACAGTATGCTTATTTGGATATATGGCAAGTTAATCCATCACTGACTATTGAATAAATAGATTCAATAAAGACATTGATTGTAATTTCTTCTGATGTTTGTTTGTGGATGTTATTGATACTCATCTCTAAGGGAGTCCTTAGTAGGAAAATCAGGCTGGAATGGATTAGCTGATCATTCCATAGTCTCAAGGCAGCATTGGCATTATGTAGGTCAGACCTTATAGATCTTTGTTTTACCTGCTTTCCAAGATACAGGAATAAAGTTGTATTGCTCTCAAGAGAATCAATTTCATCATTTACTTACTTAATTTGCTTAGACTCACTAGCAACCTTTCTTCCTCATTCCCTTATAAGAGCATGGTGCTAATAACACCAAAATTATGGATTCAAATCCTCATATGGGCCATTCACTTAAGAGTTGGACTTGATGATCCCTTTCAACTCAAAATATTTTATGAATATTCCATCATTTGGTAGCATTTCATGTCAATAAAATAGGAACTGATACCAAATTTGCTTTGTGCACTCACTACTCGAGTGAAATTTATGTTCATTTAGGGATAGTGTGTTCATCTTTCTGGAATGTTTGTAAGGATTCCTTACAAAAACGTTGCTGAGAAGGTTGTCTCTTCTAGAACAGTAATGATAACAGGAAGAGGGCACATCTGCTCCCAGGACTGTAAATGCTGTGATTAGAGTGTGATCACAGACTTCTTATAGAAGAGATTTGTGCCTGTTCTTCAGTTGTCCCTGTCAGGGAGCAGTGCTCAGTAGTGTTACCTCCCCAGAAGCAAACTGTCCTGTTGAAGATCAAGTCTGGGGAAACAAATGATGTGATATTTTCCTGCTTAACCCTAGGCTGGACTCTGTGACCCTGGATACTGCAAGTGCAAATGTGATAGATCTTTCTTCAGCGCCAGATGTGGAATTCTGTGAATGTCCTCAGGGTTACACAGGAATATCCTGTGAGGTAACCTCTTACAGTGTTTTGTGTATGCAAAATTATCTCTTATTGAACAGGATCTAGGTTTTAAAGGCTGGCTGCCTTTAATTATACTGCTATTGAAATATATATTCTGTGGTGAATTGCTGCCTACTTTTAAAGTTATTTCTCGGGTTCTTTTTCATGGCACTAAAAAATGATGATGCACTTCAGAATATCAGTGATGCAGAGGGAGCAGCTGTGAAAGCTCTGTGAAGCTGTTTTGAACTTACCTTACTCATTAATAGCACTTTTCCTGGGTCTGGATCATGTTCAGTTTATTCCTGTTATGTGCCATTAAGTTTATGGAGGCAATAAGGAACCTTAGCAGGGAGGAATGCTAGCTTTTGGAAGAACTCACAAGAGTGAAATGCACTGTGCAAGGTGGTGTCTTGTGTATCTGTGAATAGAAGATTTAGAGAGGCACAGTCTCACTGCAGAGTAGCAGGAATTATTTTGACAAATAATTTCAGTATGAAGCTTTGTGCTATAGCATTGTTAATGATTCTGCAGAGGCGGTAGAACATCTTGTTTCTATTGTCCCATAATGAAGAATTTCACATATTAAACCACACAAAAGTTAGCTTTCATGCCTCCAGGGAACAAAGAGATGAAGCAAAGTTTTATGGAGTTAATTCTTATCCCCTTTATCCAGTGCAAGTAAAAAACAACCACCAGAAAAGAGCTACAGTGACATCAATAGGGTTGAAAGAGCAGTCAGTTACCACAGTGTGAATGGGTTGGGTGGTGGGTGGTCGGAAGTGCACTCTTTGAAAAAGTTTTGATGTGTACTTTCAACACACATAATGCTACTGCTTTTTCTCCCTTCATTTCTTTTCAGTCCTGTCTTCCTGGGTACTACCGTGTGGATGGAATACTCTTTGGAGGTATTTGTCAACCCTGCAAGTGCAATGGGCATGGAACTGAGTGTGACATTCATGGTGTTTGCTTTGTAAGTCATCCTTCAAAGTGTTCTGTGTCTTAAACATCTATTTAGGAATTAGGAGAGCATTTTGACTGTGGGAGACAAGTTTACGGTGTGCATAAATTTCAAGCTATGGGATACCAAGTGTTTATTTTTGTTGGTTTTCATTGTTTAGTTCAGAGTATATTTCAGGGCTCCATTAATGTGTTTTTCCATAAAGAGTTTGTTTCAGTTTATCATTTCAAGTGGGGAATACTCAGAACTAGCACAAAAATGCCATCATATACTGGCTGATAAAAATCTCGACTTTGCTTGCTGCAGGTTCCTGAAAAGAACAAATTTATGTGGTGAATATCTGTTTTTGGATAAATGTGCATCTTTCATGACTAACACCAGTGGAAATTGCACATTACCTTCTGAAGAGAAAATTTAGCTCTCGGATCTCTTCTGAAATTTAAAGGTCACTGGAATTAAATGGCTAAACACCAGTAAAAACTATATAAATTTGTTACTGCAAATGTGTGCAATATGTGAAATATATCTACTTATGTGTATAAGTAATGTGGCTGGTTTCATAAAGTATATCCTAAAATGTAGGGAAAAACAATTCGGATTGTGAAAAAAAAAAATCAAACACTTATTTTCAGAGTTCTAGGCAGTTCTTCATGGCTTGAGGAATGGCTTCCTTGGATGTCATACATGCATGCAGACAGCTGTAGGAATCCCTCTGAAAAACTATCAAGAGAAAATACAAAGATTTTTTTCATGTCTCACAGGCTTGTCAACACAACACAACAGGACCTTTCTGTGATCAGTGCTTGCCTGGCTTCTATGGAAATCCATCCCAAGGAACACCTGAGGACTGCCAGCCCTGTGCATGTCCTCTGAGTTCTGCTGCAAACAAGTAAGCTTCTTATGCAAGACTGTGTTTTGTGTCTTCAGCAAAACCAGAACGTGAGAAAAATGTCATAACATCTGAAGGAGAGAGAAAAGGACTTTTTTTTCTTCATTTGAGTATAACTCATAGAAACACTGTTTTTTGAGGTGGACAAATGTATAGAGTAGGCTAAGACAGGCTGAGTGAACCGGTATGATTTTGCACGGTGGTTGAAAGTAATAATTCAACCTGTCCTTGAACTTTGTACCAAAATCACAATTATCTTCCATGTTTTTTCAGAAAACAGCATAGGGACAGAAGTGTTGTATGTGAAAACAAGGAACTCAGTACAGCAATTGCACTGCTTTGCTAGAATGAAGCCCAAGTTTTTAGGAAGTTTTAAAATCTTCCTTTTAAAGAAAAAAAACCCCAAGAGTTTTTGAAAATTATACATTAATTTTGACACACTGTAATGTTAAAAGCATTGATAAACTGGAAAAAATTGCAATTGTGTGTTTGTATAGATAGGTGCAAGGAAGGCTGGATATTGAATGTTTGTAGAAGTCATGTGTTTCTGTGCATTGATACCAACTGCCATAAATATTGTTAATAGTTTCAGTCCCACTTGCCAGCTGAGTGAAGAAGGTGGAATTGTCTGTGACAAATGTCTTCCAGGCTATACTGGTTCTCAGTGTGAAAGGTATGTACAGTAATTGTGGGTAAAATATCTATATCATTGCCATCACTAGCTGTTTGTCATCCTGTCTTCCTTGTATTGTTCATACCACATGCACAGAACATTCCTAATAAAATTTTTCTTTTCATTTTTTCTTTCATTGTAATACAGAGACTTTAGATTAAAATTTATTAAGAAATATTCCCCTCAGTGGGGAGAGTGTATGACATGACCACATTCCAGCTGTTAAAGTTTTTAAACTCTGATGCAGGTGTGCTAATGGTTACCATGGGAATCCTCTTATGCCTGGACAGTCGTGTGCTCCTTGTGAATGCAATGGCAATGTAAACCCTCAAGAAGAGGGCCACTGTGATCCCTTCACAGGACAGTGCCTGAAATGTCTGGGGAACACAGCAGGTCACCACTGTGAAAAGTGTGCTGATGGGTATTTTGGGGATGCAGTGATTGACAAAAACTGTCGTGGTAAGTTATCATTATTACCTCTCTCAACATTTAAAGAACACAAAAATGTGGTGCCCATGTGCAAAATGGTTGGGGACATGTGCACCTTTGCTCAAAGAGTTAATCTTCAAGTTGTGAGTTGGCAAGTGCAGGTTGAAAACTGGGGTTGGGTTAGGCTGAGGGAGGGGAATGTATTATGTTAGGGTTTGGTACTTGGTATCCCTGGAACGTATTGGCTTATTTAACACTGTCCCTCTGGTGACATGCTGTCCACATTTCCTACTTCTGAATGTCACATATAGGGCTGGAAAAAACAAACTTCTCAAATACAACTATTCAGAGGTGTTTTGTTTCATTTTTTTTTTTTTTTTAATTTTAGTCCACATGCACAGGCATTACTGTAGGATATTAGCATCTGTGGGATATAAACAGATGAAACACATTATATACCAGATTTTGAATGCTGTATAATAATGAATAGATACCCATGAATAATTTTTTTATTTGGTTTCTTTTTGTCTGAACACAAGCCTGTGCCTGCCATGTGAATGGTTCCCTTTCAAGTACTTGTCATCATGAGACAGGTGTCTGTTCCTGCAAATCTAATGTGATTGGAGAAAGATGTGATAAATGCTTGGTAAGCAAATAGATTACCTGTTGCTAATATATGCATTTTCTTATCTTTGTCTATAGGTATTGATTTGAGCAGACACAGAGAATAGCACCAAATATGTTTGGGGGAGAGGGGCCTGTTGCTGGAGTGGAGACCAAAATTTGTCTGCAGAGGCTTTTGTGGCTGAAAATTGCTCTGCATGTGCTCCTTGCAGATGTGAGCTATGTAATTGAATCAGTACCCCCCTGCATATGGCTGTTCATGCTGGTCCTGACAATGTGAAGTCAAAAACCAAACCAAACACTGTTAACAAACCTGAAGGGATCTTAGAGCTGTGCTTCTGTAAAATAAAGTCTGATTAAGGAATATCTGAAGAAATGTGGTTGGTGATAATAAATACATCATGGCTGAATGCCAGCAAGGGATTCAGCTGAAAGGCACGCCTGTTACCAGAACAAGCAGATATTCACTGGTGATACAAACCAGCAGTTTCCAGTCTATGCTATGTGTAGAACTACATCAGAGACCAGAGCAGGAAATCTGTGCCCAGTTACTGCCTTTATGCCAGCCCAGCTGAATGACTTTGAACACACATGTACAGTAGGTCATTGACCTTCTCCGTTCTAGGCTTTCATTCATACTCACAGGTAGCTGGGCATGATCAGCACAGCCCACCCTCACTTCATGCAAGTCTTTAAATTACAATAACATCAGACTTCAAAGCATAGTGTCTTGCTTGTGGGATTAAAGACCATGAGAGCATTTCAGGGTTGAGTTTTTCACCCAAGTGTGTATTGCTTTATAGCTGGCAATAGTGAAGAGCCAAGGCCAGGGAATCTTTCCACAGCAGTCACACAGTGCTGGCCAAGATTCATGCAGGTCAGACATAATGGGGGGAGTAAACAAGAGAAAACAAGAGTGTATATTGTAGTGTTTTCAGAAATTTATGAAACATAGCTCACATCTATTTATTTCTTCTCCAACAGAATGGGTATTATGGGCTGCTCACTGGGCTTGGCTGTGTTCCCTGCAACTGCAGTCAGTTTGGCTCGGTGTCTGAGGACTGTGACCATCAGGGGCAGTGTCACTGTGTACCAGGAGTGGCTGGGGAGAAGTGTGATCGCTGTGCTCATGGCTTTTATGCATTCCAGGATGGTGGCTGCACACGTAAGCTCTAATCTACCATCCTTCCAGAGTTTGTCTGGAATTTCTTTCAGCAATATAGTGTGTGTTGAACTCTGTCAAAGGTCAGTTGTTTTGATGACGATACGAATGAATCTGTAGGAAGGTCTGCTAATACTTTGATTAAGCTTGGGAACAAAACGTTTCTTTGCTTATTGTGTGGTTCCTTGTAAAAGGTGGTGACTATGAAATAACTCATAAAGGGCGCATGAGAGAAATATTACATCCTCAATAGCTCCTTTGTCTCTTTATTACAAAACCCTTCAGTCCTTCAAAGAGAATGAAACCTTCTCTTTATTTCTGCAGTTGAGAAAGTGAAGAGATTCTACTCCTAAAGATTTTTACCTTATTTTTTCATTTAACTCTTAAATATGTATTTCATACTTTGATAAGGAGTCACTGACTCGATTTTCCCATCATCACCTGGCTGTGTACAATTCTTAGTCATGATAAGGAAGAAATTGTTTGTCTTAAAGCAGAACATGCCATCAAAACCTAATTTGTCATGTTAATAAGATGCCTTTTTCAATACAGTATAGCTAAAGGAATGCCTACCTTTTCTCCAGCCAGGCAGAAACACCTTTTTCATGCCTCAAATAATTCAAAGAAAACATGCAGTGATGTTGTGATAGGATTATGTTTTGAAATGAATATACTTTGTCTTTACTAAGAATCAAAGATCCCTTGGGGACTTCTAACCATTTCATTATTGGAAAGAACTTAAATGTTACTAAGAAGATTAATAAAATCACTTCCCTGAAGTTCTGCTTTTTAACTGGAATAGTATTTTGTTTCTTCGGTAGCCAAGTGCATCCTGCAGTAGTTAGTTATTATAAAAATAGTTATCCATCCCTATTATTCAATAATTAAATATTCAATTATTCCTTTCACCTGCTTGAGAACATTAGCATATGTCCTGATGAGTTTTGTGTGTCCTCTATAATAGAAATGTTTTCTTACAAATGTACTCTACTCCAAAGTAGTTTTGTTTGGTTTTCTTGATTCCCCTGTGGAAGTGCAACACTGCTTTCTAAAACACCAAATAGGCTAAGCAATAATGGGCTTCCAACAAAAAGATGAAATGTCACTGTGTTCCTGATTTGTTTCTCAGTGAGTAGGGATGGCAAGGAGTTCCTAGTGGAATGGACATTCCTAGTGGAATGGACAAATGCACTGTATAAGAAAAGTAAGACTACCAGTGGTCTTGGAGTTTTTCTCTGTAGCAAAACGTTGATAAAGTTACTCATTTGGTCCTGTTTCTCTTGCAGCCTGTGACTGTGCCCATACTCAGAACAACTGTAATGCTGATTCTGGCCAATGCATTTGTCCCCCTCATACTCAAGGACAAAAATGTGAACTCTGTGAAGAAAACTACTGGGGACTCTCTCCTAAACTTGGTTGCAAGGTATGGTAGGTTGGATGAAAAGCCATGGTTGTTAAAAGCAATTAGCCTTATACAAGTGTCAGAATTGGACCCTTGTTTTGAGAACTGTGATCTTTGTTCTTTGTCTCAAAGTGTTAATGCAACATGCTCACATTAAAACAAAAACCAGCAACACAGACTGCACAGTGTTGACTGAGAAACCTTCTAAGAAGGCTGTCTTTGAAAATACTATCAGAGTGCTTATTCTGGATAGGTGCATAATTTACATTAAAATTGAGAGGTGTGTATTCTAACAGTTAGGTGTTTAAATAGGGGTACTAAACCAGATTTATGGCAGTGATGGGCAACTGGGAACATAGGTGCTGTGCAAATCAATAAGTGACAATATACAGATTTAAGAACACTGAAATCTACCTTGTCTTGAAAGTTACTGCAGGCATTATTTCTGAAAATTTATAATTAAAATGGTATAATGTAGTTAATGTTCCATGGATGGAACAATGGTAGCTCCCATTATCTCAGCTTAATGCTTATGATTAAGCAATAAAATGCCCCGGCAGTGCAGATCCAAGGAATAGCCACCATTTATGCCTTTAGGTTCATGCAGTAAATTCCTATCAGATATGACATTGGTCCAAATTTTATAAATGTTGAAATTTTAAAAAGCCTCAGAATTACATGAATGTAATGGCTAATTTCAGTGGAGAAACCACAAATACAATCAACTTGACAAAGTCTGTCATTACATGCAGTAAGTATTTAAGTGTCAGCCAAATCGGTATCTTTTTTCTCTCTTTTAATTTTTTTGAGTAAGGATGATATAGTAGTCCTAATAAGTCTTCAGAGCTAACCATCTTAGTGATTTATAGTAACACATTTGGCAATTGGTCTTCAAACCACGGCTTTGTCAGTTGTCAGCTTACTGTCATTCTTAGCCAATGCACTACAAATACAATGTGCTGGGCCTTGTGAATTTCCTTTGAGGTGTTCCTTTTGTAGGGTGATTCTGCAGCACTTGCCAGTGATCAGGTGTAATTAAATATGCAGTTGCTCACTTTTGCTAGGTTGTTTATCATTCCTTTTAGTTACAGCTTCACAATAATGACCATGAGTTACTCTTAGGTATTTTAAATACTTTCTTGATGAAACAGGCAGTACTGTGATCTCCAGGTAATAGTCCCAACAGAGGCTCCCCTGTGCTGAATAGTCAGATGTAGTAGGTTAAGATCAGGAGCAATGTCTTCTGGCAAACTCAGGAGAGACTCTTTGCATGCTGTCTACATAATGAAATGGGGGAGATGCTCAGTCTGAGACCAGACTGCCAGGTTTTGCAGCACAGAATGCATAAATGATTACCACATCTGGCTCTGTTTCTAGTGGTTTTCTTGATACTTAGCATCCATTTCTAAGTGCAGTAGTGTAGCAGAGCTGTGGTTTTGTTTAGAAGCTTGTTCAAGATGCAGAAGCTATTAATGCTTCTTGAAGCCTTAAAAGAACATCAGTTTTAAAATCTTCTTTTCTGTCATATTTATAAAGTGATGGCACTTACATATTTCTTTCATTCAATGTTTATAAAACATTATTTAATTTACTTGCTGCACTCAATACATAGTACTGTAAATAAGGTATTTTGGATATATTTTTGTTTTTTGGAACAGATTCCTTCAACTCCTTTTGGTCCCAACCCATATTTGGGAATCAACAAAACTTCTAACTTTTTGCCATCTACTGCTTACTGGAAATGCAATTCCTTGCTACAGTACAAACCAAACAACCTCATCTCTGTGTGGAATTAATTCCTTTTTAATATTATTAGCAACAGCAATTGTTGACAAACATTGAGTTTTAAGGGCGACTCTTCAATTTATTGTGCTGTTTCTGTTGTAAAAAAAATTTTTTGAAGATCTACTATTTATGAACATTTCTTCTCTTCATCTAAGGCTTGCAACTGCACCAACCCCGGTTCAGCCAATCTCCAGTGTGATGTATTGACAGGTCAGTGCCAGTGCAAAACTGAATTTGGAGGACAAGACTGTTCCAGGTGTGCCTTTGGCTACAGGGACTACCCGGACTGTGTTGCCTGTGACTGTGATTTGAGTGGAACCAAAGCAGAGACGTGTAATGACACTGAAGGAGTCTGTGGTTGTGAAGAAGAAACTGGCATCTGTACCTGCAAGGTACTGAGCTATTCAGCCCCTTCTGGAGAACCATTAGTGTTTTCTAGACATTGATTGCATTAAAATCAAGGAAGATACAGGGCTAAAAGGACTTCAAAAGGCAATCTGCATTATTTATGAGTACACCTGAATCACTACTAAAGGATTTTCTCTGACAGGTCTTATTATTATTATTATTATCTTATTATGAGTCAGAAAAAAAATGAAAAACAGTGAAGTTTTTCTTCTTGCACACATTTGGTTTTATTAGGTTTGGGAACAACTCGTTAGTTCAGATGATATAGCCTGCTATTTTGAAAATTCAAATTATAATGATAGGAACAAACCAATAAATACTAAATAGAGAATCTCAGTGTTTTTTGAAATATGTTTATGTTGCAAGTTCGAATTAATTTCCTATGCTGGAACCAAAGGCAGTACTTAAGAATAACTCAGATATATTGCTAATATTGAGGTCAGATATTCTTGTGTTTAAAAACGAAACATTATAAACACAGGTAGTATAGATTTTTCTTCAAAGATGGGAACCTGTTCTTGAAAGATTGACTGATAGAAAACTTTAGTTCAAGACAATGAATGTTTGCCTTCATAGGTGTCTATCCAATCTCTGGTTAAAGGTACCAGTGAGCACTGACTGTAGTTATGGATGTTTCTTGAAGTTCAGCTTACCAGTTGGGAATTGAGTTCAAAATAGACTCTTGGGAATAGGTTGTTTGATTCCTATTTATACTGAACAGTTTATTTGGTTTTGGGAGCTCATTTTCCACATGTGGGTTTGGGAGGAAATTCTATCTTGAATTGAAATACATAGCTGCTAGTTTTTTGATAGACAGTCAAATACATGAATTTAACTTGTGGTTGTTTGTGAGGAGTTGGTTGGTTGGTTGATTTTTTGGTTTTGTTTGGGGTTTATTTGTTGGCTTTTTGTTTGTTTGGGGGTTTTTTGTTTGTTTGTTTTGGTTTTTTTGTTTAGTTTTGTCTTTTTTTAAAGAAAGAAAAACAGCATTGGAAAATAATGAAAAAAGTGATGTACTGCACAGTAAAATAGAATGCATACAATAATCGATACTCTGCTACGTAGTTGATGTAGCAACTAGTTTTTCTTCCAAAAAGAATCATCTTTCATTTAGTTAGTAAAGTATTATGAGTGTGCTGTTACTTTTTTTTCTTTTTTTCTTTTTTTAATTTCCTCCAGGGAAATGTATTTGGTCTGCAATGCAGTGAGTGTAAACCTGGAACTTTTGGTCTGTCTGCTAACAATGCACTAGGATGTACTCCATGCTTCTGTTTTGGGATGTCCACATCTTGTTCAGAACTAGAAGACCATGTGAGAATTCCTGTAAGTAAAGCAATATAACCACACAGACACAGTTTGCTGTTTACCCTCATGTTATGTACCACACTGGTGTGCACATTTAATGAATCAGGCTGAGTGTCCTGACCGGCTTACAGGGTCAGTGGCATAGGTGGGAACAGGAAAGAAAGCAAATAGTAAATAGTCATACTCTTATTTCTGAAACCTTGCATTTCACTCTTCACTCCTTAAAGAGCAAATTTCAAAGTGTTTTCCAGTTTCTTGGGTTGGGCATTTATTACTCTAAGATGGACTATTGACTGTTTCAAAGCAGCTAAAATTGTAAACAGCATATTTTGTTGAATGAATCTTTTACTCTTTGTGTTGCAGCTAACATTAACTCCAGATCAGGCCATTTTGCATGCAGTAGCTCAAAGTAACCTGACTGGAACAGTGGAAGGAGTTTTTTCACAATTTCCTGATGTTTTATTGGATGCTACTATAGTCAGAAAATACTTAAATACAGAAACATTTTACTGGAAATTGCCAGAGCAGTTTCAGGGAAACCAGGTAAGAGCATTAAATAATTGGAATGCTTTGTAGATAACTTTCTTGTCTAATAGACACTCCTTTACTGTAGAATAGTTACTTTATCTTAATATTATTTTTCTACATTAATTCTGTTCTTGTAGGTCATAATATTATAACTATTCAGTGATAGAACTTTTTTTATAGCAAGCACAAACAAAATATTGGCATTACCCTTTCCTAACAAGAATTTTCTTGATCCTGTAAATTTGTAACATCTATATTTAATTACTTCAGAGATTCTGTGGGGGGGAACAGTGATATATTTGGTTTAATTGTGATATATTTGGTTTAATTGTAGAAACCTGAAAGAATTTTCAACCTTAATGCTAGAAATCAGTATGTAGCTCATGGAATCTCTATTTCTTAGGAACTGAATGAAAATCAAGTGCACACTTTGAAAGAGTCTAGGTAAAGAAACTAAGACAACTTTTTAGAAATATGTATTTAACCTTGGTGCAAAAGCCACTGAGTTTAGGTCAATTTTCATGTTTTATTGCCAATTCTTCAAAGAACTGGCAGTTTTCCAGTCTACAGATGATGTTAAAATATTTTCAACTAGTAGCTCAAACCTTAGAATAAATAATGGTAATATTTTTAACCCAAACAGCTCATGGCCTATGGAGGGAAACTGAGGTATACTGTTGCTTTTTATGCTTTGGATGGCTTTGGAACCTCAAATTTTGAGCCACAGATTCTAATGAAAGGAGGTCACACTAGCAAGTTGGTCATCTATGTAGACATCCCTTCTCCAGAAAACGGAGTAAGAACTGACAAGGAAGTAGAAATGAAGGAGGTAAGCTAAAACACAGGAGGAGCACAGTGTTACCTTGAAGTAAACTTGAATGCTCATGGTTTTAATAATAATAACAATAACTACAACAACAACAATAATAATAGTAATAAATTTGTTTTGTTTCCCTAGGATTCTTGGAAGTATTTTAATTCTGTGTCTGATGAGCCTGTGTTACATTCTGACTTCATGTCTGTGCTAAGCAATGTTGAGTACATCCTTATCAAGGCAGCTTATGGCCAAGGATTACAGCAAAGCAGGTAAAGGAACCTCTGATTGCATTTATTTGTAGTATTGCATTTACTGTAACTTACAAATAACCCCAGCTGAGCTATACAGTAAAGACTTAGCTCTGAGAAATTTGCAATTTCCTATTTATGACTTTTGTTCTTCCTCTAACAAGAAAACATTTATGACTTTTACTTGCAGCAGAATCCCTCTTTAATTCTTTTTGTGAAACACTAAGTGACTCTGCTGCTTACTTTGATAGCAAAACAAAAAGAAGTACAGGCTGAAGCAATGTCTGCAGGACTGACGATATCGTTAAATACTTCATATTTTCTAAATTATTTCTTTTGCATCTTATTTTTATGGATATTGAATTTTTTTTTTCACTTGAAGCAAATGGTCACCTGAGTTCTTGTGTTTTTATTAATCTAGGTGTTTCCTGTAGCTTGAAATGCTCTTGGCAGTGGTGATAAAATAATCCCACCTGAGAATAGTAGCATTTTATTGACATTTTGTCCAGAACTAAGTTACTAATGAGAGGGAGGGGATGGGATATCATCATCACATTTGTCGGTCTGGAAACTAACAAGACAAGCAAAGATGCAACCAATGAAAACCCAATATCTGTACATCTTCACAGCTCTGAAGAAGTTAGAATCCACCTCCAGATTTTGTGTTATTTTTTATTCACATCCCCTCAACTATCTTTTTGTTAGGTCTGTCCAAAGTTGTGGCATGAGACAAATGTAGTTGTCTAATATTTCTGAGGAAGAATTCCATATATTGCATTCTGGGTTTGGCAAGTTTTCCAGACCAAGAGGGATCAGCCTTTATTACTTTTAATAATTTCTGCTGTGTTTAGTTGTAGGTTCTTAAATCCCATAAATAAACAAAAAAATCTTCAGTTTTTGAGATATTTGCATGGGGAATTATGCAAGATTATGTATTGTAGACTTGGCCTTGAAGCATGAAAATGTTTTTGCATCTTGTTTTTGGCATTAGTGCTTTCTCAGATGTTCACACTCTCTTCTGCATGTATCTTGTAGAATTGCAAATATCTCAATGGAAATTGCAGTCAAGTTTGAAGAAATGCATCTTGGCAGACCTGTAGCTCATCTTGTAGAGCAATGTAGGTGTCCTGCTGGTTACACTGGATTGTCCTGCCAGGTACAGAACCCTTGAATCCTTTTTGTGTCTAATAGTGTGAAAGTAAAAAAAAACAACAAAAATAACTTAAATGCTTTTTGAAATTGTTTGTAGCTGTTAATAGGTGTGAAAATTTTTGTAAAATTTTATTTTACTCCCCTTACAACTAGAGCTGTGCTCCAGGATACTACAGGGGAAAGCATACAGAGCCCAGTGTAAGAGAGCCTCACACTCTGATAGCACCTTGTGTGCCATGTCAGTGCAACAACCACAGTGACACCTGTGATCCTGACACTGGAAAGTGCTTGGTATGTACATCTGACACATTCTTCTGTTGATTTCACCTGAACATACACAGGCAGTAACCTATCCAGGGTTTCTCCTATTTCTGGGAGAAGTATATGGCTGCACTACTATGATAAAGTGTGATTTTCTTCCCCCCACATCTCTGAAAAACGGCAAATCTGAATAATTTCCCTTATGGTCAATTCATTAAAATTAGCAAGGTTTTGGGGCACTAACATAATCAAAATCATTGATTATTTTAGTTTTAATTTTACTTTTAATGTTACTTGTATATTGGTCGAGTTTGCCTGTTTTTCTGTGAGATTTTTTGGGCATCTGGACAAGGTCTGCTTAGGCACACAAAAAAAAAGAATTAAAGGATGCAGTAAGCTATACAGCACCAGAGACTAAATCACAAGTAAATTCTTTCTCAGGAAGAGAATGCTCTTGGTAGCTTTAAATGAGGCTTTTTTAATGCCCAGAGACCACAGTATTATAGGGATATGCCTCAGCTGAGTTAATTTCCTCACTTTTCTCATTTTATCTCAAAGGTTGCAAGGAGGGTCACATATGACTAACACATTTCCTCTCTCCTGTGGTCTGACAGCCTGTGGACAGCAAGTTCTCAGCTACCCAAATAAAGCATATTAACTCTGTTCCCTGGCATTGCTCAGTATTTTTTCCTAATTTTTTTCCAGTTGCTTAATTTTTCCAGTGGTGAGTGGGTTAGTTCAAAGTCAACTTCTGCTGAATTCATTCTTGAAGTTAGTTTTTAATTGAGTTTCCTTCAGGCTTTTCTAAGCTATTTTTTTTTGCTTTCAGGTTTGTCCAGAAGTATGTATCTCATGAGTAGGAACTAAGGTTCTCACTTTTAAAAGGCCAAAATGGATAGCCATGATGAATATTCATCAGTGTTCCTCTTGGTTTCTTGTTGAGGGTCAGCAAGTCATCTGTGTTTTGAGAGTAAACATTTCTAGATGAGTGGTGTAGGCAAAAAAGTTGGTTTTCACCTCTGACTTCTGCCATACAATAGAAGATTGCATTGCTACTGTTTACTCTCATCAACTAACCTAAAATACACACTAGCAAGTATATGACATAAAGAAAAAGAAAAAAAAAGATAGGAAAAAGGGGAGGGGGAAAGCAGAAAATTATTTTTGTTCACTTGGGGGACTAGTCAGTTAAATTGTGTTTATAATATCAATTTAGTGTTTCCATATTAATATCACTGGTTATTGATCAGTACTCTTGACAAATTAAATGTAGTGTCTGAATCCTAACTGTGGATAGTTCTCAGCATTAACTGAAACAGAAAACCCAGCTATTCTGTTTGATTTTTCCATCAGGTTTTGTTTATTTGTTTGTTTCTTTTGTTTTGATTTTTTTTTTGTCTTCTTTTTTTTTTTAGCATTTTTTGTTTTGTACTCTGATGTCCTGGCCTGAATTGAATTATTAGTAGCAGAAATACATAAACTTTAATGCAAATTTAGGAAATAAATTAGGTCAGCCTGCCTGAAGGGGTATTCACATAAGAGAAAATGTGCTGGTATTCTGTTTGCATAAAAGGTTTTTCACTTAGAGAATGCTGGCCAATGGGTAGTGACACGTAGAGATGATTGTTGGAAACTGTACACATGTATTGATTGGGGGGTAGGTAAAGTTACTCCTGTTGTTTGTTGCTGTTTTAAGCAGTCTGAATTCCTATTTTGTGTCTCAGAACTGCAGAGATAACACAGTTGGTGATTACTGCAGTGCTTGTGCCCCAGGCTACTATGGGAAAGTAACTGGATCTGCCAATGACTGCTCCCTTTGTGCCTGTCCCAGAGCCAACCCTGTCAGGTAACCAGGACTTACTGAATCCAGTGTGCATTGTACCATTCCCTATTTCGTGTTGTATGCCTAACCTCCTACTCCTTCTGCTCCTCCTACACTATGACAATAGGGGTTGGTTGTCCTTATGTGTCCTTAATTTTTAGACATTTGAATGCTGCCTATTTTTATTTAGTAAATGGAGCTTGCATTCTGAGCTGTACTGGTAACTGTGAAATTTTAAAATGAAAAGAGTATGTGATAGATGAGTCAATTTTTTCTTTAAGACTAGAACAGACACATTGACTGTTTCATAGACAGTTGACTAAGTTGCTGTGACATTGTTTAGTTTCAAATGTGGGTCTGTTTCTTCATTCAGAGAATAGTACTTTTGTATTTACAAAGATTCAGGCCATCCCCACTCAATGCAGGAACTTTTCATGAGATCAGTCCAAGGAGAAGAACAAATACTCTTTTGTCTGAAATCTATACATCTGCTTGTTTGGTAGAGGAACAGTTAACTTTGCATGTTGAAAAACAAAATGCTGTGCAAGCTGGTTTTTTTTTTTCAGAAGTTTAAAAAGCATATTTGCTTGCTTTTGTATAATTGAGTCAGAATGAGTCTAGCAATTCTGGTGTCCTCATGCAAGTCTCAATTAAATGCATACTATAGCCATATCATACAGCATCCAATTTACATTGTCTTACCTTTGCAAAGGAAGGCCATAATGTGCATAATCTCATGCAGTAATGGAGCCACATTGGGAAAGCAAACTTAAGTACAAATTCTAGAACAATGCCTCAGAATAGACATAAGATGCTGTTGCTCACAGTATTTAACCTTTGCCTGAAGGTGTTATCTGTCTTTGCATGGTCTTTTATTTATATGATAGCAGATATTTTTTTATCCTTCCTCCAGTTTTAGTCCCACTTGTGTCCTGAAAGGTGTTCAGGATTACCACTGTGATGCTTGTCTCCCAGGATATGAAGGACAGTACTGTGAAAGGTGAGTTACACATGATGTTCCCATTTATTCCCTACTCCCAAGTACCATTTGGTTCATATGAGCCATATGTGTACTCATAAATAAGTGTATAAATGACTGCTCAAGGACTTGGAGTGATTTGCTAGTTACTGTTGAACTATTAATAAAAAAACCAAGCTATCAGTAAATGTAACATCTGATGTGATGATGAGTATCTGCTGATGTTCAGTGTGCCATTCCTCCCTGTGCAGGTGCTCCCCTGGCTATTACGGTGACCCTCAGCTCCCTGGTGGCAGCTGCCACCCGTGCCAGTGCAATCTGGGTGGTTCTGTTCATGGGAATTGTGACAGTGCCACTGGGCAGTGCCTCTGTAAGCCAGGGGTGACGGGACAGCTCTGTGAGGAGTGTGAGCCGAGGCATCTTCTGGTGGAAGACGAGTGTGTGTGTAGGTGGTTTTTAAATTGTTTTCTTTCCCAAGGGGCTGTGGTCCACTCCAGTGGTGTTTATGTGCACATGGTTATTCCTTGGATGGGTTTATGATGTCAGGCCCTGTTCTTTCTGTGAAGGAAAGAAATCCGAACAACTTATTTTTTCTGTAAAACAGAGAGGATTGGAGGAGGTATTCTCTGGAGGTCCCATCCAGCCTCAATGATTCTGTGAACTACAGTAGAAATCATAATATCAGACAAGCAGTTAATCCTTAAAATGGCTAACAAGCTATGTTACAAACAGTTTTAAGAAAAGATAATTTAGACTTTTGCTGCCTGTATAATACCTTATTTATTGCAAAATCTTGAATTCCTACGTCATTGACCCTTTGGATGTGAGGTTGCTGTAATAATACTTTTGGAATTATTCCAGGTTTACAGGCATTCACCACCAGTAATAAGTCTTATTCCCCTCATAATTAGTCTTGTAATTCTTTATTAAGTGTAGGTAGCAGAAAGGCACATCTAGTACAGCAATCTGCTTCTATAATGAATCAGGCTTTAGAACTCAGGTTTTATTTTGTACAAATAAAAAAAGAAAAACAGGAAATAAATAGAATTACAGGACTGTAGGCTTGAATTTCCTATCTGCCAAACCTGTTTGAGTGAGTGGCTTCAACATGGATTTATTGCAAAATAGCTAAATAATAGCTTATACTACAGCAAGCAGCTCAATAGTTAGCAGGACTAATAAGGGTCTAATGTGTGCTAACCTAAGGAGAATGTGTTTGGAATAAGTTCACTCTTGGGCAGGAAGGAAAAGGCAACACTACAAATCTGTATATTCAGAGTTATTATACTTCATCACTCTCAACTGAAATTATGAAAGCACATACTGTATAAATCAAAAGTGCAGTATTTTTTGTCTTCATTTTAATACTAATACTGCTTCCTTAAAATTGTTTGTTTAGCTTGTGATGACAACTGCACAGGAATTCTGTTAAACAGTTTGGATGATCTCAGCGAGGCCATACTTTCAGTGAACATCACTGGTATTGACCCTGTGCCCTATGGGATATTGTCAGAGTTGGAGAATGCAACACAACATCTGAAGGTAAAATGAACATGTATATAGTAGAAATACTAAATCACACCTTTAAAGCAAAACTTGCAGCCACTCAAAGGTGCTGGTAATTTGACAGAAGGCCTCCTGAAGTTCATGCCTTGAATATGTGTAAGTGATACCAGATTAAGACCATTATGTTTGCTATGGAAATATACCTTAAATTATTTATCTGCCTGTATTAGTTTGTTTTCATTTGTTGCACTGGCATTTAAATAAATGGATTAATGTATTTTTCAGTCAGCAGTAAGATTTCTGAATGTGCTGTATGCATGTGTTTCACCTAGATTATGTGCATTCTTAAATCTGGCCAGCAAGGGGATTAATTTCAGTGGTGCTGTATAAACAGCAGGCCAGGTCTTCTCCCTTTTTGGTGCCTTTGCTAAAGAGCTGGCAAGGAATAGATCTAGCTGTTTCCCTGAGTCCTTCCCTGGAGTGGTAGGCTGCTTCTCCTTTAGCAAGGATGCTTGGGGTGCAGCAGTTTGCTTTGATTTTGGCTGTGAGGCAGTCCAAGTGCTTTACTCTTATCCTCAATCTCAGGACACTGAAGTCAGGTGGAATGTTTCAGTGTTGGACACTTTCAGACTGCTTGGAGCAAACTTCCCCTTCAGCTCCCCCCCCCCC
>VZTZ01048582.1:119489-330913 GCA_013400955.1 Drymodes brunneopygia | reverse complement strand
CCCCCCTTTAAACAAAGCATGAAATACCATATTTTGAGATTCTAGAAGGTCATTTATTGGTGCTGAGGAATAAGTTCATGTAGTCTCTGCACTAAAACAGAGATAAACAGGATCCTCCTGCTTCATGACTACTAAAAATAGGTACATTTATTGGTAAGAGTCTTCTCAGCAATAGTCAAGCAGACAAGCTCTGAGTCAGAAATAATGCTGTCTTCTTTTTATTTTATCATATCACAAGAAAATCAAAATAATGTGAGGCTTTGTGTGCTGCCAAATTCAGCTAATTAAAAATTTGAATGATAAATTCTTTTATTTAAGATATAAGGCAGAATGAATTCCTGTCAGTGTACTTCAAAATGTTAATAATTACAATATTTGCCAGCAAACTTGATTAAATTACATGTTTATGCTTCAGCAGAAATACTCTTATCCTTGAATTTTAGTTGCTAACCTTTTAGTTTGAAAGCTTCAGTAATGCTTCCCTTCCTTTATGTCCTAAGGCATAAGTGTACTGAATTATTGTAATACTTCAAGGATACAATTCACTTGCTTTCTATAATTAGTTTGTGTTTGTGTAGGAGCACCATCATCTTTCACTTGGAAACATTATTCATAATGTAGTTTTTACTGAGCACTTCATTGCAAAGAAGAGTCAAATCTTATGTTAAAATAAAGGCAGTGTAAGTTTCTACTTATTCTTAAGTAAGCTTAACTTTCTCAACTGTATTAAGTTTATAGTAAATTTACCTTAACTATGTAGGTAAACTTCTACTTACTTACTTTTTAAGTTTTAGTATATACATTGATTTAATTTTAATATTGAAAAAAAGTCAGGTGTTGCTTTCTTGGAAGTGGGGTGCTTAAAGTAATACAAAATTTCTTGTGACTCATGTAATTTCATTTATGTCGGGCCACAGTGGTTTTAAACAGGTTAATCTTGGGGGTAAGTTGATAGTCTTGCCATTTTTCTGTTTTTGGAAGCAGGTATTCCCCTTTTTCTGAATAGTTAAAGATATCCTTGCTTTTTGCCTTTCTTCTAAAGGAACTAGAGGCCAGACAATCCCCAAGGTTATTCCTGTTATTCCTGTGAATTACAGATCTTCCCTGTTGGAATGTCCCTTGCTCTGTGTTACTGCCTCATGCTGGTAGCTCAGGAATTTGAGTACTTCCTCTTTTCTGTACCTTTCTGTGGGCCCTTTGGTAATGAAAAAGTTATAAATCAGATTGTCCACTTCTCATTGCTTCTGCATCTCCAATCCACAGGAAGACTTCAGCAGTTCTATTTTTCTAGTTAAAACCTTCTGCTTTACTCCTCCTGATATACCTAAACTTGGTTGCTGTCATGTTCTGTTTTTTTGAACTAGGCTTTAAAAGAAACCTTCTGGGCTTTAAGGCTCAAGAACTTTAGTTTGCTCTTTCACTTCTTTTTTGTGCTGAGGAAAAGACTTTGAAATTTCCATTTGACACAAGGCTGTTGGATACTCTTATGTATTGGTTTTGCTTATATGTGTGTGTGTATATATATATATATAAATTACTATGGTGTTTACAATGATTGGCTCTGAAACATCCGAAATCTCAAAATAACCTTTCCTAGACTTGCTCACTCTGTAAGAGATGCCTGAAATTTCTTTGCATCTTTAGAGAAGTGGTATTCTGTTGCAGGCCTTGACTGTATCAAATATTATAGATTTGGGTACAATGACTTATTTGTTGCCATATAGAGCAGGTTTGAGGTGATCTTGAAGTCTAACATAGCCTATTACTCTTTCCCATTGGCAAAGGCCACTCATAGGACTGGTGATCTCCAGGGTCATCCTCACAGATACACCCTAGTGCAGCTGTTCTGACAGGACCAGCTGCTGAAACACTAGCAGCTGTGGGACTGGATAAAATGTTTAATTCGAAAGACCTTGGAACTACTCTAAGTAGTTTATTTGGTCAGCTCAGACTATGGTGAAATCGAGGATCAGGAATGCAGAACTGCTGCTTCCTTTGTTTTTTCCTCAGTTAAAAATACAACATGGCTGGATTCTTGTTTATTTAAAGAAATTATACACTGTGTTGCATGAACTGTATGTGCTAATTATGTAGTTATTTGTCATCTTGCGTGCTTTGAAAATCAGTCTTTTCAAGCATATAAATAGTCTAGATAGTGTGCATAGTTATTTTCTTCCCAACTCTTCTGGACCCACAAGGAAGTCTTCAAATAATAGTGAGCTGTTACTTCTCGTTTCTTCTAGATGTCTATAGTTCTTAGAGAAGATCCAACTTACTCACTAGATACAGCAAAAGAAAGTCTTCTGAATTTATCAGGAGGAATTGATCACTTGCATGAAGAGGTAGGTGCTGGCTTCTTTATTCTTAGCCAATCTGGAGAAATCATTTGAGATTTCATAGCATAATAACTTAATGCCAGAGATTTGTTCAGAAATTATTTAAAATCTGTGGAGTTCAATGAAAGAATTCAGTCCATGTTGTAGTCTTCCTTTAAAGGGGATTTAATTGCTCTGTTTAATTCTTCTGCAAACTACAGTGGTTTATGATACTGTACAGGAGATTTACATGGTTTCTGTTAAAGTTTTTTTGTACTGCGATCATTTAAGGTCCTAAAACTGAAGAGAGTGAGTTACTTTCATTTGTTTTAATGTGTGGAGCTTATTAAAAATCATGTCATAGCTGAGTATTCACCTTGATACACCTTGAAAAAGTCCTTGATACCTATAGTATTGTGTTTAAAATGATCTCAGGTGAAATAAATCTGTTGAAGTCTCACAGCAAAAGTAGACAACATTTGTATTCTTTATCCAGTTTTAACAGAAGAATAACTCTAAGTAGGAAATAGACAATAGTACTTCAGTTGTTATATCTCATTTGCTGACCATATGTTCCTGTAATTTTCTGATCATGTATCAAGAACCTAACCAGGTGCTTCCACTGAGTGTTGGTATTGTTAATATTGGTCTGTTGTTATTATTGGTGTATCCAGAACACTGATTTTCTTAACAGAAATTAGTTGTACCTAAAAAATTATGTAATCTTTACTTAGTTAAAGAAATAGCTTAGATAATTATGAGATCACTGATTATGGAAATAATTGATAACTCTGATCTGAGAGTCTAGAACTTTAAACACAATTAAAGCATCTGCAAGCATGGAAGCATCAGAGATTTATGAACCACTTAGATCTATCTTATCAAAAAGCATTGTTTCCTTAAACTAAAATATTCTCAATTTTAAGAAAATAAGCCTAAAACCCATAGACAAGTGTCAGGAATTAATCAGTGTTTTATGAGAACTGTCAAATATAATCTCTGATTTTATTCTAGACAACTAGATTTTTGAAAAAAGCTCAGCAACTTGACACAATGACTCAGAAAACCAGGAATAAAAGTCAAGAACTGACTGGCTTTATTGACACAGTACATACAACCATCAAAGGTATCCTGTTTTTAAGATATTTTCATTTCTTTACAAAATTCAGTAAGGATGTGATCTTTGCAAGTCTTAAAGTCCTATTTACATGGAAAATGCTGGATTCAAATGCAATTCAAATGCTGGGGATTCAAATATTTTTTTTTAATGGTATGACTAAATTGTTTACTCTCCTACTCAGTACTTGCTGAAGTTGCTTTGTCACTAAATGAAACACTGGGCCTGGATCTGCCACTGTCAAATGCTACATCTCAGAGCCTGCAGGATGATATTTCTGCCCTTTTGGATGCGATGCGCAAGAGGGATTTTGTTCAACAGCACCATAATGCTACCACAGTACTAAAGTAAGCTGGTTCTGCCAAAAACTTTATTTCAGATATGTCTCTGCCATGCAACACTGCTTTTTTGAAGAGATACCTGGAGAAACATTTTGCCATAATAAGTGGCAGTGTGACAGAATGTTAGCCCAGGTGGAGCTGTATGAACTTCGCTTTGGAGTTACATGATTTGATGATACTTGGTCCTCCCGTGTGATACAAATCAATAACAAAGTCTTTCAGAAGTTTGTAAAATCAACAGTAAAGCCTCTTAACTTGGATGTGATACAAAATTCCCTAGCAATAAGTGAAAAGACTCACTGATTTCAGATTCTTTCAGATCTGACCCTAATACACATCCCTGTGTTGATTTTGGCTGGGAGATGGCATAAAACTGTCTCAGTCAAGCCCAGGATATGTCAGGTCTGCTGAAAGACATGACAATTGATTGTCAGAGGAATATGTAACACAAAGATCTGCAAATAAAACCAAGGCATTTTTTAAAGTATTCTGAGTCATTCATTGCTTAGGGTTGTATTCTGTAGTCTTGATTTGTCCCCAGTTAAAGGCTATTTTGAAATGGCTTTTATAGTTATTATTAATGCTTATTGCCAGACCTGTCAAGATAAAAAAATTGCTGTTCTGAAAGTCAGCAAATGTTTTGTTCCAGTTTTAGAAATACTAACTTATGCCATAGTACACCAAAAACTGTGGGAATGTTAATACTGGCTTCAAAGGACAAGGATTTAGACCGTAGTAGAATATTTCTGAAAATTTGACTTTTTTTTTATTAAGTTCTTTGGATTAAGCAGGATATAGAGTGTTTGTGTTGGTAGCATGTCTCATTTTGTTCAGCAGACTCTTCTGCTGAATATAGAACTATGTAGAAGCTATATAGACATGAAAATGGACCAGAAATGTACCATTTATTCTTATTAGGAACTTCAAATAGATTTCTTTGCACTTACAAATGTGTCTCAAAATGTTTTGTTCCATAGTAATATTCTGACTTTCAACATCAACAGCTTTTGAACTATTATAGAAGGTGTTTGTAAATTAACTTTTTCAATTATAATTTCTGTTGAAATTTCTGAAAGCTCTCTGATAAGGGTCCTTTGACAGACTGAAGAAGAGAGTTAATAACTTCTATAAGGTTGTTTGCTCTGCAGAATTTCTTATGCAATACAGCTGTAAATTCAAAAATTATTTAAATAAGCAGCTTGCTAGTCTGTATTTTAGGGAGTAGATGTTGCTGCATGACTCACAGTGTACTGTATTTGATAATGTACTTTAGGCAACATTTGTAACTGGGGTCTCTACACGTTTGCCCTGAAAGGTAAAATTCCAGACAAACTGAAATATAACCTTTTTACTCTATGCTGAAACAGAAGCCATTATTGACTTGTAAAATACTTTAGATCTTGTAACTTTTTTAAAGGCTATGGCTTCTGATTGTAAGGACTCTGAATTATTAGTTTTAGGAAATACATGCAAATGCACATCTGCTGTTCAGTAAGAAACATGGAATGTGTTTTGTTTTGTATAACTGTGAAATAAACTAGGTTTCTTTCACTTTGGCTGAAGATCTATGTGATATGCAGTCAGATTAAAAAGGACAAACATTTATGTAAAAATACCATTACAGGAGTTGCAATGTTCAGCATATATGCTGAAATGAAGAGAAACAAAAGAATAGACTTTCAGGATAATTTTCAGTTCTGTTCCTTCAGTTCTGGAAAGTGTTCAAATGGAGATGCAAATATTTCCAAAGAGAACAGCTGAAGCAATTAACAACTGACAGATTTGGGAGAATTTAATATTTGCCAGATAATCTCCATTGCTGATTACAAATACAAGTGCAGAGATTGTACATTTCAGTGATCATTTTAATGAGACTATTTATTTTTATTTGATATTTAAACTTTTCTGGACTCTTGGCTCTTTCAGTTCTGGTTACTTGTTTCTTTCCAGTGCCAGTCCTTGTAAATGATGTTTTGATCCTACATTCAAAATATCAGTCATTACAATTAGAATGTAGAGTACTCCCAGAGGAAAGTTTCACAGAGATTTTGATGTGGGGGGATGTCCCAAATTACATCCAAATAATTATGATTCATATAAACTCCTTTCCCCTCTAGTCATTATATACAAAATTTATGAACTGTATTACTGTCCTCTCCCCAGGCAGTCATCATTTTGTGTGGCAAGATGAATAACTAAACTACCACGTGTATGTATGCTATTCTGGAAAAAAAAAATGTCAGACTTTTGTAAAAGATGCATTTAAATTAATTTCACATGACCCCATTTTCTCCTCATGAAATCCATGCCTAAGTTTCTCCTTCGCCATTTCTTTAATTTCTGATTCCTCTTTAATTTCTGATTCCCCTCCTTTTTCAGAACTGCAGAAAAGTTGTTGACCCAGATTCAGAATGAGTATTTCAAACCCCAGCAGGAACTTGCTAAACTGACAACAGATGCAAGCCAGTTCTTATCAAAGCACAACAGCAGACTGCAGGATGCCCAGGACCTGGTGAATGAGGCACTCGCCAACATCAATGAGACCCAGCGCTTGTTTCCTCTTATCTCCAGCAACCTGGCAGTGTTAAATGTAAGACTGGACAGTCAGGGTTGCTGCATAAGAAATATCAAATATGTGATGGAGTTTAACAGCTGGCATTTTCCGTTTGTAAACATATTTAAATGATTTAGTATCTATAATACCTTAAAAATTTAAAGGAAGCCAGACCCCTGTTTAAAAACCATAATATTACATGTTATGTGAACTCATCAGTATAGCTGGCTTACCAACCTACTCAAAAACACTTGATTTGTACTATAGGACAAAAAGCTAAAAATAAAGGAAGGTGAGGAAGTCTCGACCATGCTCATTAAAGAAGGGAAGGTCCTGGTGAATGCAGCTGCTGCCCTTGCCCAAGATGTAAAGAACTCTACATCTGTAAGTCCTCAAGTTTTAACATCCTCTTCGAGACTCTCAAGTGTATTTTGCTAGTAAAAATAAAAAGGGAAACATTTTGTTTTGCAGAACGTGGAAGTCCACCAGGATGGGTTAGTCCTGTGGAGCTCCAAACTGAGACATCACGTGGATGAGCTGGTGATGCAGATGTCTGTGAGAAGAGTGCTTGACCTGGTGTACAGAGCTGAGGAACATGCCACTGAGTTCCAGAGACTTGCAGATGCACTAGAGAGGTGATACACTCAAGAACTATGAAATCATGAGATCTACATTATTGTCAGATTTAATATAAATAGGTAGAAGCTTAATTCACTAAATAAATTCCCTGCCCATGGCAGGGAAGTTGTATTAGATGATCTTTAAAGTTTTCTTCCAACCCAAATGATTCCATGATCAATTTTTATCCCCCATTTAATTTCAAGTGCTCTTTACTCTTAATGCACTGCAACTTTATGAAATTACATAGAGGAGAGTTGATTAGTCTTGCATTTAATGTGGCTGACTTACACAGAAACTGGTAAATTATTAAATGCCCAGTGAGTATATCATGGTATGGCTTGAAAAGCTTCTGGTATACGTCTGAAAAGTTCTTGGCAATATATTTTAGAATCTAATAAAGAAGCTATTCTCACTATGCCTCTATTATTGATGCTTTCAAAGCACTTTGCATAAATGAGTGGGTTGCAATTTCAAATCCACTCAAATACACTCTTAGAATTTGAAAGTTGCTAAGTCATTCCAGTTAATTCACTACATGGAAATTAATCTTCTATCCCAGGAATCCTTCTAGGATGCTTGTTGTTTTATCTTTTAAAGTCAGCAGATATGTGTTAAAAGTTGAACCATATCAGACTGGAAAACTGACATCTAATTTTAAAGTTTGAAAACAGAAAATTTTGCTCAGAGTAACATTAAGCAATTCTTGACTTCACCACAGCCAGATAAGTTCAATAAAGCAAAATTCAATGTAGATGAGATTTCAGATGCTTATAATTTCCTTCTAGATCCTGTGTCTGTACTTAGTTTTTGAGATAGGGGCTTGTTTCTGTTCTGTTTAGGCAATACAATTTGTTTGTTCTGAGGGTCTTTATAAATTGAAAAAATGAACATAAATAAAAGGGAACAAAATAGAAGAAACAAAAGAGATTGAAAGGAACAAAACCGAACAACAACAACTAACAAAATAGAAAAAAACCCCGTAGTTGAAAACCTTGTAACTGATTTTTTCAGTTCAAAATAATGAATTTAAAGCCCCTTATGCAACACTGGGGAAGGCGTGCTTGTTTTTTTTCAGTGCATCATGTATTCTGGAAAGAAGTGCATGCTGTAATTGAAGACATGGAATTCAGTGCTTGATTGAAAACAGAATTGCTTGTTAATTGTCTGTTTAGTGGCCTCTCTAGAGTAAGAAATGTGACTCTGAACACAACTGCTGCTATCTACACTCACTCCAGTGTTAAAAGTGTGATTGAAAGAACAGAGAGTTTGGCAGATGATGCATCTAGAGCTCTGAATGGTCCCTTGGATTTAGTAAGTATCAATATTAGTATTTTAATTTACACCTTCACCTTTCTCATTTAGGAATATTTGTTCTAATTGTTTCTACACTTGCTGAAAGTTTGAGTCTTCTTGATGGAGGCATGTCCTTGATGGCAGCCTGTCCTACCAGCTAGTCTGTACTAGTGGTACTAGTTACAACTATATCCTGAATCCATACTCCAAGGCAGTAATGACACAACATTTCAAGTTTTGTTCACCTTGCTTTTCCCTCTGCCACAGTACCATTTTCCATTTTTTTTGTTGGCTTTTTAATGTCTAATGCATGTTTAGCTGGCCTGGACTTGATTCTATGAGGGTTTATATCAGTCATCTGACATGTATTCTCATAGAACTTAAATTCCCAGGCCTCTAGTGCTCCCTTCCACCTTTGGAATTATTCAATGATCTCCTTATTTGACCTATCCCTCTTCCATTTCTATCTAGATATTCCCAGCCACACCTATTTTGCTTAGTAGAAGGCATTTCATGACAAATGTGTGTTTGTGTCTCACCTACCATCCCCCTGCCTTCAGAGATTATCAGATTGTTACTGAAACAGTAAATTTAAAAGACCAGACCAGTTCCCAGTCTGATCTTAACAGTTTCCTACAATTTTATTTCCCCCCTTGAATCTATTCATCATGCACATTATACCTGCAAAAACAAATGTGTGATAATGAATTTACATGACAGCGATCAAAATAGTTGACATTGTTTTGTGAGCTTGTATGTTATTATATAGACTCTGTTTTATTAAAGCTTTGTATAGCATGAATCCTTCAAGGTGTTTTTCCAGGTTTTTTCAGTTGAAGAAAGGTAGAAGAATGCTTCTAAGACTGTGGTTTCTAAATATCTCACTTTAAATTGGTCACTGCTGGAAATGTTGAATTAGGCCTGGAAATAGAATTTCCAAATGACAACACTGAATCACTAGCGGTATTGAAACTAAAATTTTGTAGGTGTTAATTCATAGTTGTCTTTTTTTTATTATTAAATCACAAAGACATTCGGTGTCTCATTCTTGAATAAAGGATAGCAACTAATCTTATTTTTAATGGATGCTTAATAAGGTAGTGAATGGAATATCTCATAAATAACAAGAATGTTCAACAACTTTATGGAGGTGTCTGCAGATACTTGAAAGTTTTCATTTGAATTTCTGTTTTTCATATGTGGCAACTTAATGTCTGTGTTTTTTAGCCAGAGGAGTCTTTCAGTCATCTGGGAAAAGAAACTCTACTGCTTAGCTCCAAATTTCAGAATGAAGCTAAAAATCTGAAGAAAAAAAGTGATGGTCAGTTCTATAGAATTCGCATTCTTGCCTCTGTTTCTTTTCTCTATTTTCTGTTTTGTGCTGCTTTTTTGTGTAGTTTATTTTTTTAAATGAGCGTAAGCTAAGGTAAATATATATTTATAGCTATGTACATATTTACCTGCAATTAAGATTAATGTTTTAAGGAGTCACATAGTATTTTCATTTTTTTGGGTATTAAATAACTTTTCTGTGTAAACATTTAAAAATTTGGTCTTCACTTTATCCCATTTACCTATAATCAGTGCTTGCAATGGGTGTTTTTCCCAAACTTTATGAATTAAATCATTAGAGACTGCCACGGACAAAGAAAAAGCATAATTCATAAAAATTCCATTAATTTGTTCTTATTTAATAAATCATGGACAGCACAGGTATGTAAGATGATGTTTAAATCCTAATCCTTTTTACTTGTTCCTACTGCACAAGTGAAATACAAAAACCAGTTGAACTTCTTTGTCTCCATAAATTCAAAAATGCTTTTGGTTTTTTTATTACCCCAAAGATACCAGCAAGGCATTGAAGTCTACACCATGAAAATTCAAAAGCATTTTGAACAAAGGCTTTGTGTAGGAGCAGAAGCAGGCCCTATGTGAAATTTTTGACAAAATTGGACAGAAAGGGAATGTTTCACAGAGATAAACTGTAACTGTAAAATGGTGTTTTCTTGCAATACCAATGGTTCACAAATGCATATAAATTTTATGTAGTCCAGATGGGCAGAATTACCTTTTTTGGTTCCTTCTAGTCTACATATTTTAATTTCTAATGAAAGGATTCTGCAAACAGATCACAGATATATAGCAAAAAGCCTCTTCGTCTCTTGTTAGATAGCATAAAACATGAAGAACACCGTAAAAATTATTAGAGTTCACAGTCATGGAATAATTTTAATTTATAGCCTTTTCCTCAGGATGTTTGTAGCCATTCAGTCTCATGGAATTGGCCAAAAAGGGTAGCTTTCAACAGAACAGTGCCCACAGGAGCTTATCTATTTATACTGCATTCATTTTGCATTCCTGTTTGTAAAATGCTCTTTCTGTTGGAAAAACAAAGTTCCATTGATGAGATAAATGAATACTTTGGTTTTGTGTGGGTTGTATGATATTTGTTTATGCATATGTTATTTCTTTCAACAGGGCTTCTACTTCGATTGAATGGGTTGAACAAAAAGGTAGAAAAGATTCAGGAAAGTACAAATAAAATTGGCAACCAACTTAATGATTCTTTGTTGACACTCAGAGTCTTGCCTAACAGTAAGTGAAATTTACATTGACGTTCTCCTTATTACAGAACTCTCTAGTACAATTATATTGAAACCCTGTTCATTAGCTGATTGCAGAGACCTAGCAATAAATTACTGGGGACTTCATTTAGCCTCCTAAATATTTTACATTCTTTTCAGTAAACTCATTAAACATAATTGGGTTATAATATAAGGTCTGTAGTCTGATTCACATTTCACATTGCTGTAAATCAGGAGGGGCTCTGATAGAAATATAATTGCACTGATATGAAAGGAGAATGAAGTTATAGAATGTTTAATCCCACATACAGAGAAACTTATGTATGGAACTGTGAGATTTCACTTTCCTTTTCTGGCTTGTTTCAAATTTTTTTATACTAATCTGTGAATTTTACAGTCTGCATGTAAATGTTTTCTTGCTGTAAATGCTGACTTCATTTAATTGATGAAAATCTATTTTCTGCGCTTTTCTGAAATGAAAGAATTCCTCTTTTTCAGTCATTGTTTTGAAAAAAGGTAAGACCTAGAGTTCATGGAAAGTAATAAAGAAAATTACTTTGAAGATGTGAATAAGAGGGTCCAAAATACTTTGCCAATCTTAATAATATGTTTTAAGTTAGAAGACCACTGATAAAAACCTCTTGCTAGGGTGATTTGATTCTGTTGTGAATCTGGATTAGAATGCTAAGTTCAAAGCCTTAAAATACCTGTTTTACAATTCAGAGACCTAATTCATGCTAAAGGGTAAAAGTAGTGAAGAGGTTACACTGGATATGAATTGCAGGATGCTAACATGAAGCTACACATTGAAAATTAAATCATTGAAATCACAAGAATGTTCTCCTTAACTCACAGCTTAACATTGTTTGATTTCAGCTTTGTTGTTACATTTCTTGAAGTTGTCTCTTTTTTTGCCCCTCTGGTCAGAGATTCATGGTGGCATTGCTCTCTGTGTAGAGAGTGGTGAAGAAGGATCCTTGGAGGTCTAACTCAGACCTTTTTTGCCAGCTGCAGCTTCTTCCCACTATTGTGATCAGGGGTTGTAAGGGGCAGGCTGAGATTGGGAGTGGTGCACTCAGTGTACAGCTGATTGTAGCCAAAAACAGAGGATGTAACAGACATTCTTCCTCACCAGCTTTGCATAGGATTCAAAACCTAAGTCTCAGATGAGTGTCTCTGCCAACAGTCATTTAGGGAACTTAAACACAGTGAGCCTGGTGCATTCATACAAACTTCCTTCTGAGATAGGCAGAATCAAGCTCCCCAAACAAAAATAAAATTCTTACTATGACAGGAATGTAACTGACAGCATTCCTAGTATTTTGGTTATGTTTGTAGCTGCTGTTTGGAGGCCAGGCATTTGTTAGTCACAAGTATGTGCGAAAGTTTTGAATGTTTTTTAACCTGGGAACTGTGTTTCAGATACCAGGAAATACATGCTTGAAGTGAAGGAGCTGGCTGTGTCTGCAAACACCAGTGCTGTGATGGATTTAAGTCACTTTGGAGAGTTTAGTCAAAAGCTAAAGAATACATCTTCTGCATTGTCCCAAGTTAATGACACTTTGATGAAAACAGGTGAACTCATAACTGATTCATCAAAAGCTGGTAAGTTTGCTCTGTGGAAATGTCACTGCTTGCAGAAGCAGTACTAAAACTTACCAGTTTTAATAGGCACTAAATATGAGTCTGACAGACTGAGAGTTTATCCCTAATTCAGTAAAAATATGCTAACTTTTTAAAAAAGACTTCTAGAGGATTCACCTGGGATGTAAATCCTTTACTGATGTTTAAAGTTGCTGAAATCAAAATGATCAGAAACTGGCTACCTTGGCTAAGTATTTTAGCAATGAACAGTACATTTTGCTTTCACCCTGCCTCAACATTTCTTTTATGGTTACACAGCATTCACAGCTGAAAAACAAGTTAAAGAAGTTGAAGCACAAGCAAGTCTTTTATTGGATAGACTCAAACCTTTGAAAATGCTAGAGGAGAACCTGAACAGAAACCTGTCTGAAATTAAAGAACTTATCAGCCAGGCCCGCAAGCAGGCAGCATCTGTAAGTCCTATCATCCCAGACTTAAATGAATTTTCACTTTTAGCAGGGAGGTTCTTTGAGATAAGGAGCCTAAAATTTATTTTCAAGGAACCTCGTTGTTGTTATGGAGTCTCAGTGAAGTCCAAAGAGCACTGACTGATGCTAAAATCATACTGGCAGGCCTGTTGGTACGTTTTAAGATTTTAGCATCAAGGTTCTTATTGAATTTGTGAGTTTGTCAGAACAGCTAGCTGGTAATTTATCTGCTATTTCCTCCTGTTTCCTGTAAAAATAATGAAACACAGTATGTAAGAAAGCAATCATGAGAGATTTTGATAAGAAAGAGACAAGGCAGGCAATGGTACTGCTATTCTCTTCAGTAAAAGATGTTAATTTTTGAGATTATTTAGAGATTGATGTGGCATGCCCCCATATAGCATCAAGTACCACTGCAAACTTTTTGTTAAGAGTGTGGATTCTATCAGTAAATTTGCCATCTATGGCCTTTCATGTCCATGTGTTCTTTGCAAGAAGCAGCTGAACATCCAGAGTACTTTAAGAGAGTACACGTTTTTAAATCTCTGCTTCTCCCTTAAAGAGAGCAAAAGTGAATCAACTGTACTATGGATCTCATTAGACTGTGAGAGAAATATGAAAATGACTTTGCAATGAGTAATTTGTGGTATGCCTTTGACATAAGTGTGCATATGTTATTGTAAGGTTTAGGGAGGTTTTTTTTGAAAAAACAGAAGGCACTCAGTTCTTTCTGCAAATCTTCTTAATTATATGGTTATTGCTTCTCTGTCACAGTCTACTGAAGCTTAATGAATCCACTGCAGAAAATAAGGGAATGGTATTTTCTGAGGTGTCATAAGCCACAGAGGTTCCTGGCAAGGTGAAAAGAAGTATTAGCAAAATCTCTTTTTCCAATTTGGGGGTGTTTGTTCTGTTTGGAGATGTGGGGTGGGGGTTAGGCTTTTTTTTTGGGGGGGGGGGGGTTGTTGGGGTTTTAGGTTTTTGTTTGTTTTGGGGATTTTGTTTGTTTGGGGTTTTTTGGGTTTTTTGTTTGTTGGTTTGTTTGTAATTTTTTACTACACAAGGGAAACTTTGTGCATCTGTGTCCAGATGCATGCTTACACATATGTGTGTTATGTGTATTTAGTAGGTAAAGGTATATTCCATGAAATTAATGGAATAAAAGCTTTCCTCTTGCTAAAATGGATTTTCTGTCATCATACTACCAAGCTGCTGGAAGTTTGACTGCATTTAGCTTGGATCAATGTATTATCAGTTTACTAAACAGTGGTCAATGGAGTTAGTGGTACAACAACAGGAATATGATTTATTTAATCTTTAAAAATTGAACTTGCCATATATTCACAAGTGTATTTTATGATTTTGTGTAAACTGTTACAAATTTGAAATAACCAGAATTATTGCAGACAGTCTGCCCTCTTAATTTGTTAAAAAAAAATTTCTCTCAGCATAGACTAGAAATTGTATCCTTTATTTTAAAACATTTTGAATTTTTGTATCTTCATTTTCTGATATTATGGCATGGCTTTTTACTGACATATGGCCTTCTGACCCAGGATTTATTGTTGTTTTCTGAGGTATTTGAATAGTTTATTTACAGATTCAAACCTCCTAATTGAGTGTCTTAGTCTGTATTGAGAGAAGAGAATGAAATCTGTCTTGTGAACCTCTTTATCAAGTGATAGCTAAAATGCAAAAATCTAACCCAGGTAGCAGTACTTATATTGCATGAAAATACTTCAGCAAAAGGCTTGCATTTGTTGGTCAGAAGCTGAGTACATAGTCCAGAAATGAGTGCTGTGTACATTGAGACTTGTTTAGATTCCATTTGCTTCCTTTCGCCCCAGATTAAAGTTGCAGTATCAGCAGACAGAGATTGCATTCGTGCCTATCGACCCCAAATTTCATCTACAAATTACAACACCTTAACACTCAATGTGAAAACTGCTGAACCAGATAACCTCCTTTTCTACTTGGGTAGCAATGGGAAGGTAAGTTTCTGGTGTACATTTACTGAAGGTGATGGTAGTCAAAAGTTTTAAATTACTTTTTAAAGAAGTTTTAAATATATTTTTTCTTATTTGATTTCAAACTAAGTAACCAAGTGAGGCCTCTTGCAGACAGATGTGTTCACTAGGGTTGGAAATATTTTTTTTCCTTAGATGATTCCAGAGATTCTCAAAAGTAGAGAATAAAAGCACCAGATTCCTTAGCCATTGCCTCTTGGCCCTGTGATGAAACTGCCCCTTCCTTTTCCTGTGTTGTGCATTAACCACATGGAAACACCCTCTGTGATGTTTCATATAGCATGCTGGACTGTATAAATTATTTGCTTGGTAACACAGCTAAACTTCTTGTACCTGGCCCTCATGAGCACAGTGCATGCACCCACTTGAAAAGGAGTGTGAAGGCTCACTGTCACATTGCTCTCCTCTTCATTCCTTCTGTGATCCCAATAAATGCACAGCTGTTAGCTCCTTGTGGCATGCTGTCATGGAATAGTACTTTTTCACAGACTTCACATACACTCAGGAGTGTATATTTCTAGGGATCTATGTATCTGTGCATCTCCTGTTTATATATATATAAAGAAAACTACTTGCATATAACCTGAGGGAGTTTTGTTTCATTAAAAGTGAGTGAAAAGCCTGATTTTGCTAAAAATAAACTCCTGTAACACAGGATATAGGGATGCCAATCTGGAAAGACTTTCTCCATGTTATTGGTGAAAATACACATTTGATGCAGTGAATTAGAATAGGCTCTGCTGTTTTTCAGACAGACTTTCTGGCACTGGAGATGCGACGTGGTAAGGTAGCTCTTCTTTGGGATTTGGGCTCTGGATCAACAAGAGTAGAATATCCTGAATTTCAAATTGACAACAACAAATGGCACAGAATACACGCCACCAGGTAATTAAAACAAGAATGTCGTAAGTGTTGTACACAAATGATCCACTGAGTTTTTCAGTGATAAGATTTTTCTTGTCCTTAGAGAGAGAAGCCAATAGTATGTATGTGTTGATTAAGCCTGGTGATTTCTAAGAGTATTTATTAGTATTTGTATTTGGCAGGTTTGGAAAAACAGGAACACTCAGCATAGAGGAAATGAACTCCAATCAGAAGCCTTCACCTAAATCTGGAACCTCTCCGGGGACAGCCAGCATATTGGATGTTAACAAGTCAACCCTAATGTTTGTTGGAGGACTTGGAGGGCAAATCAAGGTTAAGTTCTGAGATCAGCCTTCTGTTAATTGTTCTGAAAATGTTTGAGAAATACTTTTCTGTTAGAAATAATTGCATGATTTAGTCACTTCATCAAGAAATGCCAGGTACTCTGAGCATAAAGCAGAGTTGCTATAAGGGTCCCCTAGTATCCTGGAGTTCTTTTTCCCTGGAAATTTTTGCATAAAATTTTAACCAGGACAGGCTGTGTATGCATGCACTGTATATAGACATTATAAAATGAATTTGGGTTTTGTTTCTTCCATGGCCCATGGCTTCTTTTAGTTTGCAATTGTTATTCATGCCATGAGGTGTGTAAGTAGGTCAAGGATATAGTTATTTTACTTTTTTATGCACTAATCTATTATTATCTGAATTACAATTTTTAATAGCTATCCTAAAACATCTTGTTTTCTTATTATGATTTATATCTAACAAAGTTAAAGTTCAAGGAAAACAACCGAGCAAAAATTTTGCTGCATAATTTTCAGAGTACTTAACATTAGTTGTATTCATGAAGTATTTCTTGTCTTATAGAAATCACCTGCTGTTAAGGTGACCCATTTTAAAGGGTGTCTAGGAGAGGCATCCCTGAATGGCAAATCTGTTGGTCTCTGGAACTACATAGAAAGAGAGGGCAAGTGCAATGGCTGTTTTGGAAGGTATTTGTCTCACTCTGTCTTTTTTTCTTTTCTTTTTTTAAAAAGGTTTAGAATAATTTACATTTGTAATATTATATTTCTGTGTTAACTAAAAATCAGGATCTCAGACGTTGCAGTGTTTCACTGATCATTAACTTAAAGTTCTGAGCACATTAATCTTAATATGTCGTTGGTGTCAAATAGCTTCACTGTATGGAATTTCAATTTTTGAATCACTTTCTCAGAGGAGTTTTATTGTTGCTATTTTGTACATGGGAAGTAGGGACTACCAGTGAACCAAAATACTTCGGAATCTTTGCTTTCCACACTTTTCCCTAAGACAAATCTATTCTTTCCTAGGTTAAGAAACAGTGTAAAGCAGTCTTGTAAAAAAATACATAGCAAAACTGTAGCCACTTAACTTGGTAGCTTTTGTAGACTATACTATTTTTATGTTTAAGGAATTAAAAAGAAATATACTTGTCCATATTCCCTTTGCAGAATATTTCATGCAGAGACAGCAGAGGGTGCTGCTTGATTGTATGAGATATTTTTTACAAGTCTTGTACTGCAGGGAAAGGGGCTAATAGAGCATGTAGTGTAAGTGCAATTAAGCAAAGCATTTTGATAAATGACATGACATGTTTTAATTTAGAGGGTGTATGCTGTAACAATTATTTTTTCCCTTAGGAAATCATTGGGTTTGGCTTTTATTTTCATGTATAAGGGAAGAACACTTATTTTGTGTACATCCTTCCCCATGGCTAAATCATGTGTTGTGAGGTTCTGTAATGAAAGTGGCCTTTGGCTGGAATCCTTCAGTTATTCATTCCATCAAGATTCAAGTGTTTTCCCACACTTTCTAAATTAGTGCCTAGAGGCAGCACTGACTGAGCAGTACCTGAAGGGAGCTGACCAGAAAGATGGAGAGAGACTATTTACAGGGGCATGGAGTGACAGGACAAGGGGGAGAAAGAGAGTAGGTTTAGATTAGATGTTAGAAGAAAACGCTTTACTGTGAGGGTGGCGAGACACTGGAAGAGGTTGCCCAGAGAACTTGTGGATGCCCCATCCCTGGAAGTGTTCAAGGCCAGGTTGGATAGGGCTCTGAGCAACCTGGCCTAGTGGAAGGTGTCCCTGCACATGGCAGGGAATGGAATGGGATGGGCTTTAAGGTCCCTCCCAACCCAAACCATTCTGTGATTCTATGATTTAACTTTTCTTACATTTTATATAAAAATTACTAGGAAAACACAAATGTTCAGTTAACATTTTTGTATTGGTTTTCTGCTTCTGTAGCCCACAGGATGAGGACACTTCATTCTATTTTGATGGCACTGGATACTCAGTTGTGGAGAAGGCACTCCGCTCAACAGTGACTCAGATAATTATATTTTTCAGTACCTTTTCACCAAATGGGCTTCTTCTGTATCTTGCTTCAAATGGCACTGTAAGAAAATGGATCAGATTCCTCAAGTGTCATAAACTATGTTTAGATAATTTGGTGGTTTCTTTATTTTTCAGCTCACATATATTAGAGCATATTACTAGTTTTGTATAGTTCATCACCTGTGATTGGCATCATAAGCCGAAGGAATACAGACAAGAACCCTAGAGACAGCTCATTAGAGCAGACATTCACCTAAACTAAGGGCAAAATTAAACAATGAAAAGAATTCTTCACAACTTAGTTAAATTTTAGAATAAAAATAAATAATTTTAGACTAAAATTAATGATTACTTAAGTAAGAGGCAGAAAAGGAAACATTAAGGACAGCAAGTAAGTTTTTTTTCAGCTGGAGAAACCTTTTCAGAATGTAAAAATGTTTCGGAACTGAGCTTTCAGAAGGACAATATAATAATGAAAAGCCATATTGAATTAAATCCATAAGATGGGAATTCAATAAACTGAAACAAATTAAATAAAACGCCTGCAAAAGCAATATAACGCAAACCCATCACCAGACCTTCATTGTCATGTTCTGCATTGACTGCATACTTAGATGGTGGTTTTCTGTTCCTGAAGGAAGGAAAATCTTTGTTTGGATACAGATTCTTTCAGAATCACTGCATTATTCATTTGCTTTATGTACTCACTGCCTTAAGACATTGCACAATAATATCTGATTTAAGCTTTACAGTTCAGAGGGGGCACCTTTAATGCTATTCAGAAAGTCTTTTTTTTACTTTGTGAGGAAGGTTTTTGCTTCTTGAAGAAAGAACATCATAGTGTTTGATCATTATGCTAACTGTCGAGTCAAATTACTTTTAACTTTGTCCAAAAATAGGAAAATGTGACTTTGTTATTTAACCCTTCTTCTGCTGAGTAATCAAACCTCACAATGCATTTAAGTAAGAATAATAACAAAACAAAAATACATCCTTATGAGGTACTTGTAACTTAATTTTCCTAAATATAATGAAGATGAGAATCTTGGGCCTAACAAATAGTCCAGATACAAGAGTTACTAAATCTTTTTCACTCAGTAGGCCAAACCTGCCAGGAATGCATTCTTTAGGAAGATTTTATTTCCAGGAATGTAATCTATTGTTTGTTTGTGATTAGTTTTTGTTTTGGATTTTTTTTCTTCCTCTCAGAGAGATTTCTTGTCCCTTGAGCTTGTTGATGGCAAAGTGAGGGTGACTGTTGATCTTGGTTCAGGACCTCTTGCTCTTACCACAGAAAATCGTTACAACAACGGAACGTGGTATAAAATCTCTTTCAATCGGAATAAGAAGCAAGGTAGGCTACAGATTGAAAAAATCAGGTGTCTGCACATGTACAAATAGAAGTATCTAAGATAGCTGCCGGGAACTTCACTGCAACCAAATCTGATCACTTCCAATGGAGTATCTTTAGCAGTCAAACCTATGGCACTTTGCATTTAGAAGGTCTAGGGTGTAAATCTTGTGCTTGGTTTAGCAGATCTCACAAAGAGCAGGTAGTGTAGAAACTACTTCACAAAAGCATACCAACAGTCTTTAAAGACCGAAAGATTTTTGTCCAAGTCTGTAGATGAGGGATCATATTTTCTCTTCTATTTTAATATTACTTAGTGCAACTGATTTGTGAGGGCCTGTGCTTGGGCAATAATGCATATGTGCTAATAGAGATAACATATTCTCAAATGTATCTATTTTCCTGTAGACTTCTCCAGATTTGGTTTTGGCAAAGAGGAATGAATGAGATTAACAGACTAGCTGGAAGTACAATAAATTCCTCATTCTAAATATAAGAAGATTGTCCATTCATGTCTGAGTCCATGAATACATTTTCCTTTATTACGGACAAGATTGCCAAAAGGGAAGAATGTGTTTTCATGTCCTTCTCCAGATCTTTACTCTATTTTCTTTGCAGGAATTTTGGCAGTCATGGATGCATATAACCTTAATTATAAAGAAACCAAGCAAGGAGAATCTCCTGGGGTTGCCTCAGACCTGAACCGCTCTGATAAGGACCCAATCTTTATTGGTGGGCTGCCAAGATCAAGGCCTCTGAGGTAAAGTATCTTACTTTTGCACCTTTGCTAAGGCTCTTGTAAGGTGAGGGAAAAACTTTTGCAAACACTTATCTCCACTGAAATTACAGAAAATCAGTGAATTCTGACGTCTGGTTTATGGCCATGAATACTACAGATTTATCTGTCCTTTGACTTCAAACTTTGGTGCTTTCCACTGCTAGGTCTGATACTACAGTTCAGATCAGAAATAATTTTGTTTTCCCCCTCTAAGAGTGATTTCCACCACAGCAGCCCTCCTGCTCTTTGGGGCAAGCATTCAGCACTGCTGTCTGCATGATGCTCCTTTGATCTCTACCTGTGCGAGCATTGCATTTTCCAGATGACATTTATGGGCAAAACTGTGCTTAAGGATAAAAGTTGTACTTCAGAATTCCTGTAATTCAGTAACTTGGAACAGAGTAGAAACAACTGTGAACAGATCTACAGAAAACATTGCAAATATGTATTTTATAGCATGTCTCTAGTTTATGGGGTTTTTTGTTTGTATTGCACGTCTATACTGAACTTGCAAAGTCACATTTCTTCCACTGGCTTCACTGTGAAAGGATAAATATGGCAAGAGAAAATCTAATTAAACTTTCTGCATGCTCTTGACAATAAAGTAAATTCTAGTACATATTGGTCTCTGCACAGTTATTACAGAGTGCAGACTTGTTAATCTTAGCTGGCATACCAGCCTGTAAGGGATTATGGGCAGGACAGCCTTAGATTTCTCAGACTTAAACTGGGAACCAAATTAGGCATCCTCCAGACTTGAAAAATGAAAAATAAATATTGCTTAGTAGACAGCTACAGTTGCCCTTTCACACAATCCATTTTATTTCAGCTGAAGATTCAACTTACAGTTCTGGGAAATTACCTGACCTGACAACACAGGACTACACACCTGTATGTTTTAATTTGGTCAGAACATTTTCTTGATTCTTTTTAAGACCACAATTAGTACCTGAGAGTGAAACTAACTATGTCTCTTTTCAGTTGCACCAGACTGACTGCATTCTTTAAAACAGGTCTCTCTTTTCTTATTGAAGAGAAATTAATATTTTTCCCAGGAGATTCCAAGTACTACTCCTTGGAAAGAAAGCCTTGTTTTGTGTTTCAGGAAAGGTCTTAATAGTAGAATGTATGTTGGATGCATCAAGAATCTGGAAATATCTCGTTCCACCTTCGACTTGCTTAGAAATTCATATGGAGTAAGAAAAGGCTGTGTATTGGAGGTAGGAGACTTTAAAGTTTTGTGATCTGATCTTTATTCATATGAAATAGTGAATAGTAGTGGTTACACTGAGTTGAAACAGATTTGTCTTTAAAAATTTTAAGCTAATCTAATCTATATTTGATTTTTTTTTTCTTACCTCACACTATGTCCGGATATATTCAGTAATTATTTCTGTTCTTCATAAAATAGCCTATTCACAGTGTGAGCATCATGAACAATGGATATATTGAGTTGGTACCTAAATCCTTAAGCCCAGAGTCAGAACTGATGGCAACTTTTGCTACAAAGAACAGCAGTGGCATCATTCTTGCTGGACTCAGCAGGGGACTGGAAAAGCGACGACGAAGACAAGCACACTTGGCAAGTACTGAAAACAAAGAGGTTTTGGGGATTATTTTTGCCATTTTTATTTTGTAAAATCAAGTTCAGGTTGCTGTTGTGTATCTGATTGACAGTTGGCAGTTCTAGAATCCAAAGACAAAGTTCATACAGTTTTCTGCTCTAAGAAGAGGAGGGTGTGTATGTGTGGGTGTGTAAAAAACACCTCCTGCACTTTAACTGGAGTTCTTTTGTCCAGAGAAATGTCCAGCTTTTGTGTTTGTTGTTAGAAGGCTTTGCACTCTGACAGGTACCAATACAAGTCCTACTTGCCTTTGAGTTTCATTTAAAAGTTTACATCAAGGTTGGAGGTGAATTTTTCCCATGTACGTTCTATTTAAACACTAAATGAGCATCTGAAAATTGAGCTATAGTTAAAAATTAATCCTCTGATTAAATCTACAGCCTTTCTTTTCCATCATGCTGATTGATGGTCATCTTGCAGTGCATGTTAATGCTGGAGATAGAGCAAGTACTAGGAAAGTAGTTCTTCAGTCTGCTAATGGAACATACAGTGATGGACAAGAACACTCTGTCATCCTAATTCGGAACAAGAGGTACATGTGACTGCAAAGAGTACTACCTGTTTAATTACTGTATGTTGTTGTCAGTTCACTGCACTCTCTGAGGAATTGCCTTTGCTATCTTATTAGGTGGGATAATCAGGGCTGTGTTTTTCTGCTGTCAATGCAGATGTTCTGATTTACATGGCAATTGTATACAGCATACAGCCACTGACAGAGGTGTAGCTAAAAGCTCCCAAAATCTCTAGACAGCTTGGGGCACTTGAGTATGAGCATACTAAATAAATAGCTTTAGAAAAAAGATATACAGCTATCAAAATAATTTAGAAAGATATTTGATAAAATGTTACATGTTAAAAATCATCTAAAGAAGGACTTCCAATTCTAAGACATTGAAGGGATTATCAAAGTGATGGAATCTTTATTTATTAAAAAGGATGTTTTTGAGGCAGATAGGAATGCTTTTCATCTGAAAATGACTCTCTTAAGACTTGTTGAATGTTTTCCCTACTTTATCTTTTTCAGGATCATAACTGTACAGGTGGATGAAAGCAAACCTGCAGAACTGAGGCTTGGTTCAGCAGCAGAAAACAGCCCCATTAATATTTCCAACTTCTACGCTGGTGGCATTCCAGCAGGAGAGGGCATCTTAGGGCTGAAATTGGCTGGCTCCTTTCATGGCTGTATCAGCAACCTTATTTTCAACAAGGAGTAAGTCAGAGGGATAACTGCCTTGTGTTGAAAAACTGTTTGTTAAATGTAGTTTGTGATCTCTTGCATGACACTTCTGTTTGCCTGGTCTTTAGCATGAGATATGCATGATACTCATGATCTGGGAATTATAACAGTGAGAAAATTGATATTACCAGCTATATTTCTAAATAGCAGTAAAAATGTCTTTAATGTTTATAGAGATACTGCACAAAACACAGCTTTCTCTACTATAAATTCATCTGCAGTTACAGACAGAATGGTTTTCCAAAAATATTGTTGATTCATATTGTTCTATGGACAGATTATTTGCCACTTCTCAATCTGTTTGTCACAGATACCACTTCTTTCCTTTTCTCCTGTTACTGAAAGACCTTGTAAAGTACTCTCCTTCTGCTTGAAGAAGGAATGCACCTCTTAAAATGTATTTTTTTAAAAAAACACAGGCTTTTATATTTCACCACTTCCATGAAGTATGAACATGTGGATATGGACAGCTGCTTTCTGTCAGAGAAGCCTAAACCAGCTGTACAGCCATCAGACACTGCGATTCAACCTGAACTTCAGGCTTTACCAGTTCCCCTGAGACCTCTCACAGACACAAAAAAAGTATGTATTGCAGCAAAGCTCTATTGCCACCTCTTTTATCCTTTTTTTGTGGAGAATTATCAAACTCTAGACTGTGTATATTTGCCTCCTCTGCAGTATGGAATGGTTCAATGGATGTATATTTGGAATCATTATTTCCTGTAGAAAAGCTGATACTAACCTTTGTAGCAGCCTGTTGGCCATTTGGAATGGAAATGTAGTTAGGTTTATCACTCCTCAGGCAGCAACAACAAAATCAAAAACAAAGAAAAGAAAAAGTGGAATCATAACCTCCCAACAGAAGGACTCAGCAGTAACTACTATCTTTAGTGTCTTCCAGCCAAAGGGACTCTGTGCTGAGATTTGCATTAGCTGTGCAGTTCTGTGTTCATATTTTCCTGGTCACACACATGCAGTCTCTGCTGTGTGTCAGAGAGGAGGCACCAACCACATTTGAGAGACACACAGTGTCTGAATGCAGCTTGCATGGCAGCTGTTTCCTCTCACACAGTCCCTGTTCCCAAGAGAGAAGGCAGCATTACTTCTCTCCTCCTGCAGCTGCACATCTTTATAATGAAGGGCATCCTGAAACCATTTTCCTGTGGCAACAGAAAGCAAGATTTTATTTTATAAAAAAGCAAGATTTCATACATACAACTATCACTATAAAAAGAAGCAAGTTTTCCTCTTTAAAGTATAGCTCTGGCTCATACTTTTTACTCAGCTCTCCTTACCCCAAATAATAACAAAAATGTGTGTCCTCATAAAATGGGAAGGTATTTCTACCAAATCTATAAGATTTTCACTTAATTGTACTTCCAGCATTAGTTATCAAAAGGGCTATCAAGGAAGACAAATAGTGAATTGAATATATCTCAAGCTACAAACATTTCTCAGTAGAAAAGTGCTGTCTATGAGACAGCTTAATCATTGGAACTAGTTCTGTTTGAGCCTGAAGATAGGTTGGAACGATTGTGAGTTTAGTTAATTGATGTTTTGCTCTATACTTCATGGTTATCTTGTGGATCAATTTTGCTTCCTACAAAGCTCTGTGCAGGCACATTGTCATTCAGCAGTTGCTGGGCAGCACCTGATACTATCCTACTTAATAAAGTCCTTTCATTAACAGGTAGTTTGTGCAAAAGATGAGCTGCCTGGTCATGTTCAAGGTGCCCATCAGTTTGGACTTGCCAAAGGCAGCCACTTGACCCTGATCTTCAATCAGTCTGCTGTCAGGAAGAAGTGAGTATATCCTGAATTACACATACACATGCTGTTATTTTGTATTTGTATTTTGTATTGCACTTCCTACAGGAAGTGCAGTGATAGTTTTCATGATTGATCACTGCCATTGCCAGCTTTGAACGTGGCCCTCACTTCAGATTTCTGTGGGCTCCTCATGGAAGAAAGTCTCATATCCCAAGTTAGTGATCATGAATTCAGTAACTCATGGTCAGAGTTCTGCATTTTTTTCCTCTCAGACTTAAGAGTCTCACTGTACCTTCTTTAAGTACTTTGATTTCTTTTTTCCACATGCACATCTGATCCCTATTCCTTTGTCTGATGCAGATGACATCCCACCCTCTCCACTCTGTTTTCTGCAAGTGCACTTTCCCTGTTTAAAGGTGCACTTGAAGGAGACAAGACTACTCAGAAGAATAATTTTGTTGAGACTTAATGTCTCTGCCTCTTTTACTTCTTTGAGAGGCTCCCAACAAGGTCACCGACACACAGCCTGCAAGTCACTTGTATTTGCTTCTTTCAACTCAGGAAGTCTCCACAGAGAGAAAAGAGTGGTTTTTCCTTCTAGCTCTTCTGTTACAGCTACTGAGCAAATGACATTGCAGAGGATTGATGCCATGTGGTCTGAACCTGGTGGCTCCATAATAAATGGCTCATTCATATCCTCTGCCTTTTAAGCCTTCCTCTGTTCTCAGTCTGCCCATTATATCCCAGCAAGGAAGGCTAATAATAATGGATGCCATAAAGTTATCCTGGAATGGGTTCCTTTCTTGGGCCAGTAGGCAAGCCTGCAGTCACAAACAGCTAAGCCTGTCCCTCTTGAAGTTCATCTCACTTTTTGGCAAGCACTTTTTCTGTTTCTGATAGGTACAGCACTGATTTCCATTATGAAATACATTTTAAGTCATGCTTTCTTAGAATCAACGCAAATTCTACTTTTCTGGCATTTGTAATAGTAAATCATAATAATAAATTGGTTCAGGCTGTACTCTGTGTCCAGAAAAGCTTTTCATCACTGCAGAAGAAATACCTTTCAGTAATGCTGAATTTTTATTGTCTAGACTTTCCGTCCAGCTGAATCTCAGAACCTTTGCCTCCAGTGGCCTGATTTACTACATGGCTCACCAAAACCAGGTTGATTATGCAGCCCTACAGCTTTATGGGGGACAGCTCCATTTCTCATTTGATTTAGGCAAAGGAAAAGCAGTAGCTCTTCACCCTGCTGTTGTCAGTGATGGAAAATGGCATACGGTAGGTGGTCACCAATCTTGTGCTCCATTTTTTCTTCCCTGCAGATACTGGTATGGATTTTGCCTGCCTTTTCTGTATGCTTTCTGTGTTGCAAAAGTAAGCTGGTTCTAACCCAATCATGAAGTCATTCAGAAAACTTTTATTTGATAATTATTTCCTTCTTAAATTGTCATTAATTGTACATCAAATCCATCTTCCAACTACTGTCAAGTATCTCAAGCTATTTAGGAATTAAATAGTTCACCAGCTGTGTAGTGATGGTCATCTTCAACAGAGAAGGACCTAACAGAGAGGTGTAAAAAATATTTTTTTTCTCTTTTCCTTAGAGAGCTTTCAGTGCATTATATCATCAAAGACATGCACTTCAGTGTGTGACAGGGTGACAGAGATTGTGGGTGCAGTTTCTCTTTTCTCCCACTTACTAATTATTACCTGAGCATGTCACACCAGCCAGTGACAACAGAGAACCACTGTCTTTCCTTTCCTTGGTTGAGGCAGCATGAGAAAGGGGGACATTTGAAATGAATGGAGGACTTGTCTTAAGTAGAGTTTGAGGAGAAATTATGTCTACAGTTGGAGGTGTCACATAGCACTGAAGGCCTTCTGCACAAAGATTGCTTCAGTTTCTATTGGCCCAGTTCCTCCGAGCAACCCACCTGCTACTGGCTGTGGCTTTCCTTGTGAGAAGTGACTGTGATGTTTGCAGGAGTTTTAGGAGTAACTCTGAGGACATCACTTTTCCTAAAGGCAGGTGAGGATGACAATATTCATCCTGCTAAACTTCCCCTCCCTTATCCATCTGTGAAGACTTCACTCTAGGAAGTGGCTTCTGAGGGACAAAGTGACGGATGACACAAAGCTGCCAGCTTTCCTATGTGCCTTGGGAAGCAGCAGAGTTCTTTTTTCTTTTCAAAACAATCAGCACACAAAAAACCAGCAAAAATTAACATGAAGAAAGGACATGTGAACTTCTGTCAGAGATATCACAGTTAAGCTCTGCTGCCTTCCCTGAAAGGAAGAATGCTCCAGGACTTACAGCTGCATGTTTAAAATTACATCTTCTCACATAAAACTCATACTGACACTATCCACATTTTAAGAAATGAACAGACTCCATACAAGAGCTGACCTATCTTTACTACACAGGACATAAAAGCAGGAGCTTCAGCCTTCTTCAGAGATTAAGGCTGAGTGACACCACTTTGCAGCTGGGGGTGATCATTGCAGTCCCTCTGCCATCAATGTCAACTAATATGCATTGCTACTGAAAGAAGCACCACTTCTTTTCATTCTCTGCTCTCTGGTCATACCACCCTGGTTTGCCCCTTTATCCCATTACAAGCCCAAATGTTCATGAAACTTCATGTTGAACCTAGTCATGATTCTGAATGGGGCTAAAAGTAAATAGACAATAAATGGCTAGCTGACTTCCCTCAGCCACATGTGAGTAATTGTTTTACAGCAAGGAGGGCACAAGGACATGAGTGAACATGATTGGAAGAGTTGGAAAGCTTTTAGATCATAGTGAATGTAGCACTGCCTATCATAAAATGACAGCATGGGAATGTGCACTTCAGAGAGCTGAGAAGGCTCAGCTGTGGGGCAGCACAATAATTGCAGGAGACCAGCACAGAATGCCTTTCTCCAAACTCAGTGACGTACCCATATCCTAAGGCAATAAACTGGTGATTTAAAGAAATGATAAAACACTGAAAACCTTAGGCAGGACAGTATGAAATCACTGTGAGCCCTTGGGAAGGCAAGGAAGCTCTTTAACTGCTCAGTTGCATTCAGAAATGGTCTTAGCCTCAGGAAGAATTTCAAGAGGGTGCCTCAGAACAGAATGTCATAGCAATTGAACCAGTAAACAATTGTCTTGCTTATTTCTATGGCAGATGATGATCAGGTAACCAATTAGCTTACTCATTTACATTCACATGCTTCCCTTTTTTCCAGGTAAAGACGGAATATACTAAAAGAAAAGGCACAATCATTGTGGATGGACTGGAATTGGTAGCAGTCAATGCTCTAGGAGATGGCAGCACCTTGGATGTGGAAGGGAAGCTCTATGTGGGAGGACTACCCTTAGACTACGTGCCAAAGAATCTTGGGAATGTAAGAAGGTTTGGGGTGGGGGGGTGTCTGGCGTTTTGCAAGATTAAATGAGCATGGTGCAGCAAACCCATCTAATTTAGCATCCTGTCTCTGACAGGCTAAAAAGAAGTACTTAGGGAAAGAAGCAACAAGGAAAGTAATGACCCTTTACCAGATAAATCTTCCTAGCTTTCTGTGGCTTAATGACTCCAACTACAGCTTGTATCCTTGTGTGTTAGTAATAGTCCTTAACAGAACTTTTTTTTTCATTCTGTTTCTCTGTTAAAAATAGATAAAGAATATCAATTCCTGTATTTCACAGTTAAGGTAAAAACATGACCTACAATCTCAGACATTTTGGTACCTGAGTCCTATTGCATTCAAACAGAAATTAGGTGCCCTAAATATCTCTGAAAGATTGGGTTTAGCTGTCTTTAGGTGAAAGCATATTTTTAATACTGCTTTTAGAGGGTAGGTTTTTGTCACCTTCCTCCTTGTGCAGCCCATTATATCAATGAGGATTCTAGTGATGATGATAATGTTTCTCATAAAATTGTTAGAATATCCTGATTTGGAAGGGATCCTCAAGGATCATCCACTCCTGGCCTTCACAGGACACCACAGCAGTCACACCGTGTGCCTGAGAGCATTATCCAAATGCTTCTTGAACTCTGTCAGGCTGATGACATGACCACTTCCCTGGGGAGCTGTTCCAGTGCCCAACCACCCTCTGGAGTGATTCAGATGACTCTTTGATGAAGAGAACTTGCAAAATGTCCTACAAAAATCTCGATTACTCATTAATTTGCTGAAACATGTTTGGAATGTTTTGACTCTAAGACATTATGTACCTTACATAATTATATGTAATAATAGAAATTTAATTATGTAAATATTTTAGATTCTGCTGTGTTTTGTTCAGATAATATTTTATCTACAATAAAATCAGGTGAATCACTAACAGAGCATTGCAGCAGTTTATATTAAACATTATCTCTTATGTTTCCATATGCTTAGGTTACCCACAGTATTCCTGCCTGCATTGGTAGCATGACAATTAATAGCAAACAACTGGACAATGAGAGTCCTGTCTCCATCTTTGCTGTGAATAAATGCTATGAAACAGTGCAGGATGGTACTTTCTTTGATGGAAGTGGCTTTGCTGCTCTTGGTAAGTGTTACTAAATGAAAACAGTACCTTAGTGAATTAATGTTAATGAAAACATACTCCTTTTAGGTCTTCCTGGAACTGTGTGTAATTAACTGACTCCTCACACAGTGAGTGCATGCCCTGAATATGGATTTCTAACTGAGTCCCTTTACTCCATACATCCAAAAGTGGTCATTTCTGCAAAGGGCTATCTTGCACAAATAAAAGAGCTAATGATTTTAGTACTGGGAAAGAAATGAACTGCATCTTTCTTTGGCTAAGAAATGATGTTAAGGTCTGTTAAAGAATACGAGGACAAAAGACTTGTGAAGTAACATGAAGGATGACATTTGTGTTCTTTACTGTTTCTTCCAAATGAGATAGAACGGACTGAATCTGAATTAATGAAAAAAAACTTTCTTGGGAATTTATCTTTTCCAGTAAAAAATGGGAATTATGACTTTGTAAAACTTACTTTCCAGAGGTTCTGCAAGGTCATATTCCAGCAGCATAATTAATAAACTTTTTTAGACCTTTTAATGGTAATGTATATATTTTACTTTGTACTGTGGGTTGCAAGTCTTCTGCTAGAAGTTTCTAACTTCTTTTCAGTCAGAGAAGGCTACAAAGTGCGGTCTGATGTGAACATCACCCTGGAGTTCCGTACGACAGCGGTGCACGGGGTTCTTCTTGGGGTCAGCAGTGCCAAGGTCGATGCCATTGGACTGGAGATTGTACATGGCAAGGTAGGCTGCCCTGTGCAGGCACACTCATGTCACAAGGCTTGTTTGAAACCGGGAGGCTAAAGCTCTTGGAATGCCTGAAATACACACCACTGAAGTGTGATGGAGGCAACTTTCCCCAGCATGAATATGGGACAGACTTTGTCTCAAGGTGTCTCATTGCCATCATGTGATAAAATGGGCCATTAGCAGAAGTCACTGGAACTTTCTGGATTTTTAATTAGTGTAATTTATATTAGTGTGCAGCCACTCTGACCTCCTGTACTCTATACCTTGTATGTTAGACCAAATATATATCTTTTTTATAGCTTAATACTTTTTCTGCCATAAAGCTATCCTTGTCCTTGAGAAAAATATTGCATATACAATGCACACTGTTTTGTAACCTCTTTTTCAATATTCATGAGCAATTAACTCATTCTCTACTTCTACTGGCCATTATGTTCCATAAACCTTTTAACAATCAATATACATAGCTCTCCAGTCATCCCTTGCATAAAAAATATATACTTGATTGCTCTTAAGTATTTGTTTTTGCAGAAATAGCTCATTTTTTATTCAAAGCTGCCTAGCTAGAGACAGTGTTAAATATCACTGTTTCTGTGGGACATACTTTCCCAGTTAATACTTACATATTAATCCTCACCACAGCATTGAGGAAATGTCTGCTGCTTTGAAAAATAAATACATGAAAAAAATCAATACATTTATTGGCAATGACAAGTGCTTTCAGGCCATTCTTCTTTCTCTTCAGTTACATACAGTGAATCTTTCAGGTCTGAAGTCTCAGGTTCTGTGAAAAATGTCTTGATTTGTATTTATAAGAAACGTTGAAATCCCTAGTGAAGTGTAACAATGGACCATTGCATAGGTAGATCCAAGTGTTTTAGATTTTAAAAAGCACTTTAATAAGGATCTACTCCATCCATCAAAGTAAACATTAACGTTGCATATTGCCAAACATTTAAAACGGAAGTCACTGCACCAGAGTGATTGTGCTTTTATCTAGGCAGATTAGTTCATGTATTCTTACTTTATATCTTCATTGGCACCTGGCTGTTTGTACAGGTTTTATTCCATGTCAACAATGGAGCTGGCAGAATAACAGCCACATATGAACCAAGAGGCACAAATAGCTTGTGTGATGGGAAATGGCACAAGCTTCAAGCACACAAAAGCAAACACCGCATTTCGCTGATAATTGATGGGAATTTGGTTCACACTGATAATCCCTACATCCAGTCAACATCTGCAGATACGAACAATCCCATTTATGTTGGAGGTTATCCTGGTAGGTACAATATTTCCCTTCCCTTCTGTCCCTTCTGGGTTCACTCTCACAAGAGTGACTCTTAACATGTGTTCCCTTTTGGTTTGCCTTGGCAATTGTGGCTGTGTACAGCTCAGCTGTTGCTTCATATTCTGCTAGTTTCTATTTAAACTTCAAAAACACCCATGCAGAGTGGCTTTCTCCTCTGTTTTTCCCTCTCATCTTCCATTGTCCCCTGGGAAGAACTATTTCTGCAAACTCTGCCAAGTTACTGCTGTGCATGGGTTATGCTTGAAGGGAGTAGTGACTGTCCATGTTGGGATGTCACAGTTGATCCAAACATGAATGGAACTTGATGCTTCTCAGGTGCTGGTTTTATCTCTCATTTCAGAGGGGGAGAAGTTGAATAACCTTGATCTTTGTATTTCTTCAGTTTGGTGGAAATAGATTTTACACATTTCATGTTTGTTTTTCAGCTGATGTGAAGCAAAACTGCCTCACAAGCAAGAGCTCATTCCGTGGCTGTTTGAGGAACCTTGTTTTGACCAAGGGCCAACACACTGAATTGTTTGACTTCAGCAGAGCTTTTGACCTGCGTGGAGTGTTTCCTCATTCCTGCCCTGGGGCTGAGTACTGAACTGTAGCAAAGCCCGTCTGGACTGAGAGAGTTTTTTTTTTTGTTGTTGTTGATCTGTTATTTTGCATTCTCATTTCATAATGAAAAGAACTGGTAAGAACCTGCAACTATTTGATTTTTCTGGTTGTTTTCCAACTCAGGTCATTTATGTTTTTAATCAGAAGCTCTATGTCTGCATTTTAACTAAATGGTTTTAAACAACAAATACCTCTACAACAATTTTAATGGCATTAATTGGGTATTTTTCTTTTGGGAATTTTTATTAATCAGTGTTTACAATATGTTTTATTTTGATTACTTGACAGTATTTCATTTTATTGTGTGTTGGCAGTTTTGTAAGAAGGTTATAATTTTGGACCACATAATAAAACTACAATAAACTGCATTATTTCATGTAGTTCAGTTGTCCATGTATTTTAGTTAAAAGAAGAAGAGCTGAAAGGCTGAGAAGTTACAAGTATACCCACTGCAAGGAGGCTGGAACTAGATAATCTTTAAGGCTTCTTTCAATTCAGGCCATTATATGACTCTGATTCTGTGTAAGTGGACATAGTCCAGCAGAGGGAGCAGGAGACTGACTGAAGACTGACTAGATTTTGAAGGTCTCAGATTCAGAGTTTAATGAACAGAATTTTCTTAGTTACACTTCGTAGCTCCAGTTCCTTTTCCTTCTGCCTTACTATCCAGTGCTTCTGACACTCAGATACATTGGCTAGAAGGATTATGTTCCTGTTCATACTCTCATGGAATCAGCTTCAGGACAAGCAGCATCTCTATGGCACAGAGACACCTATGAAGTGATGTGTTGCTGAAGAAACAATCTGGGTCTTATTTGGGAAGAACTATATATTTTCACAATGAAAACTAGTGCATCATTCTTTGGAAAACAGTATTTCTTACACAACACAGGGAGGAACTTTTGAGGCCAGCCTGCAGTTGTATCCTTGTCTTTTCTTATCGTGCCTGCCTCTGTTTCTAAAATGAGTCTTCCAGTAGTTAGTCTTGAGCCAGGTTTGGGGGAGGTGTGCTCAATCTCAATCAAGTAAAGACATCCATTCATCAGCTGGTCAGATCATTGAGCAGTGACAAATGTGTCCCATTACTTCAATATGTATCTGTAATAAACATAGTTTTTGCAAGTCACTTCCATCTCCTTTTTCTTTTCTCTTTGAATGAGCAGTATTTTTGTTTGCTCCTTCCAATTTTATTTGACTTTTACTCTTCATTTGTACAATTTGTTCTAAAGTTAGTTTTTCTCTATGTATTTTGTACTAGTTTAAAAAATACTGCCTGAAATGAAACTCCAAAGCAGTTTGCCATTGCTTTCGATGAGGCAGGGTTCCAAGCAAAGTGTTTTGTACCTTGCACTGAGGTAGTCCAAGAGAAGAGCTCCTGGAGCAAAGAGCTCCTCCACTTCAGCAAGGGTGGCAGAACATGGTCCTGTGTACAGCTGTTCACGTGCTGTAACAGCACAGTTGCTTTTAAAACAGACACACCGCTGCTTTTTGCTCCCTGCTTCTATCCAAAATACACGTGTTTAGATTTGAAGAGCTGGCTTTGTTGTATTGTTTTTATTTTTGACATGGATACAATACAATGGACACACTCTGCTGTACAAATACACTTACATGTCGGCGTACTTCAACAAAACACAGAACATAATGAGGATTGTAAGGGAAACGTACATACAAACACTTTGCTTTGATTAGTGGCATTGTATTATTTTCCAGAGAAGACACACATTAATAGAAACCTATTGAAAAATAAAAAGGAAACACTGTGTGTTTGTATTCATTGTCTATTAACCCCAACATCTGATCTCATAAGGCTCACATTACAAGAATAATTTAGGCAATGTGGTTTAGATAAAATTTCATCCTTATCATGAAATACGTATTTTACCAGATCTCTTTTTGCAATTTCAAATCTTGCTTCATACAAAATGAAATACTTTGTAACTGTTAGTGTGAAATTGGTAATAGATTATGTAGTAAATGTCTAAGCCAAAATATTTTTCCTGGAAAATGCAGAGTGAGGTAGTTAATATTATACATGGACACAGACACATTTGCACACACGCACACTTTCTAAGGATATTAGCTGCATATACAGGTTAAAGCATTCCAGTCTGTTTTGCAAAACCTGCTTTTTACAATACTCTCTCTCTATGTGTTTATGCAAAATGCTGTCCTTGTAGAACCGTGGAGTGTATAAATGCTTGAGGCATCTTTGGAGTTTCAGTAAATTTCTCCCTTCTTGCTACCACTTTCTTATTAATAGCTTTCCACATATGTTACTTTTTTGTTAGGTGACAATCCTCTTGTAACTTAGTTTCGACTTTTTGTTAGGAGGAGCAAAATTCCTCATGCCTCCACCTTAGCATCTTGAAACATAAACCTAAAGTTGAGACCTCATATTTCAAAATGCCATCAAGCTTGTTCCATTTGTCTGCTGCATATTAAATCAAGTTAGTGTACCAAAACATAACAAAACAACTTAACGTGGAACAGTATTAACCATTACGCATGGGCCATTAGAGCCATTTGTATCAAAAGAGAATTTTGACATTCTTCTTTCAGAGACAGGAGATACTTGGCTGTGCTGTAGTAGTCTGGGCACTCTCTGTAGAATCTGGTTCATCTGCTAATATGCATGTCTTATAAAGTTATAGGCAGTTTTAGCATAAAACAACAGCTCATAGGGTGATTTTCACTACATCATATTTGACTTTCCTAAGTCGTCAAGTGGTAAAAGTCTTCCAAAACCCCCTTGTATTCTATGTGAAATGCAGTGAGATCTGTTTCAGAAATAACATTGATGAGGTCCAGAACATGCTGAGCAAGTTGCTGTGTGAGCACAGGGCTGCTCTGTCCTTTCCCTTGCACAGCCATTGAGAACACAGAGCAAAGTGAGTGGGCAAGATGGAGGAGGTCAATATATTTTTCTGAAAGTATTGTAGGAAGGTAGCTCATTTGCTATGACATTTCAGATTATTTTCTTAATACTTAGGCTTTCTGTATAGTCACAGAATCCCTTTTAGTTGACTCCTATAGATACAATGATGCTTAGCATTTATATGACTCACTTTGTATTCAAAGCACTTTCCACATAAAAGGCCTTTGCTGAGTTTGTTCTTCCCAGATGGATGTTTATAACTCCTGATCTGCTCAGGGAATTGTTTGGCTGCATCTGAGAGTAGAATTCAACTCAACTAATTCTCATGTTGCCTTTATATGGAAGGTACGAGTCTTGCTGTACAGCTGACAGACAAGGGCAGCACAAGCAGAAAGAGCTGTCCATCGCCACAGAGGGAATAAAGGGTATTGGGAGCAAAGCACATGACAAAACATTTATGCTCCGTCCTATAAACAAGCCACAGGTCTACTATCTCTTGTATACTTAAAATAAATAGTTGTCAAAATAAGGAGTGTATTTTATAATACAACTGGTTTTTTTTTTTCCTGGCTGCAACTATGTCTTCTTTAGTGTTAAGAAGAAAAAGGAAAAACAAAACCAAAAACCCCAAACAAAAACAAACAAAAAGTGCCTCCCCAACAACCAGAAAGGTAAAAATGTCACTGTTTTAAAGAAAATGTTGCTAAATTTTTATCATTTTTTATCAAGAAGATAAGAAAGAAGACAGGATCTGCCCTCTGTAGACATTATTGTTGCTGGTAAAGATCTGATTCAGTGTTGATTTCTTTCACTGACCACAAACAAGGAAAGTTAACTACTGGAGAACATGATTAACTTGACATATTTTAGAGGCTCTGCTTCTGCTCCAGATCCTCATTGCACAGCTTTAGCAGAGCATCACAAGTTACAGGCTTTCTCTGCAGAACAGCAGACTTTATGTTCACCTGGAGGACTTGGTTCAGAGCGCTTTTAAAACATCACTATGTAATAAACAGAGCTTCTGCCTCATCCCTGTGTCCAGATCAGGAACAAAAATCATTGCTCAGGCTGTGAGTGGTTTCATTGTGCTACATCCTCATCTAATGATGGGGACATTGCAGTGCAGTTGAAGGCATTGGTTCCTACTTATTGCATACAGCACAGATGAAAAAAATACTTGCTCTTTTCCAGAGATTTGTGATTTCCCTACTCAAGAAACCTCCCTTAGTACAGCAGAGCCCAAAGTGAGATGCCTGAGTGAAGAAATTTGCTTGCTCTTGTGACCAGCTCCAAACCAGACATCCTATCTGACATTCCCAATGCAGTTGCAGCCCACTATTCTCTAGTCAGCCTGTGTGTTTTCTTAGACTGCATGCCAGCTGCAATTTGCTATGTATTTGTAAAACCCCCAGCACAACTGGGCCTAACTTGGCTATGGTTTTAAAGACCTAATATGTAAATTATTAAATCCCTTTTCTCATTGGAAGCCTTTTTCTTTTCCATGCTGTATTATACAAGACCTGAACAATGATCTCTCTTGTTGATGTAGCTGCAGAGTATAAAAATTGCTTACGTATTAAAGCTAAAATAAACAAAATAAAAAGAATTAGGTTACAAATTAGAAATGATAATGTTTAACAAAAAAGGTGATGACTGTAAGTGGCACCATTAACACATCTCATAGTCTGGCATTATACAGATTTAATTCTGAGAGTATCAAGTAACAGGCAGAGCTAGGGGCATCTGCCCCTTCTCACCTGGCCTTTGTCTCCTGAAACTTGTGTGACAGGGGAAGGAAGCAGAGCATGGTTTGTGGCATTACAATTGCACACAGCTAAGGGATCCAGACAGACAATTTTGGAAGACTGGTAGTGAGATATACAGTGGTACATACATGGAGCAGTACAGCAGTCTATAGTTCCTCCTCCTGCCTCCCTCCCCCGGTGTCAGGTACTCATGAGGAGTGACTGAGAGACACAAGCATTGCAGTAACACACATTGTATGGGTCTACTTTCAGGAGAAAGGTTTGGTTTTCACACAGCTGTCTTGGCCCTGCTGCATGTTGAGCTCCTGCCTTCCATGCCTGACAGACACCTTCCCTTCTCCAACGTCTCTGTCGTGCTTCTGTGTCACACTGTGGTTGGTAGTGTTTCATTCATCTGATTCCACTGCATTATTTCCAGAAATCTGTGTTTTAACACCAGGTCAGGAAATGAACAACTCTTATGTGACAGGTTGTCTTCTGTGCACCGTACCTTGGTCTGCCCTCCTCACCTCCTGGGCCAACTGGCACAAGTGTAATCCATATGAAAGCATAACTAATGTGGTATTTTTCCAAGGGTTTGGAAGCCGGAATACCAAAAGTTCTATGTGCTGACCATTAGTTGGACAGTACAGTAGGAAGGAATGATGTCCTGTAGCTACCATTTTGTTTTGTCTCTGCAAGAGCTGCTTAAAATGACAGGCATCACTCTTGTCCATTTGGCTTTTGTCCAGTACACTGCTGCCTTCTGCTTCAGCTGGCTTTTGGTTTTATCACCCATTCTGCTTGAGGATTTGCACGGTAGACATCTAACATGAACGCATCTGGATCCAAACAGTGCTGACCTGAAAAGGAAATTGTCAGCCATGAATCATAGGATGTTCTGAGCACATAGGGACAAGAGCTGTGTTAAAATGTCCTTGAATATTTCTCTGACTTGCACACAGCAAGCCTAGTTTGGTGTGTCCATCTAGCTAACATCTTGCCTGGATACAGAGAGGGCCTTTGGTAAATCTGCCAGTGATTTTACTCTGTGAGGGTCATGAATTCACTCTCTCTTCCAGGCAGGATGTCCTGCATTACACTGAGTTATGGACAAGGCATTTAGTCAAACGGTGAATAAGGTCTCTTCAGAAGCATTAACAACACTGTTAGAAGTGCCACAGTATAGGGGGTTTTATTTCTTTGGATTTACTGAGCTGGAACTACAACTGTCTGACTTCTCTTATATGCAATTTTTAAATGTTGAAAAAGTAGCTCTGTAAACAATGTGCTCCCATCCAGCAGGATCTTGTAAAGAAACGCAGGAACTGTAACAAGGTTTTTGGGAGTTGCCAATTTGCTGGTTAAAAAGAAAAAAATCCTCTGAACTCTGGCTGTTTCATTAGCTGGGGATTGGGAAATTGTGGCTGCCTTTGCCAGAATGAGGCATTTCGTGCCTCTTAGTTGAATAATAAGGCAATAAATTCTAGAGTTAAGTTGATTTGTTGGACTATATTGCATTTACATGGGGTAATGAAGTCATTTAACTGGTGAGGTTACTTTGCTGTGACACAAGATTATGGTAAAATTTTTGTACGGTTACTTATAAGGTCACTGGGGTCCTAATGATTTTATTCAAGTGAAAGCAATATAAATGAATTAATGCATAATCAGTGGACTAAGGTACCCTGAAGGATCTAGAACTATAAAAATAATTTTAAGTGAAGATGCAAATTAAATGTCCCAATTTTTCGAAAGACCATGGTGGGAATATTCGGATTGTTTCACAAGGCCTTTAGGATCTTTTTTTTGTTTTACTATGAGTTGGTCATCCTGTTTAGACAGGCAAAACAAATCACTAATCCAATTTAGTTTTGTGTGACCATCAGTAACTGATTCCTGATTGCTGCTGAAGTAAGTCTGTGATGTTTTGTAATAACTTCACAGAAACTGTTTAGAGCTGAATCTAGGAGAAATAAAGAATAATCTAATCAGATAATTCACAACTGACTCCAACAGAGCATCTGGAATTTTGGTATGAACAGAGAAAGGAGAGAGCCAGGATTGTGTATTATCAAATTTAAATCTGTTTTTGACCTTTAGGCCAGAAACCTGTGGGGCAAGCCACTGTTGTTGTTATTATAAGAAGTGTCACTGCATGAAACAGAAGACAAAAGCCCTATTGTAAGGAATTTACAATCTAAATAAAGCACACAGATTAGTGTGACTATAGAACACCCATAAGTGCAGGGGCTGAATTCACAACTCTGTGGGTTTTTATTTGCGGGAGGTTAACACTTACATACAGTAAGAAAGAAAGAGATGTTAGAAAAAGGCTTGACAGCAAGGTGGAATGTGCTTGCAAGAGGTAGACTAAGGATCTCTTAACCATGGAAGAACGCTCAGTTATGAGAGTGAGAAAGGTAAGCAAAAGGTCAGATAAATTTGGCAGGACTGTAAGAAGTGCTGCTGAGATCCAGCCGCTGGGTTCATTCTCTCCCCTGGGGTGCCCCTCCAGTCATGCTGGATTTGGAATAAATAATGACATTGATTTTAACAGCTTTTGGGTCAGGCTCCTTTCCTCCAAATGGACTGGAGGGTAGGAGAGACCCAGCTGTATAAAAACAGTGATGCCCTGAGGTGTTTTAGGAGGCTAAGGACATTCAGAATTAATTTTGAAAATTGAGACCTACCTATATTTCCTCCAATTTCATGTAAACTTTGGATCTGGCCTCTCACGTTCGGAGATGATCCACGGCTAGGATGGAAAAAAACCTTTCAGTTTGTCTTTCTGTTAAAACCAGGGCCTTATCACCCACCATCCATGGTAAGCTAAAGTTTGGGTTTTTTCCCCTGTGAACTGTCTTATCAAAAGCAACAACTTCTACCAAATGGATCACTGGAGAATAATGAATTTGCTACAGAGGTAGATTACAACATCACAGTCAACTAAACCTGCTATATTATTTATTTTATATTATTTATTCAAAGAATAGAATTATGTGGTAACATGGGAAGACTTTGCAGAAAATACTTTCAGATACAATTTACCATTTCCCATAACTGTTAATAATTATTGCCTTACAGAAATAAAACCATTTTAGACTTGTGGACAGATGCAAACAATCCCTTTGGGTCGTCTATGTGGCAAGCCTATAAAATATGTTTAATGTATGTTTTAGTAACGGTGTAAGGGAGGGCAGATTGATTCTGTATAGGAGCCAATTATTAAGTAAAATAAATAAGCGCAAGATCAGTGGTTAAAATTTCCTTGACCAACACAAGCATAAATTAGGAATTTTAGATCAGAAAAAGAGTTCTTGTAAAACAATGAATCTTTGAAGAGGGAACAATCTATTCATTTATAGTTCTGACATTGTTGTTCACGAAAAACAAAATGTTCTGCTTTACCCACCTGTTTTCACAGTGGAATCGAGCCAGGATGTCTTTGGCTTTTGTTTGGCTGTTGAGTTGAATTGCCATAGAGACTTTTGAATGCAGTGGAGCATAAACTCTTATCACCCCCTCGGGTATGTCAGACTGCAAGTATGGAGGAAAAGTGACAGCTCCCTAAAATCAATATTCAATAGAGTAAGTCTAAGGCAAATACTGCTCTAGCTCCTTTCAGAAGCAGTTTTACAATCTCATTTGAGGTTGATTGCAAAAATCACTGTCTTGCATTCACTTGGCTATTCAAAAGACATTTAGAGTCATACAAATGCAAATTTGTAAACACAAATCACTTACAACACAAAGACACAAACTCTTTGGTAAGCATCACATAAATGCACACAGGGTAAAGCCCTTGAATCATAACTTTAACTTATTTCTGTTAGCATTGGTCAGTGAACCAACTGCATATTGAAGATCATAAACTTTATTAAGAATATCTGTTCTTCCTTCTAAAGATAAAAATCTTCTGAGGCATAAAGATCCAGTTCTCTGTTTCTGCTTCCTGTATCTTCAACTAGATTGAAGTATGTGTACAGTAAAACATCAAGTACCATATGGTTTCTGTTAATTTGAAATTTGACCTTGTGTAGGGTTCAAATGATCATCTATGAAGTTTATGCACTCTTCCATGATTAATGGTGGATAAATCAATTAGCAAGGTTTGCATTCCAGTTCTAATCCAGTTAATACCATGCTGACCAGAACACAATAGTCTCTCCAGTCTCTGTCTCTGTGTAATTTAGAACATCTGAGACCTGGCGATTGCATTAAGTGCTCTCAACAATAAACTGGGTTATCCAAACAGAGTTTGCCTCCAATTTACCCTTCATATTTCAGCTCCTTGCCATGGCTACCTTCATTTTTATTAGATGCAAAGCCAATTACTCTGATCAATGGACTTGTCTTCCCGAAGGTGCAATGACTGCAGTAATTGACTCTCCTCAGAGAAGGACTCTATCCATGTTCATCCCAGGCTGAATTTAACTTTGCAACACGGTAGTCTACATTGCCATTTTAAACAAACATCTCTGACTCCATCTGCAGCACCAATGTATGTCTTACCCTACCCAAAATATTTCAGTCAGTGCTGGCAAATTCTTGAGAAAGGTGAATTAGAATGGATTCACCATTCACACATAAATTATCTTTCTATTTTTTCCCCCATACATCACCTTCTGCATTTTCTCTCTTTTGTGTACTGGGTGGCTCAGTCTCTATTTCTTAAAACCTTGTGATATCAGTCCTTCCTAATTTGTCCTTTTTTTTGTTCTTCAAGACTATTCTTCAACAACTATAGAGTCCTTTACTATTTCCTTGATTACTTTTCTTACTATTCATCAGTCTTTATTTTTTAAACATCCATGGAAGACTCTAAATACTTTCTCTCCAGGTTATTTAAGGTATTTACTGCATGGAAATACATATAAGTGGCTATAGGGACTGTGTATGTTGTGCATAGAGACACAACATGCCTTGTTGCCCAAATTGTATGTTGCACCTAATACATAAGATAATTTTAGCTGTCTATCAAAGCAGCATACCCCAAGTAAGTTCCTAATCTCTGTTTCTAGGCAGTGGAGAAAAGTTGGTGGCTTTAAGACCTTTAAAGAAAGGTTTCTCTATCAGATTTTCTTAAGTCCAAGCTGCCTCTGGAGCCCTGGAAATCCTCAAAAGTATCCACCTCTCTCCTCTGACTATACAGGGAATTACAACACAATGGCACTTAACTGGGCACTTAACATTTAGACCCAATTTAGGTGTCTATGGTAAGCAAACTGAATTTTCTCTCTGCTTACAAAGTTAGTGCAGAGCTCTAAGACTTGCAAGGAGAATATCAAGTGGCCTGGAACAGGACATGGAAAAATGCAATTAATCCTAAAATGGACCAGCCTACTACTGAGCTACAGATCCATGCATTTGTTGAGTATCTACAAATCATTGCTGTCAGGGACAGTCCACACATAACCATTTTCTTATGGAACATGTTAAAAACCAGCATGTGTTTGTAAACAGCCTGGCAGCTTTGGCTGCTGGAAATCATTCTGCCTTCCTCACCTTCTCTCAATCAATTCCCAAAATTTTGTCTTATCAGGGTGTTGGACTGGGAAGCACACCTTTCAAGATAACTCTCAAATCAGTTTATTTTGTATGGCAAAATTTCCTCCCCACACCCAGCATGTTTCGTGAGATAAAGGAGGGAGGCTGTTTAAAGCTGCCCTTGAAACCTGTATCTTTTTATCCTACCTCTGGTCTTTCAGGTCTCTCCCGTTCCATCGTCTTTCTCCTCAGAAGTTTTCTCACTCCTTTGTCAAACATCAGCTGTCTCTTGCTGTTGTTCATTGCTGCTTCATTCATTTTTCTCACTTGGGAAATCAGGAAGGATGGGACCTAAAGGGAGAAAACCAGAGCTGAGAATATACAGTAATTTTTCCCCAATGTGTTGGGTCTTTAGAAAGGCACCGAATTTTAGGCAGCAGAAACTGTTTATTCCTAGAAGGCACATGCAATCAGTAGCTTCCTCTAACAACCTACAGTTATTCCTCTGGTGAAACTGTAGATCATCTTTCATGCCATATGAAACTTTACAGTGATATTTGCAGCTGCAGGAACTTTATCAGGAGGTAGTCTCTGCAATCCCAACTGTACCCTCTGTTATGGGCAAACAAGCTGAGACTGTCAATATCTTCACACCAAACTTCAGAAGCCGAAAAAGTTGCACACACTTTTGTCCCATTTTACTGTGGATTAGACTTTAAACAGACACTTAATCTCACTGAGGTTTAGACATATCACCTACACATCCAGATTAAATCATTCTTCTATGCATTACTCTGTATAAATAATGGTGTGGGAGAGGTACTTCCAGAGGGCAGTTGATGCTAAAATAAATGTCTTAGATAACTGAGGTAACTCTCAATCCAGAAATATCTGTCAGGGTGTCTCAATCTAGATATGGAATACTCCAGTCAGTGTCCAAAGAAGCTGTTTCTCCTTGGAAGGTCAGTTTATTCTGATTTCTGCAGTTCTCCTGTGTATACCAAAATACTGCACTATAATGGAACCATGAAGGGGGAGCCAGCACTACTCACTGTCCACAGGATGTCCTGGTACCGAATTAAAAGCCGCACAATGTGCGCGGTGGTGGCGGCTGCTTGCATTTCTTGTTGGTTTGCACGTTTCCCTTTGTAGATGAAGAGGTTTGGTGCAACAATCATAGACACATTCCACAAACTCATCTTGTTTTTCCCTTCATTAGCAACCACCTTCTTCAGGAACTGAAGAAAGGCCTGGAAAAAACCAGTACTTGTTTAGTCTCAGGAAACAATTTACTTCTGAAATGGAACATTTTCAAATGTGTGTATCTGGCTGCTATGTTTGCACTTGGAGGTGAAATTTAGTGGTTTTTTCATTGTATTTGCACTATTCTGATATTTGTTGTTACAACAGCCTGTGTCAACCACAGAGGAATACTTAATGTTATCAAAATACACATTAATAAATTATCTATAACTTAGAGCATAGTTCCAAATTTATAAGGCAAATACAGTGTCTACACTAAGGCTCTGAATCCTATAGTAGAGTTAAGATGTAAATGTATCGCAAGGGAACAGTTACTTTCTTCATAGATTACCAAGTGTCCATTTTGATGTTTCTGGCCAATGCTTTTTATATCACAGGCACCGGGGTGATTAGTCTCTCTTCAAATCTGCACTCGTCCCACATATAAAACAACCTGAAATTTCTGCCAGCAACCCCCAAACTTTTATTCTGGGATAACAAAAGCAAGAAAGGCTAAGTGGTTGTTCACTGATGTTACTTCTGCAAATGCCTGTCAGAGTCAAAGGAAATTAATTTCCCCTTTTGGGTAGTTTATTCAGAATTTTGCTTGAATTATTAAATATCACAGACTGCAGCTATGGTTAGAGGCAGGGTCTACCAATGAGTCCTTCTGCAATTGCTCTGGCTACAGCTGGGATAGAGTTAATTTTCTTCCTTGTATCGGGTACAGGGCTGTGTTTTGGATTTAGGATAAGAATAATGTTGATAATACACTGATGTTTTAGCTGTTGCTAAGCAGTGTTTACACTTAGTCTAAGTGTAATCTTTAGCTTTCCATGCTGCCCTGCCAGCAAGGGGGCTGGGGCTGCACAAGGAGCTGGGAGGGGACACAGACTGGAGAGCTGACTCCCAAGGGATATTCCACACTATATGGCTTCATGCTCAATATCTAAACTGTGGGGAAAACTGGTCTGGGCCCGCTGCTCAAGAACTGGCTGGGCATCAGTCAGTGAGTGGTGAACAATTGCATTGTGCGTCACTTGTTTTGTGTGCTCTAATTAATTTATCATTATTATTTTCCCATTTATTTCTGTCCTATTAAACTTTTAACCCATGAATTTTACTTTTTTTTTCAAATTTTCTCACCCATCTCACTGGAGGAAGGCATGGCTGTGTGGTGGTGTGCTGGCTTTAGCTGGGGTAGAGTTAATTTTCTTCATGCTGACTGGTATGGGATTATGTTTGGGACTTGTGCTGAACACAGTGTTAATAATGTAGATTTTTTTTTGTTATTGCTGAGCAGGACTAGTCTAGAGCCAAGGCATTTTCTGCTTTTCATATTGCCACACTGGTGAGGTGCATGAGAAATTGGGAGGAAACACAGCCAGCACAGGTGACCAAAGGGATATTCCCGACCATGTGACATCATGCTCAGTATAAAAAGACGGGAGGAAGATGAAGGAAGGGGGGGACTTTTGGAGTGATGGCATTTGTCTTCCCAAGTAACTGTCACATGTGATGAAGCCCTGCTCCCCTGGTGATGGCTGAACGCCTGCCTGCCCATCGGAAGTGGTGAGTTCCTTTTTCTGCTCTGCTTGCATGAACACCTTTTGTTTTTCCTATTAAATTGCATTTATCTCAACTCATGAATTTTCCAGCTTTTACCCTTCCTATTCTTTCCCTGATCCCACTGACGGGGGAGTGAGTGAGAAGCTGCATGGGCTTGGTTGCTGGGTAGGGTTAAACCATGACAGGTATTAGCTGCCTCTTGGTTAAACCATGAAAACCATACCATTAAAACCACTGTCTTTGTACCCTGACATTGCAATTAAAACATTTTTACAAACCCAAGAATTACAAAATAGAAACTGAGTTGGAGAAGTTTCTGAAATCTCATTATAGACAGAGAGTGGAGCTGGGTAGAGAGTTTTGTCATCACTTCTATTTTTGTACAAAAGTCTAGTAATAATTAAGACTACTCCTCTAGCATATGTTTTACTTATGCAGCTCTATACCAAAATGAACTTTGGTAGCAGAAACAACCCTCAATATTTACAGAGCACTAGTAGACTTCCAGGTGCTTTGAAGACAGTTATTCTTGTCCCTTGTTACTGCATACATAAATACAGGTAAAGAAGGCACCTGAACTTATAAAGTTGTATCTACACTGACTAGTGAAAGGCTTTCAAAGGTAGGAGACCTGCATGGTCCTGATGAGCAGGGGACTTGATGTCTGGGGCTTCCCATGAAGCTTGTTCACCCAGGTTTCCTTTATTTAGAAACAAGCCCGAAGATGCAACCAGCGTCTCTTTGGGTCAGGACTCAGCTGCAGTCAGTTCTGGGAGCTCCCAAGCACCCCAAATGCTTGTAGCCACGGTGCTTGTATCAGGAAGTAGTTCATAGGGGTGGGCATGGGTATGTAAGGCAAGCCAGCTGAGGCTGAGGTTCTGACATCTGGGCTACAGATGTGTTTTTGACTTTGGACTAATTCATGCAGTCTGGTCCAGTGCCCTGGAAGCCCTTCCAGTAGCAGGAGTGCAGTAGGCAAACTCCTAGAGGGCAGCTTCTCTTTTAAATTCATCCTGGAGGATTTCAGTTATACAGAAAATCCAGAAACTGGACCTCCTTTGTCCAAACAAAGCGAGGAATGTGCCTCTTTGAAATGAGTGCCCCATAATGATGATGCCTGAAATCCAGCAGTTGGATGACCCCAGCAACTATTTCTTAATTGCTTGTAAAAGAAATGACAGCCAGGAAATTTGAACATCTTTTCAAGGAAATCATCAAGAACACTGATGAATACTTTCCTGGTGCAGCATCTGAAAAAAATGAGTCTCTGTTTTAAAAGTCAAAAGCACCACAGATGGCAGGTGATAGCAAATAAAGATCTTACCTTGGCTGTGTCTCTGTTGGCTTCAGGCATCAGCATGATCAACAGATGCAAAGCTTGTAGCTGTAACTTGATCTTGGAGATTTCTAAGGACATGAATAATTGATGCTTTTGAAATCCCAATTGCAATTGGTTTGTTCTAAAAACCTTGTGTGTCAGCAGTTCTAGAAATACAACTAGTGCCTGGTTGAGACTAGCATGCTTGGGTGTTGATTAACCATACACTTTTCCCCAAACATAAAATCACTTTAATGAGTGGGTTTTTCCTCATCATCTTGGATCTTTGTCACATGGGGACACAAGACTCTATAAAATTCTATCTACATAGTAACAATCCAGTATTTTTCAGTACTAGCTAGTTTCTCTTAGATATCTATGCATTTGTTGTAGGGAATAAAGTCGCTTTATTCTGCACAGATATCTCCTGTTCAGTTTTGTCCAAACTGCTGAGCCATTATAAATGCATGCAGCCTGGGACTCACAAGGAGCACACTCAGATATGTGAAGTTTATGGGAAGAGGTCACCTCCTTCTTTAAACTTCTCTCAGAGACACTAAAAGTGTGACTGCAACCTTATGTAAAGATCCTCAGTTTTCTGTACCAATTTGCTAATAAATTCACCATCCTGAGACTTTCAGTCTGTCCTAGCTCAAGTGACTTTACAGTGAAGTCATAGGTATGGCAAGGTACAACTGCATTCTTTCTGGAAGAGAAATGAACAAAATGTTCTGAGATTGAGAGGGTGTATGTACACTGAAAACAAAGCCCAGCTGCCTGAACCTTTCTGTGCTCACACATATCTCTGTACCAATGGTCTGACCTCAACATAAATGTTAACAGAAATAAAATACATCCAGTAGATAAAGGACAGGGATTTGAGTTTATCTTACAGAAATTTTCATTTGTGAAACCTATAGTTAATGTGAATCAGAGTCTATACATGAAAGTCATTGCTCAGTCGTTGTTTACTCACAGGTTTCAAATTTTACATTAAACAGTTGTGTTATTCACACAACAAGCCTGTGCTATTAGCTGAATGCAGACACCTTTCTCATTTGAAAACAAAACCTTGCAGAAAATTAAAATGTTTAGGCAAAGCACTGGGCCTGTTTTTCTCTCTGCTTCAGAGAGAGAAAAAAATTACATTACCTTTCTCTATATGCTACAGAGAGAGAAAAGAAATGGAATGTCTACTCTTGCATTTTATCATATTATCAGTCCATACTAACTCCATTTCCACATACTTTCTACTAGCGTGATGAATGCAGGCAGATACTCTACAGTGAAGAGTGGGCTTGGGAGTTCTCTTATAAACATTTTCAGCAGTCCCGCTGCATCATTATTTCGTACTTGGTCCCAGTCAAAAGTGTCTTCATAAAATTTTGCCTCAAGTTCTTGATGGAGATTCTGAAAGATAAAAGAAAAGCTTGGCCTTTAATCATTGCTGCTGATCCAGCAGTTTGTGATCACTTCAGGAATCCCATTACAAGCAGTGGGCAGGTTTGCACAGCACTTGAACTAAAGCACCCTAAACCAGTGACAGCCTAGGTACAGCCATGTGGAGAACAGAGAAGGTTAACAAGTTGAGTTCCTGCAGATACTTGGCAACCTAGGCTAAATTTGGTTTGCTATAGCTAGATTTCTGCCAGTGAACAATTTAAACCATCTTAAAGCAAGGCAATTTTGTGCAATGTCTTAGAACTAGAAGCAGAAAACTCAGTTAGCACAGCTGTTCTTTTTGTTTAAAACACTCTCCAGAGGTTTTGACCCTTATGTCAAAAAGGAGTGCTGTTTCTTCCTCACTGCCAGTGAACTTGCTAGATAGTCTGAATCCATGGGCCTTGAGCGAATGGTTTAAAATTCAGGTCTTCCCATCTTTAAAAGGAAGTTTTATGTTAGGATAATTATAGTTAGATTTGGTCAATTTGTAAAAAAATAAAGATATTGAACCATTGCTCTCAGAAAAACATTAATGCATAAAAAAACCCCAAACCTCTAAAAACACAGGAGATATTTAAGATAGAATTGATGATGACACCATTTTGGGTTCCCATTTAATTCCCTTGTTCTCTAATGGCAGCATCCTGCTCTACAACAGAGGTCTGTTTAGTTCTGGAGGGTCACTAACCTGTGTTCAACACACATATGTGAAAGGGAAATACTCAGCAAGGTTCCTAGTAGGAACAGGATTTGGCTTCAAACCCAGATCACTGTTTAAAAAATGCAAGCTCCTCAAAAAATTGTTGAGTTAAAAAGAATGAAGGACAGTGTTTTCATATACAAATATCCACAAAAAATGTAGCTTTCACAATTATATGGCCAAACACTGTCCTATCCATAGGAAGTTTGTTGTTGCTTTTTATAAGACCATTTATGACAAAATATATCTGTAGCAAATATTCAGTTTCAGGTCATGATTTTGTCAGATGTACTTTAATATCATACAAAAAGTTCAGTCCATTCAGGCAGAAAAGCTTTTAAAAATGAATTCTGTTTGCCACGTCTCACATGAATGGAAGGAAATTACATATCAAGTACAGTCACACATAATGAAGTAGAATGGTTGCACAAACCGAAGTAGAAAGTCATTCAGGATTTGGCATATAATGTTACAGTCTCATTTTTACTAGCACATTTTACTGGTTTTAATCTGGGCTATCTCAGCTTCCTCTGTATTCACATCCCTTGCACATAATCGATACAAACACCTAGATTGAATTCTCTCCTGTAACTGACTGGAAACGTGGAACAGAAATCCTCACCTCATCAAAAGCACAAGAGGAGAGAATTCTACTACACATTTTTCACCTGAGAACTGGGGAAAGGCCACAAAAATAGAAAGCAAGATTTTGGAAACACAAACATTTTATACATATGTATATATACTTATATATATATATCTCCACACAGGTAAGCATATATTTTATACACTTAATTCCCTCCCTCCCCTGCCTTGTATGCAAGTATCTGTGTATGCATCTAATACTTTTAAAATATGTGTTACAATTTTTTTTTAACATAACTGATCCTTCACTAGCCTATCATTCAGTTTTGGTTCACTGGAGCTTTTGTTCAGCGGAAAACTTGTATTCATTTCTTCAGTTCTTTGTTTTATAGAACAGTAACCTTTAATCATTCCCATATGCCTTTTCTTTCTCCAAACAAGACTGAAATAAAGTTGGAATGCCCTCAAGTCGTAATGTCATAATAATGCATGAAGGCTTTTGAAGGATGAAATCTGGATCTGCTTTTAAAAAATCTCTCTCTTGCTCATTGGCTTGTTGGACAGACTTAAATGAAACCAAAACTCAGATAATTTAAAACTTTCATATGGGCAGTTTAACTTACCACCTAGTGTAGGAGAGCTGCCTATAAAGTCTTATCTCATAGCAGCTCCCAGGATACACGTTGTGAAAAATAAGTGAACAAGACACAGTACAGTGTATGCACAGAATATAAAAATAATTGAATTAGAGCACAGCCCTGCTGTGTAATCTCCATGGAGAGGTTGGAAAAATTTGAGATTGTGTGAAATAATGTTCAAGCATTTGTATGAAAAAATGAGGAAGCTGAAAAGTACAGGGCAAGTTAGGAGCTCCCTTCTGCAAGATGTGGCACTTTCCAAGGCCCTGGGTACTTTTATCAATTTACAGAGTCAAATGAGCTGAGATGCTGCTGCCCATCTTTGGTGTGTTTCACATGATGCTGCTTTTTCTCCTTCAGCGATTTTCAGTGATCTCCGGATCACCAAGGTTTAGCAATCCCCATCATTTGTGTGGCTGCCACAATGTAGAGACTTCCTGCCTCAGAACACAGAACTAGGTTCCTTGAGGATAAGAAAGTGGGAGTAGGATGCACTGTAAGGTGTTGCTTAAACCAGATCAAAACAAGCCTATGAGAAAAAAAAGCAAAAATCTGGCAAAGAGTTAGACATGACTAAGCTCAGAAAAAAACCCAACGAACCAAAAAACTGCCTTGTTTTTCTAATTTGCCTCCTCCAGCTCCCGGAATCAAGTTGGTCTAGAGAAACAATTGCATATATTACTGGCCCGCAGTGTCAGGTTATTGGGTGCCAATTATCCTGTGTTCATAGCCCACAAATAGCCTGTGAAAATGCAGTACTTCAGGCTGCCAGCAGTGAACAGAGGCCAAATTTCTCTCACTTGGAAGATGAAATTGCAAGATCACAGATGATAAATGAAAAATAAAATGACACAGAGGTTAAAATGACACAGAATAAGATATTTATCTGATGTTCACTCAGTTTAGGAACTCTGGATTTCTGAAATAAATTAAAACAGAGATAAGATCACAGCAATTTTGGATGACAGAAATGAACTGAAAGGATGTCTCAAAGTTTTGTGGAGAAAAATTGCATTCAACATCAAGTCTGTGCTTTATATAGAATATTAACTAAAGCAAAGCAATATCCAAATGTTCTGTGATTTATTGGTTCCCAGGAACTAGTCTGACCTTTCACTGGCAGGAGTAAGAAAGCTGAACTACACAGATGAGTATTTATGCACAGTGTGAATTTGTGTGTATGCTGCATTATTTCACATAGAGTCTGTGGTCCAGAAGATGGAAAACTGGCTTGAGTGTATACCTTGACTCTGGAGGCAGATCCAGGAACTCGCAGAATTCCTTCTGTTTCCAAACCTGTTTCCTCAAGCTTGAGCAGCAGCTGAAAGAAGAGACAAAAAAAATCAGGAAAATATTCAGAAGTGCTTAAGAATACTGACTTTCTTTTCAATCTAGATATCCCTGAAACTAATATGAAAAAGATAAATTTCTATGGAATCAGCTAATGAAAACAAGCCAACTCATGTAAATAAAACTTCCCAATCTGTTCTCCATATTTCTGGCCCTGAAGTAAGGAGTATGCAGAGTATAGAAAACTGCTCATGCAATAGACCCCTCTGTCCTTGACTTGAGAGTTGGCACTGCTATAGAACAATTAACACATAAATGTATTAATGAAAGAGCAGATATACTTATACACAATGGTGTTTTGAAGGAAAAATAACCTCTGAGAAATTTAAGTGTGCCCCAAGGAGCACAATGAAAAGGTCTATAGATAACATAGGTTTTTTAGTACTGAGAACTCAGATTAGAAAATGATCCCAGGATATTTTAGTTTGCAATTTCTGTGAATAGAGAACTAAACTTTCCACTCCGATTCGTTATTAAAAAAAACAACAAAAGTTTAAATTTTACATAATTTTGGATATTGAGAAAAAAAAATTGCCAGCATTTAATACTGCTCTGAATTTTCACCACCATTTCTGCTTCCTGCCCTGACCGGGACTCTTCCAATTTCCAATAGTACCTTGACAGGGGAGCAGTGGAGCTGATTGCAAAGTCATGTAAATATTCAAGTTGTGTCAGTCTTTCCCCTGACTCTCCCCAACACTTCTTTTGGCAGTATTTACGGAGAAATCTCCTGCAGTTTTCCATGTACATCTATGCATATGTACTTGTGTCTGTGCACCTGCCTCCAAGACATCCAGAGTATCCGTGTACAGCCAAATGTCTCATATAAATATCCTCATCTTGTCATACAAACCTCAACAAGAAGGTATCACTTCCCTTCTGGAAACAGCAGCTAAGTAATACCTATGGTTTGCATTAATGTGAAATTTAAACTCCTGAAAAAACTCATCTCTGCCACCTCTGCACACACATAATTTTGCATGGCTCCCTAATTTAATGAAAAAGGGAAACAGTAAGACATTTTTTCCCGAGGTTTCCTGTGTGGTATCACATAATTACAAAAATCAAAAAGGGTCCCTGCCACAGATAAAACACCAAAACAGGAGCAGATTTTCTCTCCTTGTCACAAAGTTTTCAAACCACAATATTCAGTCAGACAGTCTGTAGACACCTGCCTGTTTGTAAAGCCTGTCAGAAACTTCTCTTATCTCATGACTCTTTTGAGTGTCAATGCAAATGGCGGAAAAGCAAATCCTAGTGACTAAACAGGCCAAGTGATACTCACTTTTTGGAAGATAAGGGGCACTTTTATTCCAGGGACCTTCTTTTGATCATTTTCCAGCAGTACGGTGAGAGGGACTCCAAAAAGACCGTTCTCTTAAAAATAATAACAACAAATGTGAAAACGAGGAAACACAGCCTCGTAGGCATCTTCTTTCAAAGCTATCAACATGAAGGTGGCTGCAAAGGGGATGCCACACACGGTACCTCGTCCCCGCACCCTCTCCACGCGGTTCCTCTTCAGTTCCACGCCCAGCGCGTCGTAGAAGGCCGTGAGCTCGATCAGGGAGAGGTAGCGGATCTTCTTCATGTCCTCGGGAGAGAGGTCCCCAACTTCTGTCAGTCCAAACCGGCTTTTCCGAACTATGAATTTCTACAGTAGAGATGGGTTGCATCTTTATTTGCACAAAAATTACAGGAAGGGAATTTTTGTTTCGAAAGAGATGCCTGTATGTGGTTGGAGGTCATGTTCAGGTGGATGGATAACAACAAAGAGATGAATGATAGCCCTGTAGATTGGCCTGGTATGGTGACATAGCTTGCATCCACCCAAACATAAAATTGAGCTTCTTGCTCACCATGCTCCCTTGCCGTTTGACTGGGAATTGGTGCTGGAGCACCTCAGTGCCTGTACTCCAGCTGGGACATATGGAGTTATGTGCTTCTTTTAACCTTTTTCCCAGTTTCAGCAGGATGTAGCATTTTGCTCTGTTTCTGCCTTCCCCAAAACGTCTTTGAATGCTGTTGAAGTGGCTGACATGGTTAATCACGGATATGGTTGTATATCAGTTGTGTGTGTGTAATGAATCCATGCCTGTTTTGCATAACACTATTAATTTATTAGGTCTTACGGGGGAGTTCAAACTAAAGATCTGAGGAAAAGCCTGGAAACAAAATTGTTTAGTCCTAAAGGCAACCTGCCAACTTAGTGGTATTTTTTATTACTCAAGAAGCATTTAGGCTTAGAAACAGGACTCCCAGCAGCTAAGAAATACTTTATTCAAGTAGGCTTGAACTAAACGATACTGAATACTTTGGGGGCATGTGAAGATGTCTACATATTTTAGAAACTCCAGTGTGGTGGACCAGAGCCAGGAATGTTGCATCATGACAGATGCATTTGTACAAATGTCAAAAAGAACAAACACCCATAAATTTCTGACAAAACTGCTAGACATAATAACAAAGTCATAGTAAAAAACATGTTTTTCAAAGAACTGTGGATCTTTGGTATTGTATAAATTGTATTGTATAATTTTTTTTAATTTATTGTAATTTAAACCAGGATTTGTTAGTCGGAGGTATAAATAAATAGTATTACAAATCATCTCCTTCCTTTAGGGAACTGAGTGGAAACCCAGCCTCTAGTAATGTTATGCTTCTGGAGATTTCAGCTCAGTCCTTCATTTTTTTAAACAAATTTGGACTCAAAAGGTTTAACCCATCTTTAAATTAAGCCAGCCAATCTGATTAAGAGAAAGGTAAACAAACAACCCCCCCCCCAAGAAAACCTAAACATAAAAAAAAGTAAACTTACACCAGATTTCAAAAGTAAGAGAGTACAAAGGACGTCTAGATCATGTAGTTTAGGACTTCATAAACAACATTGCATATGGTCTTTCTATAGGGGTTAACAATAATTGGGAGAGAGTGTAGGGAATGGAATAACTTGTTTACATGCTGCCTGGGGCATTTTTAGCCCAGAAGATTCTCTCCTTAGAATGCAGCAATTCCACTGTTACCCGTATTCTGAGACTTAACGTAACAAAAGCTGCATGGGGGATAGCCTTCTGAAGACACATAAAATGCTAGAGAATATCTACACATTTTGGTTTCAGTGATGCAGAAAGTGCAAAAGTAGTCAAAACACAATAAATCACCTTGAAAAAAAGGAAAAAACCCCAGACTATATCCATATATTTTCTGGGGGAAAAGAGAAAAAAATTCAAAGCACTGCAAAACTGATTAAAAAGGGTACTACAAAGATTTTCCACGGTGGCTGTTTGACTCCTAGGGTCACTATGATGTCATGCTGCGGTTAACACAAATTTTGGGTCTGGCTGTCTTTCTCTGTCTTGTGACACAATTTTCCAATGGTTTTGCTTACAGTAGTGTAATATGCAGGTTTGAAGGAGGCTGTGCTATCCTGAAATTAGATTACTAACGTTTTGGCTAAGGATCGTGTCTGATATTTTGCGATGTTGTTTCTATGTGGAACTGTGCAATGTATTCAGACTTGTAGTTCTGTAATATCTTCAGCTGAAGTCACATGGAACATGGTCCCACAATGGAGAAATCACATGTACTTTCGGGAAACCCCTATGCTCCTGGGGATGTCACGTTGACTCTTCTAGGAGTCAGGGGACTCCCTGCTGCAGGGGACATGCTATTTTATGATATATAATATTCCTCTGTGCAGCCCTATACACACCATCAATGAAGTTGGCTGTGTTGTCAGACCCACCCTGGACAAAGTGTGAGGTTGCACAGCCTCCAGTGTAGCCCCATTGTCCCACCACGGGGAAGGGAGGGACAGTCCTTCTGAGTGCAGGTGACTGGTTGCTCAGTGTAGCACAGAGAGAGGTGATTTTTCTGCTGAGGCCCATTACGGTCTGAGTCATGATGGGAAAGTACCAAATACCACGAGTAGCAGCAGATGAAGTAAGGGAAGGGCCGACATCAACAGCTATGATTGTTGACTTTATTCAGAAACTCTCTGCAATGACCTGGTATGTTTCTTGTGAGGTCTTCTGAGCTCACAAAATGATGTCCTGCATGCAGAGCAGTTCAACTCCAGCATAATACTGGGGTTTTCTAAAATTTACCAGTTCTGAATCCAAAGATTCATGATATTCAATACGGCATCTTCCCTTTCCTCTTTGTTATCAGTTTCCCTGCTCTGTCAACTGGGAATTGTCTGTGTTGTTGCAGAGAACAATCTGTAAGTGTGTATGTGTTGTAGTAAAGGCCAAAATCATGATGAGTGGAGAGATACCCTTACTTTGCACAGGACACCAAGTTATCCCCACATAAAAAATCAACCCCAAACAACCAAAGACAAAAAAAAAGCACAGGGATTTCACGTAAGTTATGTAATCTACTTGGTGTCTTATCATTCAGCATGGAAGCTTACTTCTGCATCTCAGCTTCTTCTTCCATAGTGGAAGCTGAGATGGACAACTGAATAATTCTCAGATAATTCAACTTTTGTTTGGATTGTAACAATTTCAGATTAGTTTGGGACTTCAGAACATCATAACATTCAGGAACTTCTTCCAAATACTTCACAGCTATTTCATACATGTCACTAAAGAGGTGGTATTGGAAATTAATGCTCCAGTTTTCCAGTGATGGAAGTTGTGATGGCTGATATAAGCAGAAAACTGATTTCCATTACTTCATGAAATAATTCCAGATAATGACACAACTGCTCAGTGTATGTCTGGTTGGATGATATAGCAAACCTTTCTTGAACAATTTGTGTAGTATCTCATATAGTGTGATTGCATTGAATACTGACTGGAAACAGCCAGCACTGCTGCAGGACTAAGGTTTGCTTTCCTCCCTTCATCTGCAAAACAATTTAAAATCCATGTGTATACCAAGGCAGGTAATATGTGGGGGAAAAAAGTAGGAAAGCAGACCAGAAATGAAAATGACTGTTAGTTTTCATGGCAGTAAGCAGTTTTTATTTCTGTGTGAAAAAATTGTGGATGACACAATATTTGCGGACTGAGTTACACATACTCATCTGGGTGCTCATGTTCATGTGGGTACAAGTAAAAACCTGGCTTGGATATCCATAATAACTTTGGTGCCTCTCTGGGAATCAATCACAGGCAGTAGGCAGGCATGGTGAGAAGTCTCTACAAAGCACACTCTGCAAAGGACAGATCATGTGTCTTAACAGGCTCCAGTGTGCTGGGGATATAATGCAGGAAATTGCTGTGTTAAAGAAAACAATTGAGGAAAGAGATGGAGAAGAAACTTACTGGCAAAGCTGAGTCTTCCTTTTTGAACCTCTGGTTTTTCGGCCACTCTTGGGTTTTTGGAAGGACTGTAATGGATTCTGAGAAAGAGACCTCATAGGAGAGCTCTTCTGTTATGGATGGGCTGCCTTTATCTATTCCACAGTCTAGACAGCTCTTAGCTGAAAATAAGGGAAATTATACATGAATGATGAATTGCATTTAGTACAGAGACATTAAAAAATTGAACCAAGATGATACAATTCTTGAGAAAGTAATAAAGGAAGTGCTTCAAAGAGGAATTTCAGTGCAAACCACAGCATGTTCCTGTTTTGTCTCGAGGAAATAACCCCTTAGAAATAAAATCCCTATTTTTGTTTTAGATTATTTAACTTGTTGCTTTCTGTGAGAAAGATAGTCAAGCTGGAACTTCCTGTTTATCAGGAATTACCAAGTTTTTACTCCATCCTTGTCTCCCCAGGCCAGCAAACTGTCCTGGCACTTGTCAAATGAACAATTAAAAATAAAAGGTCTTGACAGAAAAATGCTGTTGACACAGTTTCTCAGGTTACCGATGACTTATTTACAATCACAAGACATTGTGCATATGTTTTATGTGGTCACATACACATATTTCTCATTGTTGATAGGTGTGTAGCACCAAAACAGGACAAAATGTACAATATTCTAGTTTGAAAAACACTCTATCTACTGGCATTTCTAGTAGACATTGTGAAATGACTTATTGCTCTTCTGTAAAATTTAGTCACCTCCTTAAATTACTGGATGACAGAGGAAAATTTGTGAAATCAGTAGAATCAAGTCCAGAAATATGTTATTGTCATGGAGGCCAAAGTGTGATAACATAAATGAATTCCAGGGTTGCCAACTTTCCTGATGGATCTCTAGTATCTCAGGTCAATTTGTAGTTTTCCTGTAAGGTTCAGCTCCTAAACCCAGTTAGGATGGAATCATAAATTTAATTGGAAGTGAAGTAAAATTTCAGCCCCCAGGACTGCAGAGAAGAATTTACTAACATGACACAATTGTATTCAAAAGCCATGGCAATCAGAAAGTGAATCAAAAAAATCTTACATGTCTTATAAACTTGTGCATGCCCCATGCTCTCTGAATCATTGCATTTACTGTTACAGGGACTTTTCTGCAACATCATTTATTTTACAAGTCTGATATGAAAAAAGTTAAGTGTGTTAAGTGACTTCTGGTTTTTGAGCTGTGGCTTTAGTTGTTGTCCAATGTCCAAGCCATTTAAGGTGTTTTACACCTCTCTTTCCACCCTTGGACCTGGGACCACAGACTGCTCATGGTACCCCTGGGCATTGGTAAAACTGCTTGCAGAGTAGAAGTATCAACAGAGCAGCTTTTGTCACCAAGGAAAATGTCTGTGGCATTGTATCCAGAGGTAAACATCCAAGGGACCAGTTTAGAAATTTGGGTATTCATATCCCTTTACTTAAGCCCTGAACACTGGTGATGGGAAGAGATTTCAAACTAAAAGATGGACATTCTTGTGGAAGATTGCTTACAATTATCCAGACACTGAGTAGAAAAGAGCTGTTACTTTCATTAGCACTGCCAATCACTGTCAGGGCAAAGCATTTAAGGGATAACACCATTCATAGATCAGAATAATAGGGCAGAACTAGGAAAATTATAAATTTCTAATACTAGAGTTTCTGCAGTACTGGAGAAGAAATGTGCAAATACCTCTTTGATTTGCAACAAGAAAATACACTGATGACATATTTCGGACAAATTCTGCACAGATTGTTTAGAGATTGTTTTTACATTTCCAGCCTTGCAATGATCAGCATTTTTTAGATGCTGATGCCTCAAGGGCAGCAGTCTGTGTCTGTACAACACTGGTCTTTAATGGGAAACTTTGGTTCCTGCATGACAATAAGCTGACAATGATTTTAAGGAAATATATGCAGCACTGCCCCACCATGAAAGAGGGGATTAACCTCTGAACCACAAGAGGGTCTTTCTGTCTATCATTTTACTAGGAGGAAGTGAACACTGGTTACACATTGTCATACTCACAGCTAACTGATCTCCAAACTGGCTTCTGCCCAGGAAGCTGGATACCATTAGAAGATACTGGTGACACTGGAACTGTCTCAAATGTGGGCTGATAGGCAAGGAAAAATGATCAGACTGCAGTGAAGGCAAACGTCTAAGGACAGAAACTGCTACAGTTCAAGCAATGACGTATCATTCTCAGCTTACACTCTTTTGACAAGATTAAACAACCTGTTGTGATTCTTCAGAGTATATTTTTCATAGCCAAGCTTGAGATTCATTCTTCCCCAGACTGCACAGATTTGGACCATGTGGAGGTCAGTAATCTTGCAGCTTGCTGTACCTAATGAGTCCTTTCCTATAAAATTACTGAAATTAGCTAAGTAAATTGCTGTACGAAATTAAACTAACCGAAAGGTCCTCCTCAAATCATAATTCATGTTGGCTTTAATAATTTTTGGCCACAAATCTTTTTGAAGACTCTCTGGCCCATGTTGAGTACCCACTATTCCCAGGGACCTGTCAGAAACCAGTCTGTCTGCTACCTCTTATGATTTGGGTACCAGAGAGTTATTAAAGGATGGATGTCCTCCCATAGGTTATACACTAATACTTTTATCAGTGAGCTGCAAAAAACAATTTGAGGGAACAAAGAAACATTTTTTATAGTCAAATTCATTTCTTTTCATTCCAGAAATCATTCTGCACTGCAGAGAAGTGGCTTGGCAGCCCAGGGGGTGACTTTCAAGCAGTGTCACCTCTTCTTAGCAGTGGAGTTTTGGCTTTGTCCTCAGCAGTTTTGTGGCTCATAAAGACAAATCTGAGTGTTTGTGTTCCATGAGCAGTAGCAGCTCAACTATTTGTTCTTGAGTAAAAAAATCAAAAAAAACCAAACAAAAACAAGGTCAGGAATTAAAAAAGGGCTCTGAAGGTTACTCAGTGAAAATAACTACAATGTTCCAAACATGTCTTATATTTTTTCTGCTGCTCTTTGCATCCTTGTGGGAATCTCTGAAGCCTCCAGCCTTTCTCAAACCTGCTCTCTCATACACCCTGAGCCTGATGGAACAGACTCAGTTTTCCAGCTGAACCTGCAGCTGTGGACCCCTTCATACCAGCTCTTTAAATTGCGAAGTCGGCTGTTGATCAACAAGTAGCAATGCCTCAGGGCAGAAATTCTGCTTCCCCCAGTTGTAGTCAATGTGTAGGAGAAGCAGTCAGGCTGTTAAAATATGTCAGATATTTAAAAGACAGACAGCTCTTCCAATTGGAAGCCTGAAATAACTTTGCAGTTGTTTTATTCAATCTTATGCTCTGAGCTATTCGGGTAACAAAGTCAAATGTAACATGAATAAAATCTCTCCTGAGAGAGTCCATTCAATGGCTTGAGAACTTGACAGCAAACAGGATCTGAGTCACATGGACTTCCTTTGCCAGAAGACTGTAAGGACCATTGATTTTTTTAGAAGGAAAACTGGATGCTTTTATGATAAAACCCCATAACATATACACAAAAAGCTTCAGGACATAAAAAAAAGCACCATAAATTTCAGGTGGGAGTACAGAAGTGGAGAGGATGGCTAAACTTGCCTCAGCAATTTGGGAAAATCAACCATTAAAGTAGTTATGCTTCTGCTTAAGATCCAGATGGAGAAATTAATGGTAAACATTAGCAACTGGCTCATCTGCTTTCAGTGCCCAAAATGTCTGACCCTGAGAACAATTTACAGTCAGTCAAGTTTATTAAGAAAAAAGCTACATCCAGCCTTGTTACATGGGTGAAATGAGTCGTGAAGCACCTGCAGTACCCTGGTGCTGATAAGCAGGGCAGAGCTGGCAGACATGGCTGTGGAAGATGGAGAGGACTGCACACCTCTGCCTGGCACCCAGCAGGGCTGGCAGCAGGCTGCTCTAGCCTGGGGCAGTTGAATAACGTAAACTGTGCACAAAAACTGGGGTACCTAAAAATGTCATATTCTCAGTCCCATTTCCCAGCCTCCACAGTGAGGGTGTATAATGAAACTAAATCTATGTCTCTTTTGTGGAAATGTTGTCCTTTCCCACACCTTTACTCTTTTAATGTTAGGATAATATGTAAAAGGGAAGGGATGACTGGGAATAAAACCTTTTTAATGCATGAATTTAAAGATGCAGATTACTTCTGTAGTATAAAGGAAAATTAAAGAATTTTTGAAGACCTTCTCTCAAAGAATGTGAAAGACCAAGAGTCAAATTGTGTCCTTAAATAAACTGGGACAGCTTTACTCATTTGCCTGGGGCCCCAGCAAAGGTGAGGCTTCCCATATCCTTATTTCTGACTGAAAGTGATTCATAAGACACACTAAAAATGAGGTCACTGTTTACTGCCACAACATACACAGGAATTTCCAATGGGAAGAGGAAATAAGAAGAGCAATATAAATAAATAAGAATAAGAAGAGAGGATGGAGATGAGGTAGATAGACAGTTCTTTAGTAGCTACCCTCATTGTAGAAGACGTAAAACCAAATCATTGGAGCACCAAAGAGACCAAATTTTATTTTCAGCCCTGCAGCTAAAGGAAATAAAGGCAAAGGAAGATAACCTTACAGCTCTGGCCAGGATACAATTTGCTCGCGCTCTGAATATATTCATATTTCCAGGTACTGCCATCACAAACACCTTTTCATGCAAATAGCTTTGGGTTAGTACGTGATTCTTCTTTAACTAGGAAATTATTTTGTCATGCATTGCTGAAGTAAAATGCTTGTAAAAACTCTTCAGGAGTTTTAGCTAATTGCAACATACAGGGTTAGGCTGTTAATGAGCACAGTGCTTCATTTCCTCTCTCCAATAAGAGAATCAATGTATGTGTGTCCCCCCATTTGTATTCTGCTGTTGATTTTTCTAGGCTCTGAGCACTAGCAGAGCCAATAGCTTCTGACGGAAGCAGCAGTGTACCAGCAGTAAGGAAAATCAGGCCACTGTGATTATTAAACCATCCAATTTAAAACTTGGTAGTGTGGCTATCAGTCAAGTCTGCTGGCTGTAGACCTGTCTGAAGCAGAGCAAAAGCACCTCAGCTGGGACAGCCTGCTCTACCTGCCAAGGCATGGCTCTTGGAAGGGTGATGTACCACAGGGGTAGCATTTTGCCTCTAGGGATCACAGGACCTTTCTGGGGCAGAAAAAATCCCCAAAAACCAGTCAACCAAAACTGCCAAACAAGAAGAAAAATAGCTGCGTTTTCTAAAAAATTAAATTCATTTTGTTGAGGGGACACTCCTGCCATAACGGCATGGACTGCAAGGCAGGATGGCTGGAAAAGCACCCTTTGTTCTGTGTTGATCCGATGCACAGCCTGGACACTAGGCAGAAGTAGCAAAACATCTAGCAGGTAGGTTTTTTCAGAACAGAGAGAAAAAAACTAGGGCAAATCTATCTTTTTCTTCCCCCACTCCAGATGACAACTAATTTATGCCTCTTTAGTGGTCCCCTAAATCTCATCTCAGGTGACCCTAGTAAGCTAATCACCTTTTCTCTCATCAACAGCCAAGGAAGAGAGTAATCCATCCTGTGACCCATCCCCCTAGGCTCTTGTGATTCTTAGGTGTTGGGAACAGGGTGTAAATCCATCCTCCTAATGGGGAGGATTAAAGAGTTGTGTGAAACAATTAGAGCTGGTTTGCTCTGCAGCACATTTACTTGCCTACCTAACTAAAAGGCGGAGGAGAAAGCAAAACTGCATGTCACTTCAAGCAATCTCATTACCAGCCTCTCTTACACACCTGTGCTGAAAAGATTTGCCCCTCCCCATCCCCTGTCACTGCCTTCTTTTGGTTGGGTTATTTTTAATGTTCTTCTCTTCCCTAAACTGGTTCATCACAAAGATTCACCAGCAGCTGTAGGGCCATGCCCAAAGACGCAGCAAAGCTCCAGGGGCTGCTGATACTCCCTTAAAAAGACTGCTTGGGAAACCCTCAGGTCAGGGACACAAGCCCTCCTGAAGTGTGTTTATCCCTGAAGGGCTGATAATTAGGACAAAGTTTCTAAATCCCATAACAAGCCGCAGAGATAGGAGCACTGGTGAATAGGAAAATTAAAAAGTGTTGAGGCCTTGCAGGCTTTTAGAAACACAATGTTTCACAGTCTGTTGGAGGGAGGTGATGGTGTGCTCTGCAGTTGTGTTTGGGCATCTGTGTTTAACATCTAGGTAAGCACCTGCAGAACCACATATTTTTGTGGGAAGAAGAATTAGAAGACTTAATTACTTATTTGATCTTATCTTTTAGACTTTCACAATGCAGAACTAGTAGGCGAACTTAAATCTTGGAGGAGGTAGAACACTGATTTGAAGGGCAATTTCTCTGAACATTCAAATTTCTTCTGCAAGTGAGAAACTTTAACAAGAAGGGGAAAATAAGCAGGTCAAAAACAAAGCAATAATTTGCCCATCTGAGAGGAAATATACAATGTTTATTTGGCTGATTGAAATTTATTAGGAAACTTAAGCTTTTGTAAAAAAATTTAAACACCTTATGGTTTACAGATACTTGAATCAGGAGAAGTGAGCTAATCTAATGAGAACTACCACCAGCTTTTTAATGTTCCTGCAAACATGCCTGATAATCTCTCATGAAAGAAAGTCTGCCCACAGGAAACTCCCGCATGCTTCTGGATGTATTTATGGGACATGTGCAAGAGGTTCAAAAGAATCCAGATACTTAATTTGGAAATAAATAGGTCAACTATCTGGACATTGTATCTTTGCAATTTTAATATAACCGTGCAGCTACCATTTTGTTTCCCAATTTTTTTTGTTTTAAATTAATCCAGGACATCAAGCCTTGAGGAGAAGGTAGAACAAACAAGAAAGGACAAAGTGACATCATAATGAAAAATAGTTCCTTGCAGTTTTATAATGGCAAAATCTTTTATATTAATTTCAAAAGTGTGCTTATTGGTAACTCCCATTTAAGATACAATGAGTGATAAGATCATGCATGTTGCTTTGAGCAGTGGACTAAACTCACACATCTGACTGCGTTCACCAGAATCAAAACATGTAGTGACAGGAACTGGTGCCTTCAGAGCTATCCTCAGGGAAAAGTGGATGAAACCTCCAGAGGTACTCCTGATTTCTGAAGCCATGAAGCAAATGAACAGTTAACACATTTTCATTTGCTATGTAAGTGAAATGTAACTGCCAGTGTACAAGTTACAATCATGCTGGCAGGTGTTTAATTGCTTATGCATATTTGAACCCCATTTGCTTCATTAGACAAGTTTTGCTTCACCACTGAGACTGCTGAGTAAATAGCAGGTATCCCCAGAAGCCATCAAAAATTTGAATAGCTGCCAAGAATAACTCACCAATTTCCAAAAAATAAAGGACTAAATGTTAGTCTTGATAGGAGGTTGCAGGAAGAGGCTGGCAACAGACACAACATTATGTTACAGGTTAGTTACAAAACTGTGCACCATCTATTGTATTTTGTTTCTTCCTTTCCTCTCAAATGCAGTGTACACAGCATTAAAAGTCTGGACTTAGGGTCAGAAACTGCTAATGGCTGTCTGTGCATTGTCAGCAGGAAAGGGTTCCTGTCTGGCAGAAACTTTGGTGAGCTACTTACAAATTGCATAAAATTAAGATCAAAGGCATTCACAAGGATACTTACAGGAGAGTCACTGGTGCCAAAGATGTCTCGCACATCCCGGACTGTGTGCTTGTTCTTCTTCCTCAGAGTCTGAGTGTAGGTGTTGTACCTCTTCTGTACAGCAGCAGCTTGAGTTCTGGTCAGAGTGGACAGCAGGGCTTGGCCATCCTCCTCTTCAGCTCCTGAGATCAACGTGGATAAACCTACGTCTTGCAGCCATTCTGCCTCCAGTTCCCCTTCTGTTGAGAAAGAGAGCGTGTTAATAAGCCTGGCAAGGAAGGGAAAGGGGGTAATGGAAGGAGTTGGCATGACAGACTGCCACCTTGAGAATACACTAATTCCAACTCTTCTTAGGCCACAAGTGCAAGTCAAGTTAGTTTTGTAACCATATTGTCAACTTTCAGTTTGTCTGCACAGGAGCAGCTTATGAGGAGAACAGAAGAGGCCCTTCATCAGCATATGCGTGTGAAGGAGGCAGCAGAGGAAACAGCCTGACAAAGCAAGGTCCCTGAAAATTAACCCCTAATTCAAGAGCACAGACCTCCTCAGTTACCATTTATGCCACTATCATCATTTGTAGTATGCTGTGCTGGAGAAAGCCATTTGGCTGATGGAAATTATAAACAGAAATACTGAAGGCATGCATACAACAGAATAATGTATTTGCACACTAATGATGCAATTTGAGATTCCAGAGGATTAGCTGGTAGTCAGACAGCTAGCGAAGAAGCCACACTGAGAGGAGGGTGATGTCCACTTAGTCCAATTGCTTGTTTTGAACAAGATGATTTAGAACCAGAGCTGCTCACTAAAGAACAAGGGTCAGGAAGGGGTAGGAGTCTAAGAGGTCATGCAGGGAAGGAAGATGCAGAAACAGCCACCCCTGCATGCTAGGTATCATCCTAACTTCTAATGATTAAAGACTCGCTAGTACTGTACACCCTAGTGTTTCTTGGTACCTCAATTAGTGACTAATATCTTCTTTAATTCTGTTCAATACCTGCTTCCCAACTGCTTCAATACTGCAGTGAGTTCCATAGTGAGATTATGTATTGTGGGAAGAATTGTTTTCTATCCTGGCTCTATTGGACATGGCAGAAGCTTCTTGCATCTTTACACAGAGCCACACCTGCAGTCCTGTCACTACCAAAATCTGTCCATGTGAAAACAATAAGTTTTCAGCTTGCTACCTGTTACATTAAATGAATATGCCCTATCATTATCTGACTAGGAGAAGGTCTCCATCTACCTTCTCTGAATCATACAGTAATTCTAAATTTTGCTGTCATTGCTTTTTGATTTGTCTTCTTTTTAAAGTAAACAGTCATAGTCTCTTAAAATCTCTCTTCACGCAGGAAATTTTGAGGTCCTTCAATTCAGTTTTGCGAGCAATCCTAGCTCAGCAGCAAGCTGCTTGACACAAGCCAGTAATTTCATTCCAGCCCTGACTGAAGGAGAGGTACTACAGATAAACATGTCAAACAGGAAATGGATTAATTTGCAGCGTGTTCTATAAAACAACTCGTCAATGCACTTATTGTTCTTGTCCCAGCACCAGTCTTAATGGCAGGTTGGTATTTCCACTCTCCCTTTATTGCCTCTTCTTGACATCAGAATGCAGGCTGATTGATGGACACTAGTTTGCTGCACTTTGGCAGTTAGATACACAAAAGAGAAAATTACAGGACTGGGCTGTAGTGACAAGCAAAAGCATCTTACGCATGTGCCATCACTGACTTCATTGTTAACTGCCCTGCCTCTTTACAAAGCACAACAAAAATAGCTGCCTCTAAACCCCCTGCTCTGTTAGCCACGGGTGTGAGCAGCCCTGTATCCCATGAAATAGCTTGTCTCTGCCCTTATCCTTTCTGTATCCACAGACAGGATGACAGACTGTTCCTTTTCCTTCTCTGTAAGTTGTGAATCGGTACTTCTGCCATTTTCACTCTTCTTTCTAAGAAAGTCTCCTCTCTTTCTTGTGTGCCACTGTTGGAGCCACATCTGTCCATGTTTCAGTTTTTAAATTACATTAATTTTGGCTTTCGTCCTGACCGATTCTTTCCAAGAACTGAGCTTGTAATCAAACTTGCCATGAAAAATAGCAGGGCAGACATGAAATTCTCCCTGCTTACTAGTCATCCTGTGACTTGTTTTCTCTGGCTTTTCCCTTTTCCTGTTCCAACCACTCATAAACAATAGACTAAGACATAACAACAGCAATCAGAAGAGTAAAACTATTAGAGAGAAGAAATTTATGCATCAAAAAACCCTCAAAATTTTATGCCACACTGGTATTAAATTAAGGTTAAATGCCCCCACCCTCATGTTGTTTTACAAATTTTTATTTTTATCCTGTTAACTACTTTTACAGCATGGTCTTGATACTGTGATTGATTCTGCTCCACCAGAAAACAGATAATTGAGAGGGCAATTCTGTTTTTCTCACAGAGTTTGCAAGGAAAGAGGCGTGTCTTGCTTTGAGTTTCAGACATAACCTGGAATAGTCCACAGATATAACCTTAGATAACTCACAGCATTCAAGTCTTGTAACAAAAGTTGTAAAGCAATTCTGCACAGCATGGACATCTTAAAGACCCCATGACTTTCTCCTCCCCTACATTTTCATCCCTTGTGTCACTTGTCATGATCTTCTGTTCTTTTTTGACTATATTTGCTAACATCAACAGAATAAGTGTGTTGCTGTCTGCCCTTTGCACATGATGTCTGGCAAATCACACTGAGGTTTTGACAGTCGTGCCTGCCTGGCTTCTATCACCCTTTGGTCTCCTTCTTAAAGGATCTTCATCTCCTGCTTTCAAAGACATCTCAAAAGGGTGATGAATATTTGCTTTTATTTTGCCCTGAGGGTTTCCACATTGATTTTTAGTGTTTTGATCATTGCCAGGGAGTTTTATCCTATTAGGACCTTAGTAGAACTCACTATTATTTCCAAGATTTATAATCCCAGACTGAATATATTCCTGATGTTAATAATTAGGACAAACACTGCCTGATTGTGTGTGGGTGTATGCACTATATATATGTCTAAGACAACAATATGAAGGTAAATGAAGTGTGGAGATGTACTGCATTTTGACTTACAGTCTCATTTTTAATTCAGGACAGAGAGGAAAAAATCAATGCGATGTAATGAGGTGTACTCAGACAAAGGGTAACATGGGACTGCAGCAGAGTTCGGGCTGTTGAGCAGATGTAGTTCAGCAGTGATGAAACTGATGGAAAAGTTTCTGAAAATGAGCTCCTGTATTGCCTTGTCCTGCTAAGTTATCCAGCCTGGCAGCTCACAGATTCCTGTCATTCCCCTGACTGTGCAGACAAGGCAGGGACACCTGTTAGTTCATGCTGACAATTGCATGGAGGAGGCACCAAGAGGCTCACAATCTCCTTCTGGAGTCTCCAAGCTAAAGAGTATGATCAGACAGGAATTTTCCCAAAAAGGAACAGAAGAGTGCAGTTTGGATTCAAGCTGACTGACCATAACCCTCAGAGCAGACCAAGATTTCTGGTGAACTGGTCTTCACCCTTTGCTTCCAGGAGAGTGCAGCTGAAAACTAGTGAATGGGAGGTGTTTCCCATGGAAATAGTACATGGTTGGAGCTAGATACCTCTGTGTGTGTTACTTCTCATGACTGATTGCGTATTTGATTGCTTAATAAACTAGTACTTTTCCCCCCCTTTCCACCATTCTTCCTGGTCCCAGAATTAATGATATCCCACTGCACGTCAAGGTAGGAAAAATGCATCATCACTCGTGTTAATAATTGTATGGAAAGAACATGCTATCATTTTAAAATCTATCCCTAGATCAGTAGTTACCAGACTAGTAGCCAGGAGCCACAGAAGGGTTGCAGCAGTTATCAGCAGGTCATGACATCAGAAGAAATTTGGTTTCATTGTATAGTAACATCTGGTATTTTGTGTTACACAATATAATGCATTTGTGAGTGGGGTCCTAACTGAAGAGAAAAAAAAGAGAACTGCTGTTCTAGATGTTATCAAGTCATCTAACACAAAGCTGCATTGCAACGAGCTAGCACAGACTAATGCATGTTTTTCCAAATACAGTATCTAACAAGAGAGGGGAAAACATTAACGTAACAGAATGAGGCAGTAATACCTTCAGGATGTGTTGTATAAGTGATGAATGAATTTGGTCAAGTGGGGAGCCTGAACGACATAAGTATCCATACATTCAGACTTATCTCTACACTCTCCATGAATCATCTCTTAATTGGGTAATCTCAGAGAAACAGGCAGATATCAAAAGTCCTGATAGCACTAAATGACATCTAACCAAAAATTGCTTCAAGACTTCAATAATTTCTGAATCATATCCCAGCAAAAGCCAGAAAGTTTAAAATTCAAGCAAACTAAATTAACATTTTGGTTTAGTCTATTTAATGCTGGAGATTCAGTTTTCATTGAATGCCTTTCTTTTCTGAATTACATTGTATCTGTCCTCCCAAAGCACGAATAAAATCAATGCAAACAAACTTACTTCAGAAGTAAATTACTGGCTCCAGTGCATAAACCAGACAATTATTGTTTCTTGCCAGTGATTGACTGTGATGTTCAGAAGTGGAGCTATAATGATCACAAATCTAGCCTAGTGCTGCTGCTCAGACTGAGTGACACAAGGAAGATCAGTCACGACCCTTTAGAGAGGAGGCAAAGCCCAGGTATGAGGAGTAAGTGGTGTTCATGTGCTCACCATCAGCAGGCTTGAACTCCAAGAGCATCGCTTCCTCAGATCCATCTTCTCTGCTCTCCTTGATGCTCTCTACTTCACACCAGAAGTCCTCCATAGAAGTGCTGTCCATGGAGGCCTGTGAATTGGAGCGACTGAATGCAGGAGGTGCTGACTCGTTGGAAAGCATCCTGTTAATTCTTCGACAGTGAGAGAGAGACTTTCTGAAAAGAGAGAGAGATACAAAGAAAATCAGCTTTCAGTCATGCTAACTTGTGCCATGTAAAGGGAGCAGGCAACCAGGGCTTGACCTGTGACTGTACCAGGAAGTAGGGAACAAGATTTCAGAGGCCAAGTACACAGTTCTGGTAATTGTCATGATCTCCACTGCTTATAAGAATTACGGCTGGACATGTATTTTACATCTAATAATTTATCTCCTTAATTTCCTTCAGTGTTTCCCACTCTAGAAGGAACTTAGGAAATGCAATTTCTATTTCTAATACTGATATCCATCTAATGAGACACTGGAAAACTCTTTTCACTCCTTTGTGCCTCAGTTTCTTTTTCTATCCCTTCCTGTTTTGTATACTGGCTGAAATACTTCAGTGAAAACTTCTCTGAGGAAAAATAATGAGACTTGGGAACCCTGAAACATTTTACAAACTCATCTTCACTCCAAAAAGAATTAAAAATTTGAAAGATTTTAATTCAGAAGAATAATTACCTTTTATTTGAAAACACTTTAAAAAAGATTTGGGTTTCTTTCTAAAGTTAAAATAAAATAATTTTAAACATTTTTAAACTTGACTTTGAATTAAATAGTATATTCTAGGTCAAACAGAAGGTTTTGATCACAGATTCAAAAAAATTATGATTAACTAAAATCAAGTTTCAAGTTAAGATTCAATTCAGTGATTGAATTAAAACTAATTTTGTTCCTTACTCTTTTGTTCTTTTCTTTTCCCCACCTAAGTTTTAGCTTGCAGCTGAAAACGGTTATACAAATTCATACAAAATTTCATATAACACCCACCATGAAAATTGTCTGACTTTGCTCTTTTGCATTATTATGGCTGCAATACTGTAAAGAGCTTTTGTATGTGTAATAGTGGTAGATACAGTAATCAGTAGCAATAACCACAACAATATTTGTACAAAGGAGTTTGGAGGTAACACAGTTTTGGCAGAGCTAGACCATAGGAATTAATGGAAAATTCTGACATAAGGTCTTCTGACCTTCACTTATCTGAATGAATTCAAATGCAGTTTCCCTTTCTCTTCCTTTTCTGTATGGCATGATCCTGCCAACACTCCTTTGTTTAAAACCACAAGCATCACTTTTACTCCACTAAAAAAAAAGATATTTCCTTTTCAGTGTTTTCCTCCTTATCTAAGTTTTCCTAATGGAAGTATAAACAATGCATTATTTAATAAAGCTGACTGAGCATGCTTCTCCCTCATTGCGTTGTTGCCTCTGCTTCATCCTTCCTCCCCAGTGAAGGGCTGGCTGCTTCCCTGGGGCTTGCAGAGCCTCCTCACTTTATCTGGGTGGTTCCCTCTAGGCTAGGTCTGGGGAGCACAACAAATCCAGCTTTGGACATGATCAGGCTTTGCAAAAGGCAAAGCTCAGGTCTTTGCCTCTTTTTGAATACTTGAAGGTGTAATATGAATGGTTCATCTGCCAAACCATCCCCTGTGCTCTTAGAAGCAAAGCTGGTAAGCAAAGCTTTCTAGTGGGTGACAGCATTGCAGCAGAAGAGAACATGCTATAGGGTGGTGGAGACACATTCTGTGGGAAGAGAAGTGCTGTCTTCAGAGTTTCTCTCCTTTTCTCCCCTCATAAACAGATTGTTTGCTTTAAAACACAGTGCTGAAACTGTTATTGTTTTAATTAGAACAAGCCACAGTCACCAAATGCGAGAGGAATTTGTGACACAAGTGTGGTTAAAGTGCTTTCGTCGTAGCTCTCCCTCTGGGGAGATGTGAGTTTCAGCTGGCTTTTGTTTGCATAGCCTCACATGACTGGGGTGCCTGATACATTATAATCACTGGAATTATGCATCTGGACATGTCGGCCTCTGGGTTTTTATGGATTTCCCTTTCTTTTATGCATTCACCTATGTCTCTTCCCCACATTAGCAAGTAAGAAAAAAGCAAGGATCACTGGACTTAAATATGATGTGTTAATACTGTACCATGCATCCCCAAGCAGAGATTTTAACCAGCAGAAGCAGAACCCCTGAGAAGCAGCCAGAAATCCCCATCCCTTCAGCTGAGTGCTAGGTGGGATGGGAGAAACAGCACCCATCAACTAATTGCTTGTTGCTGTCAAAACCTGAGCTCTTCCATTTAGAAGGTGATAGTGAACACAAATAAGGAAAAAGGCAAAACTTCCCGGTACGCTAATGGTGTTTGGGGCCCCTGTTCATTGGACATTGTATAAGCAGAGGAGACGCCAAGGCCTGGTGTCTGTCCTCCTGCCACAGCTTCTCCCTCACCAGCCTCCTCTTCAACTTGGGGCCTCAGACCCCCCACTGCTGCTCACTGAGAAATTCAAGTCCCTGCTAAATAAAAACCTTTGTGAAAAGTAAGTCCCTACACGTGCTATATAGCACAGCCCAGAGCTCCCGAGCCAGAAATTACAGGAAGGAATGCTCTCACCAGTCTGGAATCAAACACGAGCTGGGACAAGAAGAGGGCACCCTTGACAGCATCACTGGCTCCCATAATTTAGTCATGGTCAGAGAATTTAAACATTTCCTGCCCTCCCAGTGTGAATCTTGACCACGACCCTCGTGCTCTTCAGGCGCCACACCACACTGATCCTTGCGTTTCAACTCATCAGCACTTCAGCTGGCTCAGACCAAGGCTCTTTATTTCACCATATTAGGAAGAAAGAGGCTTGGTGGGTTGCTGCTTTTCTCCCCACAGTGATTGTGCTTATTTTGTGACATCACCATACCAAAAAGCTAAATGCAAAATAGAGCATGTAGCACAGCAACAAATGCTGTGGCAACCAGCTTTGCCAAATATGTCTATGGTTCCTGGGTAATTAATGTGCATTTACAACAATATTACAAGTACGGAGCTTATTTGGAAAATCAGCTGAACAAAGTCCCCTGAGAACTTCATATATGAGGCTTGTTATCTCAACCCAGATTAAATCAAGCTGTGTAAAATTCCTGTAACAAGGAAGGTTAGGCAGAGGTGCTTTATCCTTATTGGTAAACATCTGAATCTTGCTTCCAGGTGGTCTGGTACAAACCCTCTCCAATTATTCTGAATCTGTCAATTAAAAGCTCATGTGTTTGAAAGGCTTCCAGCTGCTGTTTTGACCCATATACCTGTGACTTTTGTTCTGGAGGAAGTGGTCTTGCCTTTATGTGATAATGGCAGTTGTCTCCCATTTCCTCCAGCCAGAGGTGCTCAAAACAGTTTCAGGAAAAAAAAATCCTACTGAGGAAGCAAAGCACATTCTTCTCTGCTTTTAATTAATCCTTGAAGGACACTGTAAGAGAACTGACTCAGCAATCTTCCTGCCTATCTCAGGAATAGCTCAAGAAGCCCAAGTTGCCTGTTACCTGGGAACTGTTGCAGCAGAAAACCTCTGTTCCTGACACCTTTTTCACCCTCAAGCCATCCTTTGTTTTGGTCATTTTTTCTCAGTGTCTGAAGAGAAGTTTGGAACAATAAGAAGTTTTCACAAAGCTGATTCTGTTGTTCCTACAGAAAAGTTGAAAACCAGACCTGTTAAGTAAGCAGCTATCACAAAGTTCATGCTAAGTTTCTTTTGTTCCCTCACACACATAGGCAGTGGTGAGCTAATCTGAAATGCTGATTAAATTAAACACAGGAGGGATTTCAGATCCTGGCTTCCTCGATGGAAAAAGTTGGGAGAGGAGTATGAACCTAAAACCACTGAGCAAAAATTATAGCAACTCCACTGGATGAGCTGTTTTTCAGGGTGGAATAAAATAAAAAAGAAAAGCCACATAAAACATTGGAAAAGGAAAGAAAAAGAAGGGAAAAGTACGTAAGAGTTAACATTATCAAAGAACTTCTCTATTACTGGATATTCACAGGAGAAAGAGTTAAAGAGTGCCAGGAAGGAGAACCATGATACCATTTAGAAAGCTTTCTGGTGAAAGATTATTGCAGGGAAGGAGGGTATTTCCATGGGGCACTAGAAAGCTGATTCAGCTGTGTGTGACTCTGGTTTTGGCCTGATGTAAGTTTATAATGCAGATGAAATACAACAGCTAAATAGGCCTCCTGACCCTGTATTTTATCTTCCATATGTACTGCAGTAGTGTGCTGTTCAGGATCTGATAGTGATGCCTTTCAGCATCAATACCACTTATTGATTTCAGGGTAGCCAAGCCAGATCCAATAAGCCATTCTTACCCTATCCTCAAAGTAAAGGTTTGTAAAACACAAAGAGCTGGCTCAGTGACACTTAATGATTTCACACAAGCTCAGTAATGATAAAGCCAGGCTTGTATTCTGAGTTTAATTAAGCAATGGATGGTAAAGAATCCATAAAACAAATGGGAGCAATAAAGCCATCTTGTAGTTAAAAACAGCACTCAATAGTTGTTTACATAGAGGGACATGACATCTTTTTCTTGTGGGCTGTTATCCTTCATTTCATTCAGTGGGTCCTGAACCTGCTTCACCACAATTAGTCACATTTGTAAGAATGGGAAAGGTGAAGGAAGAAAATTGTTCTGGTCATTGTAGGACAAAGATCCTCCTTTTCACACTGCAATCATTCTATTAGTATAACCACTTGCTCAACTCTTGTCAAATGTAAAAAAGGGGATGGTAGCTTGAATTGACAGGGAAACAACATTTATTCATCTTTATTAAGAACTGTTCTGTATTGTTAGCAATCAATCATGTACCATTATTTCTCTTTCTTCCAAATAAAATGTATACAAATTCCAGGCAAAGAAAGAGCTCAGCAAGGAGAAACAGTATTTTTGTGCACAGTTCACTCTTGATCCAAATCTCACATCTTCTGGTTCCTTCCTGGTGACCTTGCCCCTGCACTGTTTGTGGTCTGCTTATTTCCTTCTCCCCATGCTTCATGGCTTCTGATCACAGAGAAGGGTATATATTAGACAATATCCCCCCAACTCTATCTACACACTTCTGTTTCTGATTATCTTGCAGATGTTAGGCAAATTGTAGACAGTGGATGCTAAAGCTTCCTTGTCCTCTCTCTAACATCTGGCATAGCAAATACTTAAACTATCATGCTCACGGGTGCTGTCACACTGCCCCCTGCTTTGTAACAGAGTATTTGAATGAGAGGCAGAGGAGGGTTTTATTTCATTATTAATTTTCTCATCCTGTGGGCCAGCAGAAATCCAAAAACATGTCAATCTCATTGCTCTTTGTTAACAAAGATGGGTTTGAAAATAAGCTATCACCTTACTGTATTGGTTAGATTTCGAAACACAGGAATTAGCTACTTTGCCTGTCTGTATTCTACAAAAGGTTCTTCAAAATCTGTTTCTGTCAACTTTAATTTTACTCCAGATCCTCCACCTGGGGTGGGTCAACCCTGGACATATGCACAGGTTGAGGAACAAGATGCTGGAGAGCAGCACCACAAAAAAGGGTCCTGGGGGACCTGCTGATGGCAAGTTGAACATGAGTCAGCAGTGCCCTGGCAGCCAGGAGGCCAGTGGTGTCCTGGGGGCATCAGGCACAGCATCACCAGCCAGGCAAGGGAGGGGATTGTCCCACTCTGCTCTGCACTGGGGCAGCCTCACCTTGAGTGCTGGGGGCAGCTTTGGGAGCCACAATAAAAGAAAGATAAGAAGCTATTTAGAGAGCATACAAAGGAGGTCTACAAAGATGGTGAAGGGTCTAGAGGGAAAGCTGTCTGAGAAGTGACTGAGATCACTTGGTTTTTCAGACTGGAAAAGAGGAGACTGAAGGGAGACTTCACAGCAGCCAACAGCTTCCTTATGGAAGGAGGGGCAGGCACTGATCTCTGCTCTGTGGTGCCTAGTACTGGGACATAAGGGAACGGCATGAAGCTGTGTCAAGCAAGTCTTGGGGTGCATATTAGGTAAAGCTTTTTTCACCCGGAGGGTGGCTGGGTACTGGAACAGGCTTCCCAGGCAAGTGGTCACAGCACCAGCCTGACAGAGTTCAAGAAGAGTTTGGACAATGCTCTCAGGTACATGGTGTGACTCTTGGGGCTGTCGTGGGCAGGGTCAGGAGCTGGATTTTGATGATCCTTGTGGTCCCTTCCAACTCAGGATGTTCCATGCTTCTATGACTTTTGGTCCAAAAAGGGTTGTCTGATGAATCTTCAGATTTAAAGACTTAAAAGAGGAAAGATAAGTAAGATTTACCGGAATTACAAGTTTTGTTTATTTAATTATACTTCGTCTGTAATTCATTAAGGTAGTAATAGAAGTTAGATTCAGTTCTGGAATTTGGAACACTGCATGCCAGTGTTACCTGCCAACATTTAAAAATGCATTTCACCTTGGGCTCTTCAGCTGTCTCTTACACAACTTCTCTGTAAGTAGCAGGAAGTTCCTTGCCATAACAAAGGCCACATTGTGGCCGCTCTTCAGCCGAGCATGGAGATTGCAGAAGAATCTCTCTCTGTTAGTGGGTTTCAGTGTGAGGGCTCTCACAATCAAACCCTTTGAGATAGGGGAGTTCAGGGAATATACTCTCTAGGTATTGCCTGCTGGCAGCAGTGACCTTTGGGGACATAACCCAGACCTCTCATCCACACTGGCACTCACATCACTCCAGTGTTGGCCTGATGTAACAGAGACAGTGCACTACATGGCTGCAATGTGTCTGTCAAAATCTGAAGGGACTCTATTTCATCTTCTTTCTCCTAGCAAAGCTATTGCTAAAGGGCAGAAGGGGCTCCCAAATGATCAACACTAACAAGAGTATGTTCTGTTAACCATTTTTTTTTTAAAGTGAATTGTAAAGAATTCTTTTCATATACACTAAGAGGAAGTAGTATAAGCCAGTTTTCAATGCTGAAGACTTAAGAACATGAGCAGATTACGGCAGAATATGTTACATTTTCAGTGGGTATGGGCAAGATAAGAAACATTTGGACATGGTCTACAGGAGGTAAAAGCTGGTCATGAGCAGCTGGTTCAAATATCTTAAACATTTCCAACACATATGTATTGTTAGAAGTGACAAATTCTTTTGTTGTGTTGATGCTCGCTTAAGACCAACTTCTTTTATATGAAAAACAAATCCACGTATCCAGGGCAGGACAAAGTTTTCCAGGAGGAAACATAGGCATGTGGGCCATGTACTGTGGGCTTAGAGAATCTTGTGCTTCCAGAAAATGTTTGCTCTATTGTGCCTTTACCGTACAAATGACCTGTGGCTGAGCACTGAACCCACTGTGTCACACGTTATCGGTTAGAGCTGATGAAAGGCTCTGGGAGCATCAGGCTCACTGCACATGCACTGCACCATTTATCCACTCCTGTTGTGTGGATGCCTCCATAAATTCCACTCACCCAGAGAGATCCTAGTTAGCTGAGCACCCTGAAATCCAAGGCAAACTCTTCAGATTCTACCTGGACTGAATCTGAAAGTATGTTGTGTGGCAGCCCTGGGTTTACCACTGTAACGTTACTAGTCCTTGACATGAATTACTCAGTGAAGGCACACAAAGAGCATTGAGGCAGAAGTGCTTTGTTCTGCAGTTTAGGGTAAGCAGTGTCTTAACCAAAGTAGCAAGCAAAGATGGTTTAGAGTGACATGAAGGAAAAGGAGAGCAGTAAGCACAAATATATTAGATTCCATCTAAACACTGGCACTACACAAAGTGTGGTGCTGTTCACTGCATGCACTCAGTCCCTCCTTGGAGAGCTATCTGTAGCAGTGAGGAAGATCTCCCAAAAGGCAGTGGAAAAGCTGTCATCCTCTTTTGCTTCCTACTGCTCTGGTAGTACCACTTCTAAGGTAACCAACAGCCCTGTAAACACTCCCTGGGCACAGCATGGTCCCATGTCAGCTGGAGCACATCAGGCCACTGTGCATCCATCTGCGTGCAACTACAAATACCAAGGAGTTAGAAGGAGGAGGAGAATAATGTGAAGACTAATCCAGAATATTTTTTCACAATATAATTGATAAGCCTCTGCCAGCAGCTGACATTTAGCCAGATTAATTATTTATAACACGGTAGGATACAGTTAAAACTGTAGGAAATGCACAGGCTCAAGAGCACCAATGGGGCTTAAATCATTCACCAAGCAAAGAAGCAAACCAAGTAAAATCCATGGGGGATGTAAACTTGACAATGTTAAAAGAGTTTTGACTCTAGAACCACAAATTAGAGTTTTTAAAGAAAAATCAGTATTAAAATACTCGGCAGACACAACACAGCACTGAAACATAAAGGGTCAAACTTTCTACAGCTTTCAATAATACATCTTCTAACACTGACTGCATTTATGATGAAAATGTGAAAGAATATAGAGTTTTATTTTTGTATCATTCTAAAGGAGCTATCCTTTCAACCAGCATGATTATTTTCATTAAGAAACACTCCAAAAGACAAAGTCAGTCATTTTGGCTGAATTAAGGCAATAGTGTAAAGAACTGGACTATACTGTCTGTTGGAAGGCATCGAATGAAAATACATACATTGCAAGTGTAAGCACTTTAAGGCCCTCATAATAGCAATGAAGGGAGGCAGATACATCTAGAGAGTGAACATGTAAACTAAACAGGAGCTTGAAGTCATGCACTATGTCTTTGAAGTTTTCTTTGTGCTTAGCTTTAAGTGAAGTCCAGCTGTTACTTTCTTCCTTCCTATAATTAATGAATGCTTTTAAGTAAATGTCACCACTCCACCCATTACACTTTTTTCAAAGGCTTGAGGACCAAAGCAAACAAGCACTACTTGAGTTATTGGTTTTTCCTTTAGATGTTTTTAATGTATATTGAAGGCCACGGCTGAGCTACAAGATAGGTATAAGTAAACTGTAATGTATTAATTTAAATTTTAATCATGAATGGTATTCATGACAAAATGTTTTGAACATTGTGCTTAATAGTATTCACAGGACTGGACTTAAGTAACATAAAGCAACACACTAAACTTTTAAAGCTAAGCAAAACACAACCCTTAAAGTAATTTTATTTAAAAAAATGCACACTCAATGAAGATACTCTTGAATCTTTTGGCAGAGTGATGAACAACTTCACATTGTCATGAAAATCCTGGATCAGATTCTCAGACTGAAATAAACTGTTACAACTCCACTGGCTTAATTTATCCCTTATGTTTAAATTCAGAACATCCTTCTTTGTGGTACCGCTAATGTTGAAGTTATTACAAATCACAAAACCTTCATGAGCAAATGTACACCATTTAAATTTTTCTCAGCAGTTCTGGGTTGACCGTCTGGCAATTCTGGACTCTCAGGTTGTACCTTCTGTGCTGCATTGTACTTTGTGCTACACTGAATCAGTTAGAAGAAATGAAAAATTTGCTGGAGAATTTTGTAGCCAAATAAAAATCAAAATGTGAGCTTAATTCTATTTTTTGCCACTCAAGTACATTGGTAAAGATTATATGAGTTACTTTGGAAAGTGTCCCACACTTGCAGAATAGTCTCTTCTTTTGTTAATGAGACTGCTTAACAAGCAGTGTAGATAAAGAATGTGCAATGAATAAAGAAATGTATATGGGTCTTGAAGGATCTCTCAAAGCACTGGGTTTCTATTTTTACCTGAAGAAAAATGGTTATACATCAGCTGGAAACTGATGGAAAGTACATCAACATGGAAACTCTTGTCAATGTCCTGAACAGTCTGTTACTTTATTGTTGATGACTCGAGGCAATGTGAGGCCTCATCTCTAATTCTGTCTCCCTTTCTGTCCCTCTGTCTGCAGATGTCCCTGAACCCTGCTTCTTTCCCTTCCTTTTCCATTTTCCAGAAATCAAGTGCTGCTGGGCTGGGTGAGAGTAGTATAGCAAGCAGAGAAGCTGAGAAAGGCTCTCTGTGCAGGGGGGAGCTGACACCAACGCCAAAATGCACAGGGCATGGGATGGGCATTGCAGCTGGTGGATGTATTCCCAACATTTCTCCAACAGCATTTGACTGTCATATTTCCTTATCAGCAGAAGTCACACACCAGCCCCTCTTTCCACTCAGTTCCAAATATTTGTAAAAAGCTCAGTCAAAGCAATGAGGGCACTTTACATTCTACAAAAAATTAATGACTAAAAAATCCCAAACAGCCAGGCAATATTAAGAGAAGTAAGTCCTCTTGGCTGTGCTGAATCAGTAGATATTTTGCTAATGTGGTGAACATTTCACCTTCAAGCTTTAAGAAGAAAACTGTATCAGAATAGGCTTTTGACCTACATTTTTGTGGGGAACAATGAACCACAGATTTCTCGCTAATTCACTCATCTTCTTTTGCTCAAAATTTTAGGCTGTTTCACTCACTTTAAAATTAAATTGCAGGATATTTGATAACATCTCCTATTCAGGACATTGTTAACTATGCAAATATAACTATGTAAACATAAAGCGGATTTTAAATCAAAAGCTGGTGGAAGACTCCCATTGGAGACTGGCCTAGAGAGTTTTCATTCAAAATGCAGGTGCAAAAGAGTTCTGGCAAGAACCTTTTAATTTGCCAGATGAGTCTAGTAGCATTACTGGTACTATGAAAAGTCAAGGTGAGACGATGGCAAATGTCATCATAAGCAATGACAGAAAAGAGCTGAAAATGAAGAGCACAGGCTAAAATTTGGTGGAGACAAACACAACAGATAGGGAAGACCAAATAGGTCATCACAGGCCTCTAAAGAGCAGAAATCCCCAGTTTGAGAGTAAACAATGGACCACAAAATCAAATTTAGTTTGTTATAGTCTCAGGTCCTCAACAAAGGAATGAAGAAGTCAAGAGAAAAAAACCAATGCATTTTCTTATACTTTAGCTATAAAGTTCCAATCAGTGGAGTACAAAAGGTTTTCTGTGATCTTGAAGTGATTTCTAGGCTTATGGTAAAGACATGGAAAGAAAATCTTCATACAGAATTGTCAAGGCAGCACCCTAGATCTTAAGGGGTAGTTTTCTAATTGTGTCGAAATGTTTGTACTACGTGCCTGTGAAAGACACAACCTTTCTATGTAAGCAGGCAAATAAATCAGTGATGCTTCCAAACCACTAGGACTCCAGCGAGAGCTGGAAATGTTAGACTGAGAACCACTTCTTCGCAATACCCATAAAAAAGGCAAATACCAGAACAAGAAAAATTACCTTTTAAATGGGAAAACTAGTACATGATGCACAGCAGCTTTCCGGTTCCCTTCAACTACCATTTTGTTCTCCGGCTTATATGATTTTTGAGGTTTGCCTCAAATATTTCATCTGCGAGGACTCTGAGGAAAGCTACAGCATGCCAGTTGTTTCAAAGCTAGGTTTGCAAATATACTGCAGCTCCTGAAGCTCGCAGAGCTGTAGAGGCCATTGATACTTACAAAATATGGTGCCTCTGTCTTTAGTACCTCAGTGATGCAAGTAATTCTGAATCCGTCAAGCAGCTCTTTTGAAGCCAACTGAATGACTCCTGTGCATAAGGCTTGACTTTTTTTACTTTTTTTAATATTGATGCTGGGGGAGTAAGATGAAGCTCTTGGAAGCCTCTAAAAAAAAAAAAAAAAAGCTCTTGTTTGGAGGAAGACTTCAAGATTCAGAAAACATAGAGGAATGGTAGTATCTTAGTTTGAAGCATCTTAACATAGGCACAAAAGGCCCATTCACATTCTCCTGGGAAGCAGAAACCTTAGATGGCCCAGAAGTGCACTAGAAATTTCCTCTGCACCTTTTGTAGACATCAGGTATTACAAGAAGGGATTACTCTCGGTTATTTTGACATTTACTGTTTTGTACTGGCTTGTCATAAGTTCTTTGGGGTTAGCACCAGGTTGTGCTGGGACAACGGAAAGAGGACTTTGGAGAAATGCCTCTTTAAGCTGTGTTGAGTACTTCCCAGCCAGTCACAGCTCAGAGTTTGAACCCAGATATCAAATCATCATGCAGTAGATAACAGCAGAATTTGGTAATTATCAAAACACCCCAACCACTCCCTGTAGCATTTAATTAATTACGTAGGCAAGAGCTAATTCATCATATCACAACTCCAAAGACATCAAATAAAAATTACAGAGGCAGGTGAAATGAGATCTCCAAAATAACACAGAATTTTTGTTACAGAAGAGGGTTAAAAATACAAGCGCTAGTTTGTGACTTAAAGCTGTGGCATACTGTGAGTAAAAGGACTGCTTCTGTAAGTCCTACTCTGCTTGGCTGAAGTTTCTATCTGAGCTGTGCACTCCTGTACATATTCTTGGCTAGATAACCACTAAAAAGTAATTAATATTGCTATGCAAACATAGTAAATCATGTCTGGAAGCTCACATGCTCATGTCAAAGGAATACGACTAAGCTGTTGTTGTGTCCTCTGTCATTGTGGGGTCATGCTCCTCTTCCCACACCTGCCTCAATAAGAGCGCCATGATCCACGATAGGAGGTAAAGATTCATCGGGCATTCATCCATCTTTTAATGATTGTGTTAGATCTTTCACTATGCAGGCACTTTATGAATGTTGTGCAACTGTAATGCTAGCCTTCCCAGGAGGACACCGAATTACTTATCCATGCTTTTGATATAATGCATCTTGGCTGAACCGCTGCAGCTCTCTCTCTCTGGATGATTTCCAGTCAAGGGCTATATTTACGTCAGTTACAATTGATTCAAAATGCTTCCACAGGATCTTGAACAGGCTAACACATCTTTGTGACTTTAATCCAAACCAGATGACATATGTCTTTCCAGTAAAACAGGGAATAATCATGCTTGTACCTCTAGCTCTTTGGTTTGAGCTGGTGACCCGGGTTGATACTCAGCCACTGCTTGGATCAGCATATTTTTTGGACTTTCAGGTGACTACAGATTATGCTTCCAAAAAGGGACTAAGGCAGTCAGTCACCTAACTCCTATTTTCAGGAAATACTGAAGGATTCCAGAGCACAAACCCAATGTACTTAAAGGGAAAGTAAATGCTCCTGCTCTCAAAGTCAGTTTTGACTTAGGCCTTGAAGTCTTAGAAGAACTTTGGAAAATTTGCCTTCAACTTAACTGTATATTATTACACTCTTTGTCCTTGGAGTTCTTTTTTCTGTGGGTACTAATCTTGCCCAGTTTTCTGGGACTTTGACCACCCAAATTAAAGCCTTATCTCTTAAATTTGGCTTTGATTAACACAGCTGTTATTTATTCTTTTGCTTGGCAGGAGTTTCTGCAAGACTGCTATAAAGTTAGCCTGTTTGTATTGTAGTCTACTGTTAATCTCCTTTTTCTTTCTGACATACATTCACAGTATCCTAAGGGGAAGATTGCTTTACATTTATATGGATTCGTACTCACATATAAATAAATATATGAATACACAACAAAGATGGCAACAAAGGCAGGGAACATTTTAGTAATCTCCTAAAAGCCATTGTGAAAAGATCTAGATAACACATAAAATGGAATGTTGTATACAACACGAAGCAGGGGATCAACATTAATCAGTTGCTTAATGAAAGCATAATTCAAGATAAGAAATGGAACAGATTTGCTTCAAAGAAGTTGGAATCATTTGGGTGGGAGAAAGATCTGTCAAATTAGGAGACTGCTGTATCATTATGATAACTTACACACTGCTCACCACCTAAGGTTTTCCAAAATAATGCATTTAAGAGACATTCTAGTAAGAAGTAATTAAAAGAGTTGAAGAAAATACAGTATCACATGGAGTTGCTAGGTTAATATTCATCAGAATTTGATCATCATCTTAAAACCTCAACAGTGGAGAATTTGTAGCTATCTAGAAACATCTACATTTCTGTGCCTCACAGAGACTTTCTGAATTGGGAATCACTTTGCAATTTTCGTGCAACACCCTGCCTTAAAAAGCCGTAACACCTAAGAGTGAGCTGCCTTTTGATGGCATATGCATGATCACCTTCACCGGGAACAAACAGTGATGTGAGAGCCTTCAGATTTCTTCCACTCATATGAAAAATGAGTCAGAAAATCAGAAAAAGAAGCTTGGACAATAATTTATGCCAGTAAACTCCATCTCCTATCCTGACAGAACACTGCTGGGACTTGTAATGACACTGTATTTACCCAAGAAACTCTATCAGTGCTAGGAGTATAATTCTCCAGTAGAAATTCCTCAATAATCCCGCTGATTTGATTATCTTTTCCAAACAAATCAATCAAGAAACTAGGGAGCAGGAGTCAAATCTCCAGAGGTATTAGCTGCCTGGATTTCCTTTCAGTGAGACTTTATATTTGACAAGGGAAGAAGAAAATACTTGCTCTTTCATCCTGATCAAAGTCAATTAAAACCAATTATGTACTTATAATTTTGACTATGATGATCTTTTTGTGCTGCTCTACAGCATCTGATGCCATTTCAGACTTCCCTTTGATCCCCAGTATAGGCCTCATGCTTCCTCTACGGAGGGAACAACAGGGTAAGAAATCCTTGAAAAATTTTCCCCAAGGCAAGGAGTATTATTTCTGCTGATGGTCATGACCCCAGCTCATGATAATTTGCTGCAGGGGGACTTTGGAACCAGCAAGGTTGCGCTGGCCATTTCAGTATGTGCAAACTGTCAGAGATCAAGAACAGCTACATGAAACTCCTCAAGCATTCCTGATGTTTACTCTGGAGGTGCAGGGCTGTAAGCATCATGCCAGCCACCCAGCAGGAGAGAAATCCCCTGGAATCCTTGTACAACAGATGAGAGAGACTGTTTTTGAGTGTTGGGTTGACGGTCTATTGTTTCCATTTATTTAGACTACATAAACAAGCTTCCAGTTTCCTTCAAACTATTTGGACAAGTCCTAGTTTCCAGCTCACTTGAATTTCTCCAGTTTTCATTACCAGGCAAACAGTTTTAGCTGCTCTTCCCCACCAGTCTCCTGCCCCACTGGATTTTTACCTGGTTATCAGTTGAAGTACTTTCAAACTGAAAGCAGCCATTAGAAAGAGGTTGTACTATCTGAAAATCCTTATCTGCCAAGTGTACAGGACCAAGCCAGATTTAAGCACAATTTGAAAAATGAGGATTAGGATAATGTATTTGTGAAGGTAGAAGCCCTTTAGTTCATTTAGCCGTGTAATCTCTATGAATGCATCACTTAAATTGTCAGACCTGGCTTTCCTCCAATGGAACAAGTCTTAAGTTTCTTCTTTTCTTATAGCAAGGTTTGCATAAAGCTCTTCTTGTGCAAGTTAGAGTCTGGCCATGACACTGAGCTGAAATCCATGTAATTGCCATAAACATCTATATGACATCAGAAGGCAAAAGTTGAAAAAGGCAAATTTCTGACCTCAAATCAAATGAGAGCAAAAACGGGAAAAATACTGAACAATCCAATTTAAAGCGAGGATTCTTCTCCCTCTGGAATATTATTCCAGTGGAACACATTTTTAAACAGAGAAAAATAAATTATTTTAACAGAGTATAGCTTTCCAGATGCACACCTTATTAATAAAACCTTGAAAGGGTTTATGTTAATAGATTCTTGAGGCATATTTTCATACAGCTTGAGTCAATCAAATCATGCATATGCCCCTCCTAAAGTTGCTTACACTTACTGTGTCTAGTTGTTTTTCTACAGTGGAGCATTTTTTTTGTCCCCCCTTTCCTGCCTGGTGAAGCTGGAAAATTCCACTAGTGATAATTCTGACAGTTCACTCCCCCTCCTGTTGCTCGGTATTTAAGAAAACAAGAGGGAGGGAACACGGTCTGAAAGACTGAGAAATTATTGCTTTAGTAAATTCTACGAAGTCTTACCTTGGTGTTATCCTTAAAGGAGCAGAGCAGAGCCTTTCTTAAACCCAACTTCTTCATGCTCCTAGTGGCACTGAGTCCCTCCTCAGCCTACAATCACCAAGTTGCATATTCTGGGAGCTATCTGACAGCCTGTGACAGGATATTCTGCCTCTAGTCACATAAAGGCTGCCGGAACAAAGAGTGGTGGGGCTTTTGGCCCTTCTGGGAAACGGACTGACACTGCTGCATCACTATTTAAAGAGCAGATGCCTTCAGGATAAATCCTCTTAGTATGTTTTCCTGTTTGTGTCAGAACTTAAACCTTTTATCCGTTTCCTAAGAGGAGAAATAAAAAAGTAATCAGCACTAAGCTGCTCTGTAATTCAGGATAGTCCCTGTGGGGTGGCTCAGAAAAAGACAGAGCCAGCCTATGTGTTTTCTTCTAAAGGGATATGAGACACTGCCATTAGCATAATGCAGAAACTCATAAATGGCCAGATGCAAATTAATGAGGAGCTCTTTCTGCATGGAGATGGCTGCTCCACCCAGAGGAGAAGCATAAAGTGCAAAGCCAGAGAGGAAGAAGAAGGGAGCCACAGTACAGCTGTTAAGAAATCAAATATTTATGGGGAAGCCTTTCTTGCTTTTCTTACAGTGGGATGATCAGTGGGGGGCCTAGGTGAACACTGAAAAAAGCATTCACCGGGTTTATATGAAGAATGGCCCAGATTTGGGTTGCAGCCACAAGATCAGTAAAGTCTTGAGATTCAGGGATGGTTTTCAGCTGCACCTGGGGGATAAGGAAACACACCGCGCAAAATGTTCCCTGCCACAGGCAGTTAATGCTGTCAAAGGAACCCTAAAAAATAACTCTCCAGCATGGAAAACATATGAGTTGGTCAAACTTCACTCCCTCCACCAAAACTTTGTTTGTGCACTGAAACGCTTAAATGGGTCTGTCAAATTTACAGCATTCCTGTCATCATTCCTTCAGCCTGAAATACAGGAGGAAAAGCTAACTTTCTAGTTATAAACTTTTTGATATCCTACACTTCTTCCAAAGACATGGCTAAAACCCTACAGCAGAATAAAGGAAAAAGAAAGTCTGTTATTTAATCAGAGAAAGAAAAAAAAAAAAGACTGAAACAAAGGAGAGAGAAGGGACAGGACTTCCTGAATCAGACACAGATTTCCTAAGGGGCAGAAAAGAGCAAAACCAGAAGTGGTTTGGTTTTATAGTTCATCTTGAAGTTAAATTTGCTCTGTGCTTTAAACTGGATTTAATCCTTTCAGTCACCTTTCTTTCTTCTGGGAAACATTTATGATTGCATAAATTGTTGAAAATTTTGAAAACTTGTACTAATTTACCCTTGAAGGTCTGTTTAGGGACTATTAGGTCATGCTTTAAAGGATAAACTGCAAGGAAGAGTGAGTGTGGTTCAGGAATTTGGTACTAGACTGTTCATGCTACAAATCCAGTTGATGATGGTGGTGATCAGAAACTGCTTGGAAGCTCCTGCTGCTTTGCCTGGAATTATGAAACAATGCTAGTCCATATCACCCTGACAAAATACCTCTACAGTGTTACTTTCTACAGGCATTCAAAGGCAACCTCTAGGCTGAATAGTCATGAGACTGCCCTCTCTGCTTCCTTCAAGGATGCTGCCTCCTTTTTAGTGAAGTAATATACTGTTCCCACTATTATTCTCCTTGCATCATATAAATACAGTTTTAGGATTGGCTTTTCCCAAGGTCACTCTCTGATGAAATTTATACAATCATCAATAACAGTGGCTTAGGTTTTCCTAGAAACTGAGGTGATGTTTGATTGCATTTTGTAAATATGAATTTTTCAACCCCTGTTTCTCGTAGCTAGCTGCCTGTGGGGTAGAGAAAAGATGTTTTTGAGAAGGAAGACAAGGAAACGGAGGTTAGCTCACATACAGCAATTCACAATGAGTGTATCTTCCCTCCGGCTGCTGTTGGCAATTAAAACACTCCCTGCACTTCAAGAAGTGCTGCATCCTATTATTTCACATTATGTGTTGAGCCAGGATGTGTGGGTTAGGATGCTGCTTGCCACAACCAGCAGAAAGTCACCTCCAAAGAGCAATTCAGCTCGCCCACAGTGGAGAGGTCTCTCTTGCTGTCATACAGGGAGAGAACAGTGAAGAACTCACCAGAGAGCTATTAAATGCTGCAAGTGGATAACTGCTCACTGGGCATTAGGTACCTTTAAAGTTAAGGGAAGTGTGACCCTCTAGCTACAGTGTCCTTGCACTTAACATATTTTTCCTCCAAAAATACAGTATTTTATTTAGCTAAATTTTAAACAAGCATTAAGGTTTAAAGTCTTGTCATAAAAACATGTAAAGATGTCTAAACATTATTTTTTTGCCTCACTCCTTCAGGAATACCAAAGTGATGAGCCCTAATAATATCTGTCCTATGAAAAATAGAGAGTGGTGAACTCATATACACAGGTGTCCCTCTTAGGATCTGTCTGCCCTGGCATCTTTATTCATATTTGAGTTTTCTGTCTTACGGTTTGTACAAAAGTAATTCTGAACCAATTCCATATATGGGACATAATGATGGAATATTTCAGCAGATATACTGAATGCCATACATCTGATAAATACTGACACATGGTTTCATGCTATTCTTTGTCTCAATTTAAATGTTATACCAGTCACAAACAATTAGCTATGTAAATAACTGATTTTTTCAGGGCTTTGACTTAACAAGTAATTGAACAAAGTCTTCATTTAGAGTTAATCTGAAACAAAGCCATTTTCTTTTCCTGTAGAACTTCGGAAGAACAATAAACAGTTTGATCTCAGATATTTGTTTTACTTTTCTGTTGAAAGTTAAATCCACATAAATTAGAAAGAAAGCAGCTCATTTAGAAGATGTTGCAATGAAATGTTTCAGCTTTTTCTGATTTTTGCCAATTTTTTTCCTTGGCTCAAAACATGCTCTTGTAGATTATTCTGATCAACCCAAACTTTTTTTTTGCCTTGAAAAAGAAATGTTCCTTTTATTTTGGTTCCACTTCTGAATACAGTCTCCTGTTTTAACAGGTCATGGCTGCTGGGGAATAGCTTTAAGGACTTGTCTAACTGATGTCATATGGCAGGCATGAAAATAAAACTACAAGGAAGGAACTGGAATAATTATCATTGGATTAATTATTCCACAGAAATTCAACTGGCATGATTATAACTGTGTGGTGGTTTCTTCTGAAACATGTCTGCTCTTTCCAGAGTCTCTATATATTGATACATTCCAGCTGTTGTGAGTAAAAACCAGAGGCTCTTCTCCAAGCCAGATTTTACATTAATACTGGGATACATTAAACGCACATGCTCCAAATCTGGCTTGTTTTCTGTGGTATAAAAATGGCAATATGCTAAAATTAAATAAGTGATGTATTTGAAAGCAGTTGTGTAGATAGAAAGAACATAGTATTTAATGGCCAAGCAGTCCAGACTTGACATCAGCTCCTCAGATGCCACGGAAGATTAAACCTTCTCTTAGGAGATCTCCGAAGATCTGCTGCTTCTGTCTGGGCTTTGGCAGAGGATCTGTGAAATGTCCTACCTACATTCATGATAGATTAAGATTTAATTGTGGTCTTACCTCTGCCTAAGAGACTATTAATTTACAGAATGGGGATTTTTCAACGAAGAATACCTAACCTCAAGACCATTTAGACAATAAAACCAGTCAGGCAAGAGGAGTGGGTTTACAGAGCACGATAAAAGGATTGCAAAATGTACAGTGTTGATCTGCAAAAACTGAGGAACAGAGAAATCCTTGGAGTGCTGGTATGAAGGGTTTAGCTTGGCGACGCCCCTGTGCCTCTTCGCAGTAGGCCCGCGGGCCGCCGAGCTGGGTTTCACAAACGTGCTGAGGCGGCTTTCTTTATCTGCAGGAGTGCTCGCTACAGGCTGCAAAGGTCACCTTGACAAATGAACTTGCCTGGTGGAAAAAAACCTCCTCCACTAGTAAATTAGCAGGAAGGGACTGAGCTTGTTTTGCAGGGGCCATTGCGATAGCCGTAAGACGGGGCCATATGTACACTGGAAACAGTGTCTGGAGCTGTGTGAAGGGGGAGCTGAGTTTTGTGCTGAATTCACAAACAATTTTTCTCAGGTAGCTCTTTGATCTTTGGACAAACACTATTTCCCCCCTTAGTTTTCAGTCAAATTGTCAAAGGTGACTTCTGACAATATTGTCCTATTAGGTCCTCCAAGAAAAGCCTGTATTGCTTCTTGAATTAAACAGTATCATAGACAAGCTGTTATTTATCCTGATTCCAAAGATTTACAGAACAGTTCCCTAAGGAAACCACTTAGTGTCCCTTAGAGGAATAATTTCTTTAAAAGATAAACCAAGAAGTCCAAAAATAAAAGGATGACAGTCTGGAAGAAGAGTTACTGACTGAGGAGGAAATTAGTAACAAACACTCTAAAGTCACATGGCAAGAAGAAGAAAATAATTACTTGCTCCTGGTGCTGATGTTTGGGATGTATTATTGTAAGCTATAGTATAGAAGATATTGCTGAAGCCATTTTCACCTGGAAAGAAAGACCTGAGCTGATTGTCTATAATGCTACCATTTTCTATGATCTCCAGAACCAATTTCTAGAAACAGCCTAACAATAGAATCATTGAACCATAGAATATTACAATACTTTATGTTGGAAGAGATCTTTAAGATCATCTAGTTCCAACCCCCAGCCATGTTCCAAACCTCAACCATGAGTCTAACCATGCTTACACCCTGAACAAACTGTTAGGCTTCTCTAGGTATAGTCTGGATTATTCCCCAAGAGAAGTGAAATTCTGACCCTTAAAAGCAATCTTTTCTGCCGATCCTTCCTCATTTTGCCTTTTCTCACCCCAAACCATCTTTCAAACTTGGTTTTCTTTTACTTGTTCTGCTTGATGTTGCTCCATGTCTTTGACACACAGGGAACTGTTAGCGGTAGGGTTCCTGCTGTCTGAAATGATTGCCTGACTCTCTACTCCAAAACAAGAATATTCATAACATATGATATGGGCTGAGGGTCCAAAGATTATTATAAAGAGTATAGAAAACCCAGGATGCATGACATCAAGGGCTGAAGGATTACTGCAGCTTGAGCAAAAACAGAGGAACATTGTTTAAACCCAAACAAAGCCAAGCAATGGGTAAAAGCCCTGGCTTACTGGCTGCCAAATGTATGACAACTGATTGCCAAATGTATGACATTTATTCTCCTTCCTCCCTTAGATGTTAACCAAGTACTTCTGAACTAACTACAGCTAAACCACTGAAATGTATCAAGATATTTTAATATTAACAGATGTTCTTCACGAATGTAACTTCAAAAGTAACTGCCAGATTCATATTTGGCCAGTAACTTATTTTAAAGACTGGGGTGAGTTTCTGCTGAGTTTCTGATGACCAATTTGCTTCTCCTTAAAGGTGTGGATTTAATTTGGACAAAATACCTTACTAGTTTCACTTATTAAGTCATGTTAATTTAATCAGCAGTATTACTTGAGCAGAACTGTAAATCATGAAATGTGCTCCAGTAAAAGGACTTTAAAATATCCCTGACTAAATAGGCATCACATCTGAAAATTCTGTTGGACACAAATAGACAAAGGACAAAAGAAGTTTTTACTTTCTATAACTATTATGACTCTGAATATGCTCAATCCATTACAAATTGGCCATCCCCAAAGTCCATTCCTTTAAGCAGAAACATACATAAGTCAAAGACATATCTAATTACAGTGTATACCATAAATATTAGGTTAGTCTAAGATTTCGCTAATTATTTGACATGAAAGCAGAACTGGGCTTGGCAGTCAGGCAGAATTCGGGATGCCTGTCTTGTATAACACAGTGAAATAGAGGATAGGACAAAAAAACCCTTCTAGTACCAAGTTTAAAAGAAAGAATCTGCGTTACCCATTCCATTACAGATATTTCAACATAGAAACAAAAAATATAAGACATTTGAAAATATTAGCATATGATAAAAAAAAAAAGCAGATACAATACTATTTACTACTGCCATAGGGCATGAACTGTAGCTGAGGCCACAGATCTCTTTTCCTGGCTTCAACCCAGTTACCCAGAGCTCACCATGATCAGCACTTGGCACACTCAGTGCAGCCAAACTCATGCCAGTGCAACCTAAGGAGCCAAGACCATCACTAGTGCTGCTGAAAGTGGTGTTTTCCCTTTAATTGTGCAGGCCTGAATGGCTGAAGGTACTGGAGACTCAGGCTGGCAAAGGCACTGGGAAATGGGTGTGTTCCTCAAGACATGCAAATGCCTTCAAAAACCTGAGTGGGGTTCCTGCATGCTTTCAAGATCAAGGCTTTCCTCAGCATTGACAAATTGCTTCAACAGCACTGTCCTGCAAACAAGATATACCTGGATCCATGGTTTTCATTAATAGAGATAGAAGAGCACTTCAGGGCCAGCCTGAACCTGCCATTTACAGCTTTTGTTTCCCTTTCATACTTGCACAAACCCAGGTGGGAAGCCTGAGGAGGATACCAGTCATGTGACAATGTCACAGGTATCATGGAGTCCGGCAAGATGGTTATCTGACAGTTATTTCCTCTTGCAACACTCTCCTGCAGCAAAGCTCTTCAGCTCCCTGTTGCTCATTTAACAGCTCGTACTGATCCCAGCACCAATGGTTTCATTGGCAGAGCTTCCTAGGCATTGGCAAGACAGAAGAAAATTGTTGATTAAAACGAAGTTCTGGATCAGCGAGACAGAAAATTCAAGATATTTGATAAAAGATGGTGTTTCAAAAAGGCTTTTGCGTCAACACTGCCAACACTGCAGTAACAGTCTCCTTTGGCATTTGCAGGCATTTGGTCTTCAGATGATCCAATGGACAAGTGTTTCACATGGCCTCACAAGAGCTGAGAAGGCAATTTATGTCTTATAGGATATGAGTTGGTAACTTAGTGGTGGGTTATGGCTGATGGGGAAAAGCATGTGCTGTAACGGGAAGGCAGTGAAATCTAGTAATGTCACCCACACAGGATACATACAAGCACTCACTGATGAAGTTACCCCTTACTCTCTGCCCCACCAACATCTGGTTGGGGGTTTGGGTGCAGAAGACCTGCCAGGACTTCCCATAAAAATCCATTTCTTGATAGGGTTGCACTGCTGTGTTCAGTATTCTGGACAAATTCCAGCATACACCCAGCTCTCTTTCCAGTGCTCATGAAATTTCAGTCTACTGCTTATGCCACCTGTGCTTACTGTGCCTGTTTCCATGTGCTGTGAAAATGTTGCTGTGTATTATTATTATTATTATTATTATTATTATTATTATTATTACTATTCACTGGAGGTGTGAGTCAGATGCAAAACCCTGCTTGCTCCTCTTTGTACCAGTTACCCTGAAAATTACTGTTTGCCATCAAGAGTCTGCAGCCCACCTGTGCCCATGCAGAGAGCTGTGCTCCCCCAGCCATGTCCTGATTGCAGTTCAAGCAGAAAATACCGTTTTATATCCCTAAGACAGCTACATTTCAGTGATGGAATTGCTTCTTTCTCACTAGATACACTCAGAAAGTTAGGGGTATAAAAAAAGTATAGCAATACAAACAAAAAGTCAGAGATTTTCCCATACTCAATTACATGGCAATTTTAAAGCTGCTGTCTTGGGTCCTATGAGGCATAGTGTTCTGGTTCAGCAAAGAATGATTTCTAGTCTTACAGGGTATGGACGCATGTGGACTCAATCCAGTCAATGATCCAGGACTATACTTTTGTCTTTTTCAGGCTAATCTTATAACTGAGGAAAAGAGATACATATTTCCTTTATTTTTGTTTTTCTTTCTGGCTCTCTGTTTAGAGGATATATCAGCTATTTGAAGACAGATGGGTGTTTGCAATGCTGGTAACACTTTGTCACAGAGGAGGCAGAGAGTGATCAGGGGGCAGGTGAACAGAAGCAGTGTTCCTGGAGGGTGTGTTTTACACTCAGATAAAATGCTGGGTGTCTGCACTTCAGCACCACAGCTGATGCACTGCAGGTGACAAACACACTCCCCTCAAATACACACACATACATACACACATGCATTGGTGCACAAATGCATGTAGAGCAATCAAGTGACCACAGCACAGTGAGTGTGTACACCTCAAGGATCTTTAAAGCATTAAGGATCAGCTGATAGAGGAATTACACAGCCTGACCCTGAAACTAAAACCTTGAGCAGATTTGCCATGACAGCAGAAAGTGTCCCTGCTTGGTTCATCATTCCTTTCTCACCATGGTCTTCAGACTAGTTACAAATCTGGCTATAAGATTTGAAAATTTGCTTAGTAATTGTGATTTACAGCAGCTCTTAACAAAGATTCACTGTTATTGGAAAGAGATGGAAGTTGAGTGCACGGAGGTTGCACATCATGTTGACAGCTACGTTTGGAGTTATCAACTTGAAATATTTAATGCAGTGTGTGCTGTCAAGCACACCACGAATTCTGGTACACTGGGGATTTCTTTGATTTGATTTAACAGCTTATTGCCCCTTTGGAGTATATACCGACTATGCCCAAGAATTTATTACACACTCTTCTTTCTGCTCTACAGCTGAAGTTTTTCACAGGCTGAGCAAAAGGAGTTTTGAATAGCTCTAGGTAGGACCTCAGCTCAAGAGAAAATATTGTTCCCTGGAGTTTCCTCAGAAGCCAGTGGTCTATTTTGGAGTTTCCACTGTGGGCAACCAGTGGTCTAATCCTGCTTGGAACTGACTATTCAGAATAAAAAATATGGGTGTTGGAGTGGAGTGGAGAAGGAAAAAATCTCACTTAGAAGTGCCAGGACTCAGAGCTGGAAAGTGTTTTTTTCTACAAACCAGAAAAATTAAGCAAGGTCTGATTCCTTTGAGGTGCTCAGCACACTGGCCACAATCCAGTAAAGCACTTAAACATTAAGTGTTCTCTGGAGAGTGCTGTAGGGAACAGCCTGAGCACTAAGTACCCTGCAGGATGAAGCTCCAAATATGGACCAGATATAAACCAGATGGCATTATGTCAGCTTTGCCATATTAATAAGTTATTTACTTTGCATTTTAATCTCTCTCCCCCTTTTTCTCCTTTTTTGCTTTGCCTTTTTAAAAAAACAATTCATGTGTATTAGCAGAGGAGGGCAATGCAGTGAAATTGCCCCTTATCACCTTTTCGTAAGTATGAAGTTAAACAAGAGCTGGGAAAGTGGCTGCTTGTTTTTAACTTAAATCAGCAGTGCTTGGAAAAGGACCATCAGGAGTTTGGAGCTGCTGAAGGAAGGAAAATGCTGACTGTCCTCTAATGAGCTCTCCAAACATGTGTTGAGTGTGCTAAAATACTTGAATCAGTGCCTGCATCAGAGGTTATTTTAATGCCTTGGGTTTTTTGGGGATGGGGGCATGTAGGATTGCTGAGCAGGAACAATGGAAGGCAGCTTTCTGCCTGTTTATAAACTGGGTTCAAACTGAACTGAAGTGAGAATGCTGCCAGGCAGTGCTCAGCTCTCAAATCCACTGAGGTCACCTGCCAGGAGGCAGTAGGAAAAAAGTTCTAGCTGCTGCTTTGTTTTTTTAAACAAGTTCATAGCTTTCCACTTTTTCCTTTCCAGCACGGTTACAACTATCTCCAGAACTTCCTCAGACTTGTGATTTGTGCAGACGCCAGTTTCTACATGGATATTTTTGAAATAGAGCACTGCCCCACTGGAAGCTGTCCTAACTGGAGCCATTTTGCTGCAGGGAGGACATGGGCTCAAGCTGAAGTGGGACACGTGCCTCTTTCTCTGCACTGCTGGCACTGCTGACTCTCAAGACAGAACAGTCTGGGCTCCAGTCTGAGCCTCAGAGCTTGGATTAGGGCAAGCCAGCTGGCTGCTAGGCAGGTTAGGGGTATGTTTGCACAGGCTGCAAGTCATCACTTTGTTGGAGCTGTGCATGTGTGTGGGTTGTGAAGTTAGACTTCAGAGGAAATTTCTGTGATCATTTTAGCATTCAGGCAACTGGAAAAGGAGCTGATGGAGGCGCCAGACCTTTGCTTTCATGACCGCATTAATCTTCTCCTGGCCTTGGAGAGAAATTTTAGACGAACTTAACACGTGTTCTCAGAGCTTTCATTCTCAAAGTTATTTGTGCTGTGGATCCTGAACTGATGAATGATAATGCCAGTGAATTGGCCAATATAAATTAAACCTCACAGGATAATAACTTAAGTGACAATTCCTGCTGCTGGGTTGTTACGTAAGAAGCTGACAGTTGACTACCATAGCCTGGAACTTTTGAGAAACATAGATTTTCCTATCACAAAAGCTGATGGTGGGGACTGGAGGAAGAATGTCCCTTTATTTTCTATCTATTTATCAGCCAAGAAAGTTTTTTTCTTAGGTGTAGTTATGGACTTCTTTAGGTCCAGGGAAAGGATTTTCAGATGAATATAATTATAAGAGTTAAGACAAATAATGTTATTGCTACTGCTGCAAAAGTTCCTAATTAGCAACTGAGCTATATTAACTGTCATGTGAAAGTTTAGTCCATGCCAAATGGGGCATAATTCAGAGAATTCTGTCATGAAAGAAGTAAAAGCCTAGTTAAGTTCCTTTTTATTAGCCATGCACTAAGCGCAAGTCCCTAAATGGTTATAAAAGCTCACAGTGTAAGTGGCAGCTTGTTTTGTCATCACAACTTGGTTGTGATTCTGAGTCCTAATAGAATAGGAAAGAATAAAAGTTTCTTGGGGATAGATGACTACCAGACAGCACCTATGAGTTTGGTGGGAATTTGACAATAATGTTTGATCAAACAAGGGACAAACTGAAACTAAACCATTTTGGTTTTGTGAACTGCCTAGTCCTCTAGAGTGTCCTCCAGGAAATGCTCACATAGATGTAGTTGTCACAGCTCCAGGAGGTACCCAAGTCTATGGGCAGGTTTTTCTTTGGTCCTCCTACACTATCTGTCCATAGATCTGCTGTAGAGCTGCAGTTCTGGAAACTGTCAGGGAAAGTTTTCTGGCCTCACTGTAGCATTTTGAGGCAATGATATGAGCTGGAAAAATCATCAGGAGAACCCCAGAGACCCCTTGGCACATCCTGCAGTCAAGCTTAGAAGTCACTTGAGTTTGTCCTTCATAAGCAACTGGACAATACAATGAATTGCCCCAGGTGTGCATCTGTGAAAAAAGTACAACCCAGGAATTTTGTATAGAAAATTTCTACATGAAACAGAATATGGCTAATAATGTGTCAATCAAGCCCAGAAAACCTTGCAGGAAACACAGGGCAAATGCCACTCAGACTAAATTTATGATAAAGTTTGTGTCCAATGAAAATTAGACAACCACAGCAACCCAGAAGAGCCACAGAGCTGCTCTCATTATTTATCTTGTCAACAGGATTAAACCAGCCCATCCATCAAAAAATGTTCAAAGTATTTAAAAATACAGTAAATCAGAAAATACAATAAATCATAAAAATTTCTATGGTACAGACAGCACATGTGTCTAAGTCAAGGCTTTCCACTAAAGATATTATCTGATTGCTTTTTTCATGCAAAAACCCCTAATTTCATTTTTGTTAGGCAAACACTGGATAGTAGCATGAGGTTAATAACATCTAACCAAGAAGCTACTCTCTTATCATAATTTCCAGGGAAACAGGACTTTCCTATTTACATATTGTATAGGACAGCAGTCAAAACTCAAATACAGTGTAGTAAATCATTTGACTGTTGGCATTTCAAGGGTTGCATCAAAGAAATGTACAGACCTGACCTTTCAAAAAACTTCTCCTGTCACATCTGCTATGAATGTGTATTTTCATATGCTTTCTTTGTGAAAAAGCCAAGTAACCTGTGTTTCAGTTACTTATTCAGACTTCTGAGTAACAATTTCTACAAACCCTATTCAATGTTCTAGTCACAAACGTTCTCTTCCACATAATCCAATCACAGAACTTTTCAACAGCTTTAATTTCAACAAGTGCATGATTAAATCAGTAATTTAAGTAAAGCACCACATCAAAACAAAACACTGAATTCAAGAATAAGTTTCAGCTAAAGAATTTTCATGATCTTTCATCTACTTTCATCATGGTTTTAGTCTATCCTTCACTTACTACTTAGTAATGGAAAAGTGTATGTACTCAGTCAGATCTCTTCCAATTCCGTCAAATATTGCCCATTTTCAAAGAATGACTCGCCAAGATTTTGTCAACCACAGGCAAATGGGAAAAAAATCCCTCAACTACGTAGCAAGAGACATTTGTAAGATAAAGTAGATCTTAGGTATGTTTTCTTTCTTACTTATGCACTTCTTATTTTGTTAAGTAATTGCCACTTTACCCTTAACTTCTGAGTTTTCTCTAAGTTCTTTTAGATTCTTTTAATGATCGGAGGTTTTCTTCCTTAAGGTTCAGATGTGTACTGTATTATTTTCTTTTATCTTTATGTAAGCTATACATTCTGAATATACAGATAGGATGACATAAATCTCCACCAATCTTCTTATCTTAGGCATCTAAAAATTATATATCTATATATTTCTATTCATTTTAATTGATGTCTATAATCAGAATCAATTCAATGATTCATTTTTAGAAGGTACAACATCACCTGCAAAAACCAAAACACCTTCCCCTTTCTTAAAATCTACAGGACTGGTTCCAAAACCATAAAATACTAACTAAGCAAAAGTCAAAAGTAATACCAAAAGAATACAGAATATCACAGGTAAAGGAAAAAAATACCACAATTAATACTCACAGAATTTCTTAAAATCTAGCTGTGTCTTTCAAGCTGCTGGCCAGAGGACAGCTGTGCATGAAGCAGAGACGCAAACAGTGCACGCTTTGTTACCTGTTCACAGATTATTTGAAGTCCACTAAAAAGCTAACTTCTCTTACAAAATGACAAAATAAGATGAAAGAAAAGCACATACATGATTTTGCATCAGCTCTTTTGCTTTCTGCACAGCAATTCCCATGAAGATTGCAATGTAGAATTTTTTTTTCTGTTAGTATTGCTCACTTTGAGTTTTTATAGCTGCTTGGAGATCTGCATCATTGTATTTGATTTCAGCTAATCAAGCATACAAATGAACAGGAATGCAGACACACAGCACTGTAAAAAAACACAGAAGAAAGTTTTTTCAAACAAAATCCCTTTTTTAGGCAGTGGTTCCAGTGATGCAATCAGAATAGGAAGGAAAGTCTGTTTTGCCTCATTGTTTTTGGGATTCAGTGCTAACTTGTGATAATATTTCCATTTGTGAGTATATTTCTCTGAGAGCAATCCAAAAAAGTGACTGTGATGAATCTAAAAGGAAAAATATCCCATTGAACTTGCTAAGTTTTTCCATCATGAGTGACCATTACAGAATTGCCCCTCTCAATTATCCTTCCTGTGTAGCTCAGTAGCTTTTGGCTAAGTTTACTGTTTTTCATCAAAGTCCAATAAATGCACAAAGTGGATGCAATAGAAATGCAATTACAGAGAAATTCAATGACTGATTCATCCCTGTGAGGTATTTAGGAGTTTCTAAACAAGAAAATGGAGGGAATAGGAAAAATTAAAAAAAGAAGAACTGCAATATATATCAAAGATACAGACAGGACATCTAGACCTTCAGAGGAAAGCCCAAAGCCTACTGTCACCAGGAGGAGTCTAGGTCTGATTTTCAGTGTGGTGAGATGTCAATTACATTTGTAATCCAAAGATTCAACTCTCTCCAGCCTGCACAGTTAAAACAAACATGTACTCTTCTCCAGACTGACTTATCTGATCCGCCCATCACAGCAACCTAACTCTAAACAGGATTTTCCAGGTGTCATGTACAGAGCACTGTGTTGTCTCTCTGGCTTTAGATATCATGGTTTAAGTGTGAGAAAGGGCAGAAATGTCAGCTCAAGCAAATAGGAATTTTCCTTGTGTCTCCCAAACATAAAATGCACAACAGCAATCTTGCAAAGTGAGCTAACTCTTTTCATCAAATATGAGATTGATATTAAAGATTAAGAGGTTTCTTCCCCTTCTGTAAGAATATGTCACTCCTCTCACTATATGTAAGGATGTGTTGTTCATTGTTTATCCCTGAGATCTACTCATTGCCTTCAAGTGATCTTCAGCAGATAAGTTTGGTCTGCTATAACCACATTATAGGGCATTACTCATTTTATAGGTAGCTAAAAATGATGAAAAAGTGGTACTAAGTTTTTAACTAAATATAGATCATAGGAAAATACAGAAAAATAAATACTGAACTTACTATCTTCAGCTATACCAGTTGCTTAACTATATTGACGTCAGTGAATGTTTTAAGACCCTGTGAAGATGGCCGAAGCCATAAATACGTGTTTTCTCTCAAGATACCAGAAAAACTCTTCCCACTGTCTATGATTTTCCTGTTTTTTTCTGGTACCTGCTCCAAACTCCTGTACTTAATTTCAAAGATGAATCCCATACTAAGTTTAAATTTATTCACAGTCTTCACAGGTTGCCTATCAAATGTTGTCACTATGTCCAGTGAATTCATGGCATATGGCTATTTGTGGACTTTAGGGTAGTCCCACAGATGTGCACCATGTCAGAATTTGGGTCATTCCTGTTGCACAGCCTGAGGTCCCTTTGGTTTGTAGGAAATATAAAATCTATCCCAGTGATGGAAACTCGTCACCAATAGTCTCAAAGGAGGTAACTTAATCTAGCCATCCACTCCACTGATATAATTAGGAATGCACTTTGTCAGCCTTTGAGGGTTTAACTACAGCTGGCTGGGTTCAAGGCAGTCTCAGAAACCAATCTGTTCTTAGTAACACCATCTCCTTCACAAAATTACACACATGCTTTCAGAAGATATACCCAGCTGACTGCTGAATGATGTTTTTCCACCCACTTTTGCAGTGGTCAATGTCTTTTTCACCAAAACTGAAACTGAAGCACTGGATCAATGCCATGAAATGATTCAGAAACCAAAGACTGAACTAACAGCTCAAGAAGAAAGGCTATAAACCTTATTTACAGTGTTTGAATGTGGCTCAACGCAGTTTCTGAACATCATATTTCTGATCCAGCTGGTGAAATATAATTAGAAAGGAGATTCTAATGGTTATTCAGATGCTGACCAGCCTCAGTCTTTTTTAAGAAATAAATGGTTTTTTAAGTTCTACTCTCCCAGAAAATCAGAACTCTATTCTTCAGATGGATTACCTAAATTAAAGGGAAAAAACATAACCTAATAAAAATGTAAAATCTTCTTTAAATTTATTCATCAGAACTAGCTCTGGATCCCTGCTGTACCCTTGATTATTCTGCTGGAGTCTACAGGGATTCAGATGATGAATACTTTCATATTGTTGTCAATAAGCTTTTCTGAGTATCACAAGCAGCTCTGCTTTTTCATGTGCTTTTCCCTTGTAGGAATCTGATTTGCACAAAAGAACAAGATATTCTGCTATGGTTCAAGTAAGTTGGGTAAAGCTTTCCCTCCAGGCTGCAACGTATTTGAGAAAAATGCGGTGTAACTTTATACCTGTTTATGTACCTAAACCTGAAAACACCCAGCCTAACCTATTAATCAGCAGACTGGCCTGTTCAGAAAAACACATACCCTTTTTTTTTCCCCCTTATCAGTCCTGAAGCATTAGTTTAAACACTTTGAATTCCAGCCTTCAAGTTTCCTACAGCTGTGTCAGTGGGCTGGACACGGGCTCCCCAGGGCCAGAAGCCCTGCGGCTGAGGCAGTGCGTCACCAGGGCTGTTTCTTGGCTTGGGCAAAACTCTATGCTAACGTGGCCATGCAGCTCCTGGATGCAGGCAGAGGGAGGTCAGATTTGCTTGCAGCCACCCCATGAAAATATGTTCTGAATTCCTGTGTGCAGTCATTACGTGGTAATCTTGATATCCTCCAAAGCCACGGATTTATTACCTTGCTGTTAAACCATATGATGTCAGACTGAATCTCTTTGGTTTTGCATTTTTTTTCATTGCTTTATTTGGTTCTTTTTTGTCTGTGATGCAGATTTTCAGTAGAATACAGACATCACAGCTGGGCCTTAAATACTGATAGTACACAAACACCACTGTCCTGTGGCTGAGAGCAAAAAAATACTGTGAAATAAAAAAGCACTACACATCTTTCTTGCTTCAGTAAGTTTCATGTAAGTAGGAGAAGGTTACCTCTGAAAATTACAACTTAACTGTATCCTTTAGAATTCTTGATAGCACTAAGTGTTAATTACAGACATCCCTGTTACCCACATGAATATCATACCCCCTGTTTGAATCTGGAAAAAGAAAATAGCCTCCAAGGACATCCTATGACAATAAATTACATGTACAAATGGGTGATTACTTAAAACCAGTGATCCATTGTTGCATGACATGTAAGGCAATTAACTGCAGATTCACTTGTGCTCAGTGTAGACTGAAGCAAGCTGGTTTGGTTTGCATGATCTTACTGCCTCGCTGAGTGTGGCGCACTGAACTTCAGGCCAGGCTTAGCTAAATCTTATAAAACAAATGTACTAGTTAAAAAAAGGCATAAGAGATGGAGTCCATTAAGGATGAAATGCATTTTGACCGCACAAAATAGCTGCAGAATCAATGTCTCTGCCAAAAATATGTGGTGTGCTTTCTAAATACAGAACATGGAGGTCCTGTATGAAGAAGAAGGCTTTTCAAAAATTGACCTAGCAGGTTCTCTTGTTTGTTTCTTTTTAATTGCTACTCTTTGTCAGAGGCAACAGATGGTTTGAACAAATATGCTTGAAGACAATCCCAGTTAATATTTGACTTGTGGGACAGGTAATTCTAATGTTTGCCATATACTCTGTGATTGTCAACAACATGTGGGTAACCATAAACTTCATGCTCCATCTTTGGGCTTGCACTTATTCTACACACACAGGTAAATTAGAATAAATGAATACTTTCAGAAAATTCACATTATCAGTAATGTAAATTCGCATGGGTTAATTGCTTTTGCTAATTGAAAGAAATGAGGGACGAGAGCAAGCAGGCAAGTCAGCATCAAAAAATCACAGCATATCACTGGTATTACAGTGAAATGCATCCTTTGAGTGGAAGATGTAAGAAGGACTTCATATGAGACAGACACTATTGTTTCAGCAGGTGACAAAAGATTCCCATGTACTTAAAAGACCTCTTTCCTTTGCTTGGAAGGCTCTCCTGGCTTCCTTCTTCCCACCCTCTCTCCAAAAATGAGCACTTGCAATGTGAAATCCTGCTGCAGCTTGAGTACAAAGGCTTCCCTTGCCTCTGTTCATCAGGATAAACTCACTGTTTCCTTTCACTTCCTTGCACATGCATGATATGGGCACCATCTGGCCCAGAAACGGCCAAGGACAGCCAAGCCTGAAAAACATCTTCAGAGAGTGCCCTACGGTCCCCTGCTCCATGCTTCACCTGTATTTACAGCAAAGATTTTATAATCATCTCTGATACATCCAGACAAATATTTAGAACTCAAGTTTTCAAAATATTTGAGTAATGGAGAGAAGTATTGCAAAAAGAAGACAGGCCTAGTCACTGTTACGTTTTGATTATCTAAGACTTCATGCTGATGTCCTATTCTGCAAGAATACTATTAAAGAAGTCAGCCTGACTTGACACAGGAGATAGCATAATCAGATCATGCCCTGTAAGCAAAGTTACTGACAAAAAGATGTGAGCTCTGATGACTTGATTCCATTTCCACTAAATTCAGAGGTAAAACCTCCATTACTACACCACTGTCCATTAACTCAGTAGGTATAAACAAGACTCATATCCCATTTGATGTTTCACTGCGTGATTTATTACTGAGGTTTTATTAAATTAGAATTAAAAAAAAATACTAAATCATGTTAGTTTGAATGCTACAACTATCCAGCTCTTGCTCTTACACTAAGGCTAACCTTAAAAAGGATCTGTCATTCTCACTTCTAAATTCCCTCTTGACCACTAGGTATGATCATCACTGAGTCAGAAAACAAGTTTGGATGATATTTTGTTCTGAATTTTCATTAGCGAGAGAAAGAGAAGGCAATGGTGAGGAGGCTCTCCACTGCCATACCTGCATTTTGCACTGACTAACTCAGAGTCTGACTATCAGCAGACTCTGCAGGGGTGTAGCTAGCAAGGAACCTACTATTCCATGGGTCAAATTCAGGCCTTTATACATTTATTATGCCCTTCCCAAGTCTGACCATTTGGAAGCTAGAGGTTTTGTTATTAGCTGTAGTAAAATATGAAAACTTACATCTGTAGAGCTTCTTCCATCTCTAGTACCAAAGTGTGAGAGTGACCTGATGTCTGTCATCCTGAGGTTTCATGCACAGGAGTTTAAAACACAGTTCCCTGGCTTGCCTTGTGCTTTACTTGTCTTTCATCTGGTAAATGATGTTAACACAGCTGGACTTCTACATCTCATACTTGTTCTCCATATACACTTGTTCTCCTCTGCCTCTCTCTGGTAGGGCTGTTCTACCCTCCACAAAAAGCTTTATGATCATTATTTTGCTGATTATCTGCTCAGAGGACCTTCTGCACCAAGAGATTTTAAAAAAACGCTTGTGTAGTCCTCAGGTGGAAGTTCATTAACAGCAAGATTTAGCAGCAGAGATTTGTGTCTCTCCTTTGTTCAGCCACCTTCTACCTAAATAACCAACATATGTGCACCCTAAACTGATGATTTTACACATTTGAAAATCCCACAGATTTACAGTAGCCGAGTATTACACATAGCATTCTAAATAAGACAACATAACTGTCTTTAAATGACCAAGCTGATAAAAGGCTCCGTGCTCCAGTGTTTATTCTACTCTTCTCAGACACTCTGACAGGGTCTGGAAAGTTAAGATATGGCAGGGGAAAAAATGAATTACAGAAATGAGGGATCCCTCACAGCTCATCAATCTTTTCCTTGCATTAATTACAAGGGATGCCAACTCAAGCACTTCTGATTTCTGCTGAAATAGTCCTTCAGGGTAACAGGGCACTTTTTCAAACAATCTGTCTTTTAAACCATTTCATGTTTTTACTTCAAAATCACTACTCAAATACCATTCCAAAACCCATGTATCTGGTGGGACTTGAGGCCCAGCTGTAAATTGCTCCACCACAAAGCAACATGTGTTGGTTAATTCTTTTCTCACTCCAGATCATTTTATTTGTACACAAGGATGAGAATCAGGTAATATACTTAGGAATGTAGTCCTTCTGTCTGCCTTTGCTCCCCTCTTCTTCCCACCCCCTTGTATTCCTTTTTCAACTCCCTGTTCTGAGTCCCTAGCACTCAGACAGGACTTGGAAGACCAGGGTGGCATGAGTTAATTTCCATTGACAGAGAAAGCAGGAGACAGGAAAAGTGGGGCCAAAATGCTGGGTAGGATTCTTGGCATCAGCCACCACCTTGGGATGTGACTCTGGGCACTATTCTCTGGGTACCTCTCCTATGCTCTTTGAATGCACCCACCATGGTGGTACCTGAAGGCTGCACAGAGCATGGTCCTGCCCTCCTGGCAGATGTGCACCAGCTGGGCTGGCTCTGCTGTGCTGCCTGGCCAGCTGGAGCTAAGCATCGCAGTGGGCCAAATGGTTCTTCTGCTGTGGTTAGCTGAAATCCAGGATGTTAGCTTGGCTGTTTGCTGTGGATACCCCACACTATTTCAGGATGTGATTCTATATTTGTACAGCACTAGCCAGATGCTTTTCAGATACTGTTCTAGCTAAGTAGTTTTACTAGTACTCCATAGTCATGTCTTGCAGTTGCCACCTCTTCACTGAATTATTTTCCACACATTTGCACTGAATTATGATGATCTCCTGTGCAAAAGCAACACTAAGGTTGTGGATTCCTGGCAGTTTGTTATGCCAGTGCTGTCAGGCTGCCAGATGCAATCTGAACATGTCTGTGTTGGGCACGCAGGGCTCTCAGGTCCCACTCTTTTTTTTTACAGGCAGCTCCAACCCTCTCGTAATCAGAGGTAAGTGACTTAGTTAAAAATGAATGGGGCAGCTGGCTAAATGCTCAACCAAACAAAATGATCAAAGGGACAGTGCCAGATGTTTTTCATTAGCTCTACATATGGAGGTACCAGGGAGAGCAGCAGGAGCACCAAACTAAAAAGAAACCAGAGAAGCCAACTCTAGTTTCAACCATAACACGAGGAGGTGGCTATAAATACCACATTCCTCAGTGTGGCTCCCAGAGGATGTGCTGTAAGTATTTCTAAAACCTACAGGAAAAGCATGTCTACTATTGTCTGACTTATTTATATGCATCCTCCTGGTAAATATTTTATTAAGAATTATCATTCTTGGCATCTATAAAAATATACATTAAAAATCATATTTTAGAAAGCTTCTATAAGTTCTAAAAAGGATTATTTTTTCCACAAAATTTATTTTTTGCCCAGCTGGTGCCAATGCTGGTTTTTTTTGTCCTAGGCTACTGATTTGTGCGATTTTCTTTACCACTTTTAGTACATTTTAAAATTTTAAATTCATAGCTCTGGAGTCCAACTTACTGCAAAAGGGCCAAGTCATGTCAAGATTTACTGTGGAAAAGGAGCCAGATTTTTATTTTTGTCTTCTGGGGAAGTTTATGATAGAGTGAGATAAACAGCCAAAATAGTTAAGGTTGTTTATCCTGCATCACCAAGAAGACATTCTTGACATCACTTGTATACAACTGAGCAGGGGAGCTGCTCAATCAGCACTGACAGAAATCTAACCCAGATCACCCAGCCTCAGGGCATACAGACCTTACTTCAGTGTGATAAAATCTGCTTCTGTTGGAATAAAACCTGAACTGTTCACATAGCTCCTCCTGTCACAAGACACATTTTGGTGCATAAAGACTCCTCCTGCAGTTGTACTCCTTCCAGGGAATTATTTCAGGACACTTTACCTCACCTTGACATGTGTCTCTAGTATCTTGAGGCTTGCAAGGAGGAATGAATCCTACAAAACAATCTGGTGTCATGCTTGTCCAGTGTAATGACTTGACTATCAGCTCCAGATCTGCGAGTCTTAGACGTGGAGAACAGGGATCCTGGAAGTTGCCAGCAGGTAACTCAATCCACACAGCATTTTTCAACCAATACAGAAAATATTCCTGTTCTTTTTTGACTCTACAGTTTCGTGATGTCTGCCTGAAAGTCACCCCCCTGACAGCAGAAGGAAGGAGACATGCTGAAAGCGAAGAGATTGAGAAGGCATTTCTGAAACAACTGGAAGTACCAGACTTAGAGTTGACTAGGGAAGAAGGTAAGAAGGGCTCTTGGCTGTGTTGATCAATGGTGCTGACACCTACTTTGTCCTTCACCTATGTAGCAAGCTCCTAGGTTTGGCAGCATATACACTGCTCTTTGCATGATTATTTATTGAAAAGGTTATTCCATGTATAAAAAGCTTGATGTGCACTTTAAAAGCTGCTCTCACCCCATTCTGCAGGAACAAACCCCATGAACATGCTTTTTCTTTCCCCTGATTCTTGTTCCATGCACACATAAGTGACAGCCACTCACTGCAGTGAAAATGTTGGGATTTGCGGTGCAGGATGAGTTCCTTGCTGGTGGATGTGCTGGTAGCAAACAGGCTGAGGAACACACTAATTATCATACTGGAGTCAAGGAAAGCTAGAGCATGACTCACTTAGGAATGCTTTGTCTTCCCCTAATTGCATAATTACCTTAGAGAGCTCTCTGGCCATTTGGCATAGAGGTCATGCCTGTTTCCGTTGAGCACAGGAATAACTCCTCCTAGCTACTCCTAACAGGATAAAAAGGGGATGTGAGAAAGATATATGGCGATGGCCCCACTTTTCCTCTGTATAATCCCGAAGCAGTATTTGTGCATGACTACAAAGTCCTTTATTCTCTGAAATGAGGATGCCAAGGTTGACCATTATGTAACATAAATCAGCACTTTCACCTTCACACTGAGATGGAATCTGTGTTGACAGGGATAGTGTGATATTCTGAGTTCTTTGGAGCCAGTACTTGTGACATCCGTTTTCTAATGAAGAGGATTAAAAAAAGAGTGATGGGGTTGCCACAAGAAAAGGAATCTTTCCCACTATACTCGCATGCTGTAGAGCTAGCCTGATTGCCAAGCAAACAAAACTGATATCTCTCCAACACCTTGCTCTCACAAGCAATAAATTTAAAAAAGCAGATATGAGCACTATAAACGCTTATAAAATGCACATAAAAGTAGATGGCAAGCTAAGGAAAGAGACCCTAATATCCCATGAGAAAAACAGAAAATGAACTTGCTAGTTACATTAGCAGAATTAAAGGAAGGTTTGTCTGGAGAAGTCTCCTGGAGCTCTAGGAAACTCAGCTATGCAGTTTTCAGGGCTCACCCCTGCCTGTGTATAGAACTGATTAAATAAGTCTGCAAGATGCAACAAATGGAGAAAGATGAAACTGAACTATATGGATAACTGAAGCAAAGATATTTAAGTATCACTGTCTTTAACCCCCCTGAAGAACTCTTGTTCTGGAGGATGGCTGGAATCTGTGGTCTTTTTTCTTAACCATTTTATTGATATTATCCAACACTATATTTCGAAGCTAGAATTCTCTTTTGCAAACTGGTGATGACATCACTATGCAGTCAAACTTTCACTCTGCTCTCCTCTTCATTATTTCTATGAATTCTCCATCCTTCACTGCACACTGATGCATCCTCTATTCAAAGCAGTTAAAACAAATTTTCTCCTGTTCTCCTTACAACCCACCAGCTACTATCCCCTAACTTATGATGGGGTATACACCCACTGGCTTTATGAATGGAAACACTTGCAGCTGCCATGCTTCCTGCTGACCCTGATGCTGGCAGTGTGTTTTAGAAATGCACACAGGATGCCAGCCTGGCTGGCCCTGTGAGAGTTGTGCATGGATGTGAATCCAAGTGGTCTGATGCATCTGTTAGTGTTACCTTTCGTGCACATGGCCTTCTCAGCTACATGTCTGGATTGTCAAGACTGTTTAAGATTACTCACTTGTTCAGGGGCTCATGGTGGTTACTTAAATCTTTCCTTTTTTTATCAGTGTCTTGTTAAATGATGGGAAGTGGTGATTAAAATGCTGGCTGAGGTTGCATTAGGTTCCACTTTTTGTGAACAGAGAAAATGCTGTTTAGGAGGTTTCCAAAGTGAAAGTTTTTGCAAGAGTAAACAGCTGGAAGACACCTCCAAGCCTGACTCCTGTGAGTAGAACTATTCTGGTGTAAAGAATTCATCACTCTAAAGCGAGTGAAATCTTATGAGGAGAGGAAGAAAAATGAAATATCTTGATTCCTAAGCGGAGAGAGAAATGGTCAGCAGTTTATCAAATCAAAGGCTAAAATACAACACAGATTCTATTCTCATGGATAAACATCTCAAGGACAGACTGAGAGCTACACGCAACTTAAGCAGCTGGCTTCAGAGGAAAATCAGGTTCTGGGTCCCAACTGCTTTTGTTAACAAACAAGAAACGGGTGACACCTCTGTTCTTTTCAAGCTTTTTTGAATCATTTTCCTAAAGAGTTAAGGACTTTGCATGCCATAGAGTGGGTAGCTTCCCTAGGGATCAAGGAACACCAGACAGAATCTATAATAAAACTTCTTGCATTAGGATGGCGGCAGAAGAAACTATACAGAAAATGTAGTCCAGGAAAGAGTTCTTAGAAGATGAAGTAGGGATTAAGCCAGAGCCTATTTTACCATTTGCTAAAACACTCAGTGCATTTGCCTTCATGGGTTCTGCATTCCAGAGGACTTCATGCTGGGTTAATAAAATCCCTCTCTTGAACAGGCTTTGGAAACTCAGACGGCCACTGACTGCCCATATGGCAGAATTTGGCTATTGCTATTAGACAGCTGCAGGAAGCTGAGGACAAGAAAGGGGAGACAGCACCAAAATCTTATGGATATGTACACACAGAGAGAAACACATGGCTTTGCCTCATGGAAGGAGCTTCCAAAATATGCTCCTCATCAAAATGTCAGGATCCGCTTTAGTTTTTTTCTTTCAGGAACTGTAATTGGTACTTCTGCTTTTTGTAGGTGATATGCATGTGATTTATGTGTGTGATTTAAACTCTCATAGACTCTGAGTTAAGTTTCAAGTGCATTTTAAAACAATTAGCCCACCTACAAGAAAAACAGCAAAACACCACATTTCTGTTGCTGACAAACTTAAAGGGAGATTGAGTTTAATACTCATCTTAAGGGAAGAGCACAGGGAAAAAACGACATGCTTCCCTGTAACCCAATGCCAAACCACTGCTCTCTGTTTTGAGTAGCAAATTCCATTCTTACTTTGTCTAAAAGCCCAGACTCTGTTTCTTTTCTCAACATGTAATTGTGTATTTTGGTACTGCTCTCAAACAGCAATTTACCAGAACAAAGGAGTTATCTTTATGAGACAGCCAGGGAAACACACAAAGAACAGGAAGATGCAGCTAATCTAAATAATGGCATTGAAAACAAAATAGCTATTGGGCTATAAATAAACAATATGAAGTAAATATAATTATTTTTATTAAGAGAAAACACAGAATTAATTCGTGGGGATAATGTCATCTGCTGTTTCCTTAGACTTTAGTTCTTACTTTTCAGTCAAGCCATAATGAAAGATTTCCTACTTTCTTCAACTTTTTACAGTATGAACTTTTATACCACTTCTTTTGGAGAAAATTGCAAAACTCAGATATGAATGTTTAGGAGAAAGATCAGATTTTCTAAAATAGTAAAACTACTCAAACCACTTGTTTTTGAACTGTGCAAAAACATGAATTCTTACAAGGCAGGAAGGTAAACATACACAGGACTGCATTAATTGAGACAATACTTAGTTTCCTGCAACACAAAGGAATTTTCATATTTAGACTAAGTCTTTAACGATGTACTTTCCCATTGTGTGTATGGGGGTGTGCAAAGCAGCAACCCCAGTTTCACAGAAAAAAGCACAAGGATTGGTTCTGATCTGGTGAGTGAACAGAGAAGGAATTAAATAATCCTCTAACCCAAAACCAGAATCAACTTTCTGAGCGCCACGCTCAGCCAGTCCTGCCACTTCACTTTTTGGCAATACAGTCCCAAACGACCTGAGCAGAAGCCTGATTCACGTGCCTTTTTTCGTGGGGATTGTCTTGTTGAATATCCTGGGCAGGAAACTGGTCTGATCTGTTGACTTACACGAGATTTAAAATAAGCACTCGTGTTTCCCCCCTCCCAACCGTAACCCGCACCCCTGGGCTGAATCACTTCCCCGGCGGAGTCAAGAAAAGTGCGAGAGAGCAAACTGCCCTGAAGTGTCCGAGCGCTCGGCAAAAAACGCTCTCAGGCTGACACACAGTCGGCAAAACACACGTCCAACCCTGGCAAAGCATCGGGGCACGGCACCGGTGCGCATCCCTCAGGCTTTACCTGCTGGTGGGCGAATGGCCGGGGGGGATATCCTGCACAAAGCTCTGCTCCATGCCCGGGATCCTGGCCGGGCTGTGCGGATGGTAGGCTGTCAGCACCACGCTGCCCGAGTCCTTCATCTCCATGGTCATAGGCACATGCTGGCCCCGCCGCGGTGACAGGAGCGACCGGGCAGCGCTGGCGGCCCCGCGGCAGGGCGAGTGACCTGTCACAAGCGCCAGCCCATGGCCTGGCCCGGCGGCAGCCTCTCGCCACCGCCGGCTGTCAGCACAGCTGTGGCACCGAGACACGGCTCCTCTCCCTGTCAGCGGGGCTGAATTAGCATATATTCAAAAACACCGCCCACAAAACAACCCACGGGGAAGTTACTACGTTCCTAGGAAACGAGAAACCTGAGATAGTCCTGCAATCCTGCGCGGAACACTTCCTCCCCGAACACTTCCCCGAATACTTCTCTACTTCCCTTTTATTTTATTTGGTCTCCTTTTAGCAGCAAATTTGCACTACTTTTCCTGCTCTTGAATTAGTCTTGTCTAAGTGAAACTATCTGCTGATTATGCCGAGTGGAGAGCGCTACTCAAACACAACACATGGTTTGGTGGAGCAGAGAGTCTTGCAAGGGATGCAGAAACCGAGGGGGCTCTGCTCCGATTAAATCACCAAGGAGCAGGAGCTGTGATTTCCTACATGCCTGATCATTTCCATGTTAGGGAACTGCACTTGCTGTCTCCTGAAAACAGGTTAAACTTTCTTTTTGCCTGATATGGCTGTGTACATAATTAGAAAGGCACTGGGGAATGAATGGTGTTTACAACAGTGTGTGTGTGTTCATCTGGAGCAATCCTGTAAATTAATGCATACTAAGATTCTTGATATATTTTCATGATTTCACTTGATCTCTTTATGTCAGTTAAGTGCTTTTCACTCCAAAGGAGACAATCAAGAAAAAAAATCAGGGTTCAATTCTGGAATAATACTCAGAGAAAGCTGCAGGAAAAAGTGAGAAAATTTGCACATCGCTTTATTTTCTTCTCCCACTTCTTCAGTGTTTGGTTTTTTTTTTTTTTTTTTTTTTTTTAAGTTTCTGATAAATGCCAGTTCCTGAGAACTACTGTCCTTGCCTATGAAACCATGTGAAGAATGCCCAACTTCACTCATTGGGCCACAGGTCTCTGAGCACCTTGTGAGCACAGGTGTGAAACACCAGCCTCTGTCCACCTTTGTCACAGCTGCCAGCAGCATCCCGAGCATAGGTTCTCTACAAAATGCTTGTTGGTCTCCTCTTTTGCGCCTCCCTTGAGTGAGAGTGCTCTCTCCAGCACTGCTATACAGCTGCCTAAATTACACTGTCACTGTCTTCAGCTGGTGAAGTAGCTCAGGTTTTGAACCATAAAATGGTCTTCTCCACCTTCCCCTTGAGGTGGGTATCCTGCCTGGAGGGACACAGTGGTTTCGGTCAAACACCTTGCTGCGACTCATGTGGGCAGTGCCCGAGTTAATTTTAAATTAGCCAACATAGGACACTGATAAAGGTACACTTGGCAGCACTTCTTGCCAGACTCACCCAGGAAGCATAAATATTTGAACGTACAGAGCGTCTAAGCCTGCTTTTGCTATACTGTTAAGATATCCTGGATTAAATATTTTAAGGCCAGGTTGCCGAGGATAAAATCACAGCTGCTTGCATGGCACCATGGAGGCCTCCTAGGAGCCTCTGTGCAGCCACGTACAGATGATAGGAATGAAGGAGAAGGCTCTGAGCTATCTCTGGAAGCACCACTCACTGCCCACTGCACTGGGACCTTGTGCCACGGTGCCACCAGTGATGGCTGGGGTGAATGCAAAAGTGTTCTGTGGTTACTGGGGTATTCAGAAAAGGGATAGGGCCTGAAAAATTGGAGTTGTGACCATCCTAGATCTCATATCTCAGTGGAGCACTGACTGAACACCAGGCTGCTGCTACCTGGCTGCTGGATGACCAGGGATGCCGCTGCCACTGTCATTATTTTCCCTTCCTATCCTGATTTTACATTCTCCTTCTTGGACCAGAAGGTGAGAAATCCCCTTCTCTGATGAGGGGGAGTAAATCGTTAACAAAAATTTATATTTGGCACAAATGGAAATAGATATTTTGAATATTAGGCAGGCAAAAGGCATATATCAAACAGATCTGAGAGCAAAAAAATTGATAAATATATGCTATAAAATATTTGCTGACACCCTGAAAGAATGTTCTTCACAGTTTACTTCCAGAAATTAAACACCTGAAAAAACACACATAGTGGAAGGCACCAAACACTATCAAAAAGGGAATGGGTGTCCTTTAGGAGATCAGGGTGCTGACAAAATATTGGCTTAACTCCAGGAAAGCCTTTTTCTCTCATTTCTATCATAACACTAGTCTTTTTGCAGTACCATCAGCCAAAAAGTGATGATTATGTGCTTTAAGCTATATGTAGATAAAGCCCACAGTAGAAATGCAATATATTTTTAGTATTATTTTCTCTTTCCATAATAAAAAAACCTCAAAAACCGAAATTACTTAGAAAGTATACAGATACCATCTCAATAGAAAAATACATATAAAGAAAGGAGGCCCACACTTATTATATGGGATTTTCTCTCTTAGAAAAATAAACATGGAAGATTTTATTTGGAGATTTATAAAGTGCTGGTGCACAAACTGGAGGTTTGTATGGAAATGGCAGACTCTTTGGCACAAGTACAAATGGATATTTTGAAAACTAATCAGCCAAAAGACATATATCAAACTAAGAGCTAAAAATGTTTATATGCCTAATGACTTTTGGGGTTAGACATCTGCATATTATTGAAACCCCAAAAATATGCTAAATCAACTAGGCATACACATCAGCCTTTAAATAGAGTTTTAACTGGACTAGTGATACAGCCATAAGAAAAGTGTACAAGACAACATGAGCTGGACTTCTCTTTCAGTTCTATCTGTGCAATTCTGTACCCAATGGAGAAGTTATTTTCCTGGTTTATAAAGAAGCAAGTAGGAAAGTATTTTAATCCAACAAGTTTGTGTTTCTCCAATATTCCCTTAAATACTAAATTGTGAAGTACTCAGGACTGTGACAGTTCTACTTGTTTTTTCAGATAGTTAATAGCTTCCTACACCTTTCAAATACTATGGAAATGCCATCTTAGAAAAAAATACTGTGAGGATGCTTTTGGTGGCGAGCAGTAAAGTAAGGTGCAGCAAGAGAAGAGTCTATGGGGAGTCTGTGGCCTGTGATCCCATGAGCAGTTGCCTTGGGTTTCATAGGCAAGGTGCTTGTGCTTTCAAATTTTATGTTGTGCTTGTGTCAAGGGGAGCTCTTTGCTCTTTCACACTTGGGCAAAATAATTAATAAAAAGTAATTGTGTAAGGATTAGTGGGCTTGAACTTAGAGAACTATGAGTGAGAAATCTTTACTAACCTGTAGCTTCAGAAATGTAGGTTAGTGGCTTTATACTTGTATGATTAAGCCTTCAGCTCATCTGTTGAAGAATATCTGTGAGAGCCATATACAAGAAATATAAGCACACAGAAGGTCACTAGTTGAAGTTTACTGAAATGAAAAAGAAACTGTCATTGTTTTGTAAATATAGTTTTGTATTTACATTGATTTACTTAATAATCATTTTGGTGGCCAGATGATGGGCAACATTTGCATAGCCCATTTAATGTCTATTGCTTGGAAAGGAACTATAATGTTTTCAAACAGATTTCAAGAATCCTTTTCTGGTCAAGTTCATGGGGGTGTTGTTGCTTAAAGGAATGGGATTTATCAGCTAGGGGTTCTTGTCCTGACATGGTGGGAGCATTCACCATTATATTAGAAGAGTAGACCCACAGATCCCTGGAAAGTGGAAGATTCCCCTTTGAACTACAAATCATACAAAAATCTCTGAGTATTGAATTTCATTGCTTATTTCCAGCTCAAGTTACCCAGGACAAAGTTAGACAGAATTAGCAAAACTCCGAAGTTAATTTTGGACCAGTTTAATATCAACTTGGGTTAGATTAAGTTTTACAAGGAAGCACAGCATTTTTCACTGGTTAAATCGAGGGAAAAAGAGTGGAGTAATGAACAGAAAAATGTCATCCTAACACAGTGTCTATATTTCCTTATCCCTCTTGCAATAAATTTTGTATCTGTCTATGTGAAAGTAACCAAAACCAGAACCACTGTATTTCGTCATCTTTTGGGGAAAAAAAAACCCCGGATATCTCTTACTTCTCTCTAATTTGTCATTTGGATGGAAAGATGTTTGGGGTGTGGGGAGCAGAAATTCACGTCACACCAAAGAGTTGGTGTCAGCTAAAAGCACCTGGACAGTCTGAGAACAGGGAGTGACACAACATTGCATAAAAGCCAAGATCAGAGGTGTGTGTGTGTTGTCTACTGCTCAGTACTGCTGTCGATTCACATGAAAAAAGTGTCCGAGAAGGGGCTGACTTTGTGTCAGGAGAATTTTCACTGTGTCTTGAGGTCTATTTACTTTCAGATAATTTTATGTATCATAAAGGATAGTTTTTAATCTTGGTTTAGCCTCTGAACTTTATATTCTGGTGATGCTGGAAGCATTAGAGTCCTTTTCTCTACTATAAAGGAGAGGTGTTTGTGTGTCTTGATGTGGGCAACTGGGAATGTGTGGGCATGGATGAGAGCCACTGCTTTTATAACACTGAAAAAGTCATAAGTCAAAACATAAAAAAAATTAGAGAAAAATCTTTGTTGTTCTGCTTTGTCTTTTCAAACTGAGAACAGAAACAATATAAAGAAAACTGTTGCTTGTTCTTTAAAAACAGATTAATTAACATGGGTATTTAAGGAAAGAGAATAGAAATCAGGTATTGTGGCAACTGGTGGTTTTGCAAAGGTTTGTAATTAAAGTATGAAACAAAACATTCATCTTTGTTCAATATAGCCTCATAATTTTCAGTTCCATGCTCAGTTTAAATATGCATCACATTTTGGTGAAGTTTAACATGGTCTTTTTTTCAATTGATTTACTATGGATTCTTTAATCCTAAAAAAGATACTAAAGCATAGAAAAAATTCTTTAGGCAACTTTGAGTAGCTTCTTGCTTAGCAATGAGCCTCATTTATTTTCAAGAAGTTCAAAAGTTGGTTCTCCTTAGCCCAGATGAAACTACCCATATATTATTCCCATGTTAATTATGTACAGGAAAGGAAACTTTCTTAATCTGTCTGCCACAATAGGGCTTTCTGGAGGTTTACTTTGAGAAAAAGCTCATATCCTTTCATTCATCCATGAGGTTTATGCTCCTTCATGACATGTTGATCTAACCACTTCAGCTGGGACAGCTGACATCCACAGCTGAATGCTGTGGTCTGTTTTTTTGTTCTGAGGCAGTAAGTTAAAATTACATGAAGGAGTGGTAATGTGGTCAAGTTAAGAAAAGTAGCACTGGGAGAGGCTGGTTTATTCTTTGAAATGTTCCTCTAAGCATGGGCTGAAAATGGGAATTGGTTTCTGCAGCATGGAAGGGGAAAAATGATCAGCAATAGACAGCAATGAGAATTTTCAGTACATGAGTCTATGTCCTCATACCTTTGAAACAGCAGAATTGGGCTAGGTATTTGAATTTGGTACAGGGAAATTGAGTCCTCATATTCAGATTGTACTAATTTATAAATATTTGTAGATTCCACATCGTACAATAGGGTAGTAATGAAAAATGAAATAGGAAGATAGGTTTTTGTATAAAAAGCCAACCAGACAGAGATTTATAATTTTATTCTTTTAAAAAGTACTGTTTCACAAGGGCCAGTCAAACTCCTAAGCAGTTGTATGTATATGTATGTATATGTATTTGTTTAGGATATGTGTACATATCCACATTATACCTCCCCATCCTCCACCTTTAACTATTTCAACATTTAAGAAAGGTATTCCTTTTTTTTTTTAGGCTACAAATGGCAAATTCAGTTTTTGAAGTTAGGAAAGATTTGTGAATCTACCTTTGCCCTTACAGCAGCACTTTGTATACCCAACACAAGAAAAACACTATTGCCCCTTTCTTTTTCCAGTCATAAATGACTTCACATTCAGCATTTTTGTAACATTTTTAACCCTGAAATTACAACATTTTCTATGGATGACTTTATGTAAGGTACAGTGGGTATATCCCCATTATTTCCCCATAACCATGCCAATGATTTGTTCCATTTTGCTGTTTCATAGCTGAGCCTGTTTCCCAGGCAGTAGCAGTAGCCCACAGCTCTGCTGGTGTATTTGAAAGCTGTATGGAGCTAGATATTCACCAGAGGACTGCTCTGTTAATTAAACCATTCTTTGAGCTATATTCTGAGGGATATGTGTAAAACTTGATGAAGTGAGGTAGAAAGGTGTTAACAGGAACCACTGATATTCATCAGGCACAAAACCAGGTGTCAATATCAGCTCTCATGTTTTGATTGCATTCTCTTCTTTTTTAAAATCAAGAGGTGTGTTTTTTTAAAATTACAGAGTCTAATAGCACTATTAACTGGATTTGCCACATCTACATGCAAGGGGTGAAACCTTAAATTCTCCTTCCCATCTAAAGAAGAGGGGTGTATTTCAAAAAAGCATAGCTTACATCTTCATCCTGCTTTCGCATTCCGTGGCTCAAGGACTTGAATTCCTGAAGTTACTAAATTTACTTTTGCCTTTGCTATGCAAAAGTGAAGAAAGTACTCTTCTTATCTGCTAATTTCTTCACAGTACTGCCATATCACCACGGAAATAGTTATTAAGGTCATCAGAGGAAATCTGATTCTTGTATTGGTCATACAGGCATGATATCTCAGAACTTCCCTGCAATACCTGTGTTAGGTAAGTTATTGCAAAATGAAGTGAGTGAGATTCAAAAGGGATTTTGCTGTTTTAATAGAGACATTTTTATAAGTTAATAACTTCAAATTTAGATCTGCTGCAAAAGTAAATTGATGTCTGTTGATATACAGCAGCTCTGAAGATTTTAGTAAGAGGAAGCACAAATAAACTCAAATAAAATCTCCATAAGTGAATTTAATGCTATAATTTACATGAAAGTTTGTTACAAATTTAAATCCTAATTGTAAAATTTATGAAGTGTTGGAGGAAAATGTTTTCAAATTTAAAATAAAACAGACTAAATATATCTAAATAAATTTAATATGCAGCAGAAAAGCATTGGATGACACCATTATTAATATAAATATATTTTGATTTTGAAATCATATTACCAGAAGTATACATTTACTTTATAGCATTACTAAGTTCAAAATACCTATGGCAAAAGCATGTTTCATTAACCCCTGTATGAACACTCTGTGTTTTAAGAATAAAGACACTGAAACACCAGCTGGCAGGAAAAAAGACTGGCCTGATGGAGCAGGGAGCTTTTCACAAGAACTCAGGGAAAAAAAGAGGGTGTATCACATTTGGAAAAAGGGGCAGGCAACTCAGGAAATATTTAAGGATGTTGTTAAGTCAAACAGAAAGAAAATTAGAGGCAAAATCTCAGTCAGGGCTGAATCTGACCACTTCTGTAAAGAATAATAAGTGTTTCTATAAATACATTATTAACAAAAAGGAAGTATAATGAAAATCTCTGTTCTTTATTGTATGTGGAGGGAATATGGTTACCAAAAATGAGGACAAGATTGAGGTACTTAATTCCTTCTTTGTCTCACTACAGTAAGACTGGTTATTCTCAGGGCAGCTGGCCTCCTGAGCTGGCAGACAGCGATGAGGAGCAGAATGGACCCCCTGAAATCCGGGAGGAGGTAGTTAGTGATATGCTCTGCCACTTAGATTCTCACAAGTCTATGGTATCAGGTGGGATTCATCCCAGGGTGGCAGAAGAGCTAGCTAAACTGCTCTCCATCATCTGTCATCGGTCCTGGCTAAACTGGGAGGTCCTGGATGACTGAAAGTTGGCCAGTATGACACCCATCCACAGGAAGAGCGGGAAGGAGTTTTCAAACTTCCAAAGAAACTTTCCAACCCAAAGTGTGGCCAGGATGAAACATTATTATAGACTAAAGTCCACTCTCTCTTAGCCCTCTAAACAGCATAGTAGAGTAAGTAGTAGAGTGAACCTCACCAACAAACTTTTTTGTGCTGTTGCTTTATATTAAACCTGGATTTTTTTATAACTTTTCCAGTGATTCTTTAAGTGATCTTAGAACATAACTTCATGACACAACTCTCTGAAAGTTGTAGCCAAGTGGGGATCAGCTTCTTCTCCCTAGAAACTAGGGATAGGACAAGAGGGCATAGTCTTGAGATGTATCAGGGGTGCTTTAGGTTTGACATAAGGAAGAAATTCTTCACAGAAAGGGTGATTAGACCTTGGAATGGGCTGTCCAGGGAGGTGATGGGGTCACTGTCTACAGAGGTGTTTAAGAAAAGACTGCACTCAGTGCCATGGTCCAATTGAAGCGGTGATGTTCAGTCACAGGTTGGACTTGATGATCTCAGAGGTCTTTTCCACCCTAATTGAGTGTGATTGTGTGATGCTGTTACTGTCTGTTGCAGGAAAATGCTGGGTGCCATAAATATAGAGGGAACTGCCTGACTCACAGTCCTGTGCCCTGATCACATGTGAGGTTACAGCTTAATAAATCAACAGTTTGGGAAGTGCTTTTGTAAAGGAATGGGTAGAAAGATAATACATTTAATCACCCACAGAAAGAGAACCACAACAGGAGATGGGGAGAGCATACCATGTGAGCTACAGAAATGGTACATCTTCCCTGGAAGTGGCTAATTAGAGATTTAATCTTTATGGGGGGTGTGTGCCAATTTTGGTGGGGTATCTTGGGAGACTAGAGGGCTTACCACCTAATGGGTATTAAATCATACAGATTAGCTCTAAGTGGAAACACACAAATGAACACAACTTAGCTGAACACATCAACAGCCGTGTTTCTAGGCTACTTTTATGTCACGGTATTGAACACTATGAATCTAAATATGTTTTAGAAGCACTAGAAATAAATTTTGTCACTGCTGCAAGGGAGTGATTGCATCACCTTAGTGAGCTAAATGAGTTATCCTAATTGGGGGGTAACAGAAGGGAATTTTGCAACACGAAGGATCCGAGAATTACTGGCTCAGGAGATTGCAAAGAACATTTTGGATTTTTTTGCTTAACAAGGTCAAGCATGAACTTTTCCCTCTCTGATACTGGCATAAGGAATTTTGTTTCATAGTTGAAAGTTATATCAGAGTTTAAGGACATGGAAATTTCCCATTAAATTTTGTCATTGTACATTGTTCATGGAAAAATTAGGGTTCCCAGAGTTACTGTACCAATTTTGTTAGTGTAAATTGCTAGCCTTCTCAACACAACAGAAAAAAGTTGCAACTATTCCAAAGGCATTTCTGCTAGAGGGAGAAAAAATAGCATGTACCCACTATTTATTTGTTTCATTTGTTGTTTTTTTATTCACATGTGTTTTGTCTGTGGCCTCACTGGGCTACAATCCATGGTATGCAACCCTATTAAAACAAAACAAAGTCCCACTAGGGATGAAATAGATACATTTTTTCCAGATTAATTTAATAGATGAATGTTTCACACAACAAGGGAGCCAAGACTGCCGATGACTTGTTTTTGGTTTGGAACTTCAGGGAACAGATGGGAAAGTGGCAGCATTAATGTACCTTAATGGATCCACAGGACTGCGTTTATTATTTGGCTTCAGTTCAGAACTTCTTTTTTTCTTTTTTTTTTTCCAGTGGCTGTGCTCTGCTGAATCACTTCAGAATCTTTTCAGAATCTTTTCCCCTTCATTTTTCTACTGCACTTTCCCCCCACTTTTGATCCTTTGTTTTTGTGATTACAGGTTTCAGACTGTAATCTGTAAAGCATGGGCAGTCTCTAACTCCTTTTCCAAAGTGAGTGCCATATGGGTACGTGCTGAAGGGAAAAGTGCCCTCTTGACCTCTGCTCCAGGAACTGGGGGTATTGGGGAATATGGGCAGAAGAGCCTGCAGAGAATGGCTCAGCTCATGTGCTCTTCCTAACCAGCATTTCCTGCTTCTTCTGTTGGAGACAGAGGATTGAGCTAGATGGACACAGAACTGGTCCTGACCTTCTGACCTTACAGGGAGTTTCTTGTGGTCCTTAGTTCACAGAATGAATTTTTATTAACTCTTATTTACTTATTATTTAAAGTACTCTTTCTATTTATTCTTGTCTGCTGTCAGTCCACATGGTGCATGGTAAGGCTTGGCTTACTTTTAAACACAGCAACAAAAATCTCTGGGTTGCTGCTAAGAGTGCTGCCTTTTTGTGTGTGTCTTCTGCATGTTGTGTGTAGGGTAGCTTTTTTCTATTTGTTGCAAACAGCAGTTTGTTATTTCTCTCCAGTTGTATTGCTCTCTGACATTTCTTTCTTTCCTATCTTCTACTGAACTGGAAAACAAAACAAATAATTAAGTGAAACTTTGAAAGAAAGAGAGAAATTTGTACTTTATTAAATGTAGTTCAGCATGACTCAAATAAGAACAAAGAAGCACATAAAAAATACAGGTACTGGTAAATTGGCAGTATTTTGTCCTCCTCAAAGTCTTATTATTTGATGAATGAGATAGTAGAGGTCTTTTAATGCACAAAAGTACATTTCTTATATAATCATGCTAAGCATGCATGTCTCAACAAAGATTTAATGATGAAGATATGTGGATAAATCTGAATTACAGCAAACACAGAGTTTTATTTAGTCATCCAAGTCTTTACTCAGCAACCAAACTGGCATGTCAAATCTGGCATTTGCTTGCATAAAAGAGATAAACAAAATGCTGAATAAACCTCACTTTCCTGGGAAATTACTGGTATCACAACGAACAAAAAGTCTTTCACATGCAGAATGCAAGGCCACGTGTTTTCCTGGGTGATCCATTGTATCTGGTGCCCAAAGTGTGTCTCACTCTTTCTCAAAACAAGAGCTATAAATAGGCAGGCACTTTGTGCCATTTTAATGCTGAGTATTACACATTCCAGCAACTTCAGTTTTTTAGCTGGTTATTTTTAATTTCCTTTGTTGTGACTGAGCAAGTGAGCCCAGCCTACTGAAATGCCACCCACTCCTTGAAAGAAAACTCTAGGAATAAACTGAAAGGTCAGGAAAGGGCTCTGCCTAGAAATATGCTTGAAACAAGGAGCAGAGAATGCAGAAAACTAAATGAGGAGGGTGATCTGAATACAGTGAGTATTTTGGTTGAAAACAGCAATGAACTTCTGTCTGAAAACCCCTGACTTTACTGGTGTTACTACAAATCCCAGTCCCTAGCGAGGAACATCAAGAGGGTTGAAGGGGTTTTTGTAGCAAGTCAGAAGGCTACCTGAAAAATGTTTCTTCTCTTTTTATTTTTAATTTTTATTTTAATATGGCCCCCCATTGTTTCTATGCCCTGGGATCTGGCACTCAAAAAGCCAGTTGTTTCCTCTGAACACTTTTAGAAAACACCAGGAGTGATATGGAACAATGATGTTCCTTAAAAAGAGTTTCAGTTCATGGGAGAATTATTGCAATATGAAAACTTGTTTATAACACATTACAGCAACTTCCTCACCCTATTATCATTAGCAATACAGCACTAAAACTTGGAATCACCATCCTGTTATTGAAAAATGCCCAAATCTGCATTCATGCCAGCAGTGGTTGGTTTCCTGGATGCCCTCTGTGTTAGCAGATCTTGATGCAATACAAAGCCTTTAGCATTCACCTGACTGCTGAAACCTGTGCTGGACCTGAGCTCTGGTGCCCACCTGGGCCTTGTGTTGCCCATTTGGGCAGCCTGGAATCTGTCTGCTTGGGGATGCCACATCCCTTGATGTCAGTCTATGGCAAAGAGTTGTTCCTCTTCCAGAGAAAACCACAGGCAGAGCCATCAGCTTAATCTTAATTAATGGTAGATGTATAGAAACAGAAGGTCAGAAAAGCTGCATCATGCTGGGGCTGTTGTGAATGCTACCATGAAACTGTGTGTTTGTGAAAACTGAGGGTGCACATGATGTTTTTCTGCTGTATTTACCAGCTGTTTTGCCCAGCCTGGTCTGTGATGGTATTCTAGAGGATAAACGCTCAGCAAAGCTGACCTTGAGGTAACAATAAATAGAATGGATTTACTGTCACTCTTCTGAGAATTTAAAAGTTTAGTAATGAATTACAGAAAACTCCTGTTCCCGGGAAACATTGTCTATGTGGGATCATACCTATTCCATAAACTGGCAGACTGCGATCCTTGTGGTCTCATACTGATGTCACTGCACTTTTATTCTGGGCTAAACTTCTCTGACCAAAATAGAAGTACTCTTTATTTACGCCACTGCAAACAATGTTAGCACAAGTGGTTGATCAAAGCAACTGCTGCAGCTTGTAGTGGCTGGGTTAGGACTAGTGCTAGGAGCTGTGACTCTGAGGTTCTGCACTGTCCAGGAAAAGGCTCATTTGCACAAAGCTTTGTTACCCTAAACTTCTGCTGCAGTTTTGGTCCTTCGTTAGACCACCCTCCTAGCTCCCTGGCCCTCTGCCATCTCTCCAGTGATTCTCTGAGCCCCATAGGCAAGGCTGCAAATTGGTTCTGTCATTTTAGTTCTTAATTTTCTCTCTGTGTGTTGTTTTGATTCCTAATTTTCTCTCTGTGTTGAATTTTGTTCAGGATGATTCTCTTCAGGCAAATAGGAAGAGGCCAGTTTGGGAGCCCCCAAAGAACATCACAGCGTTTACAGTTGGTAGTGAGTATACAGCAAAAAACACAGAGCCCTGAACATGTGGACTTAAACAGAGGAAAAGGCTTGAACATGACTGCATTTCCTGTGCTGCAGTCTGCACTCTAGTAACGGGCGTCTATGGGAGCCAATTTTTCCTTCATAAGCTGATGAAAATGGGTGCTTGTGCTTGCAGCAGCCAGGAGGGCAACCATCCAAATGTGGTCTGCTCTGTGGCACACACAGGGCTCTCTCTGCAGTGGCAGCAACCCTTGGTGCTGCAGATCCTTTGATAATTTGCTCTTTACAAATCAACTTAAATCTTATTCCAACTGTTTGTCTGAGAACTGTATCTTCATTTAGACTGAAAAATTATTGCAGCCCATGTGCTGAAAATAAGTTGAAAATTATATTCTTTATCTTAAGGATAAAGAATATAATTTAAAAAATATTTTCATGATTCTGAATAGCTACCAAGGTTTTCTTCCTTTGCAAGTACTGCACCAGCCAGGAGAGATTGTCTCCATCAAATCACTCAATAAAATGACTTTCTGTCAAAGAAACCTACTCACCTGACTTTGTGGAGAGGATCAAAGGGATTTCTTACTGCAAATGATGTGCTGATTCTATTGGAATACAGTGTAATTGTGATACATATGTGCCATTTTAAATTGCAGGTAATCCCCTAAAGGGCTTTATAGTGTTCTACCTCACCATGCAACAAAGGTGCAAGGAGGGAGGCACAGTTCCCCAAATTGTTATACAGTTCCCAGTTTTGGCTCTCTGATTGCTGCGAATGATGAATTTGGTGTTACCGTTTTCTAGTCTGATACTACTAACATACTTATTAGGAAAGTGTTAGAGCAGCAACTGTTATCATATTTATGAAAAAAAATAAAAACTCCACAAGAGCAAAGCATGCCCTTTCACCTGGACTGTACAACCAGAAAACAGAGAAGGCAGCATAAGAAATGTTTAGCACAAGGACAGGAAAAGCCTGTCCGACTCAATGTGCCCAGTATTTTCTTTCTGCCCTTGTTTATCTGAAACTCACTTCCCTTCTTTTTTCACTCTGCTCCTCTAACTCATTCTGAGCTTGTCTTTAATTTCCAGCACTTTTTCCATTACCACTACATAAAGTCTTGGCACAAAGTACTTGTGATGGCAACATTTCCCACTTTCTTCTAAGTTTTGAACTTGGAGAAGCTCTAATCTCTTTGCTTGTAGTTTTAAAGGCCAGTGCAGACAGTGAGCACACAGCTTTCGTCTGATAGCGGTGTATGCTTTACAACTTTGCTGAGTTTTAAAATTCTTGTGCCATTTTAGATTAGCCTGAAAACTGCTCTCATAAACTTTTAGATAACCACAGTTGCTGTGGCCATGCTTTTGGACTAGTTTGGCATGGAGATTTCACATCAGTCTTCTTTTCCCATTTAATCATTGTCAGGACTAGGGAATATTGGAAGAAATCCATAATTTCCCCTAGTCCATTAGTTTTTAATCAACTTGGAAACATCTGTCATATTGCATGAGGTAAATTTGTGATGGTTGTGAGGGACAAAGTGGATACACTCCTTCAGAAACTGTGCCCATTCATTTATAGAAGTCCCATTCAAACTACACGTGCCTCAAAAATCTCAGAATGTTTAAAGCTTATACTTCAACTAACCCTGCCATATGTTATAATCCTTTTTCTTCCTTAAAAATAGCTATATACCATTCTCTTTCATTCTTTGGGAGACAATTTTTATTCTACTCTAGGTCTTAGTCTTTGTTCTATACCTTTTATCCAGTAATCTTTGATGTGGAGCAATGCTAAGTAACCTCTGAAAACCTAATTAAATTAGAATTCCCTTTATCTATCATGGCAGTAATATCTTCAAAGAATTCTAATGAGTTAGTTAAGGTTCAATTCTTTTGCTTCAATATATTCCAAGTATTTTGAGATGTTATCCCCTTAACAGAGAGCTCTTTTACATAGCTTTGGATAAATTCTTGAAACAGTCTTCAAAAGTTATTGGATCCCCATTTCATCCTATCTCTCCCATGTAAAATTGTTGATGATTGACCTTAAATTATGTACCTTTGTTTTATATAAGGATCCCAATGTAAGACAGTGAACTTCATATAAAAAGATAAAATAAAATATATGTTCAAAAGTTCTCATGCTCCTTCTCCTCTTACCTACTAATGCTCATAGACATTGCTTTGATTAAATGAAATTATACTGACCAATTGCATTATATACCTAACAAAATATATTCTTTCCTCCTTGACTTTGAAGAATGATTGCTAGTGAGAACAGTTTTGTATTTCCTCTACAAAGAATAGAAACATAATAAAGACTTTAAAAGACTAAGTTAGGATGAGTATTTAACCCTATATTAACCTCCTAATTTTCACATTTCAAAATTCCAGTCAATATGTGAATTTGATATATAGATGGAACAAGAACATTTGGATTCATATAAGGTCTTAGTACTGAGAGCTATCCTATCACATATGATAGATTAGCTTTAATTTAACTTTAAAAATAATTTTTAGGGTTTGTTTTTTTTTTTCCCCCTAATGTTCTGGAAGTCCCAGCTTGCCAAATCCGGTTCCACTTGCATAGCCATAAGCATACCTTAAACTTACACTGGAATAACTTAATTTTTCTTAGTAATTTCACTGGTGCTTGCAAGGTACCTACTCAACATGTGTCTTTCCTGAGCTGAAGGGCTGTCTGGGCTGGTCCCATTCCTGTTGCTGCCAGGTCCCTCCCACCAGGCAGTGAGTGACCTTTCCGTTCCTTTCCCGTAGCTTCCACACACATGGAAAGGTTCTGGGCCTCCATTGGCACTGAGTTAGTCAGACACTTCTGCAGCCCTGCAAATCATGGCTCACGAGCCCAACTTAAACAGCAGTGCCCGAGGAGAGGGAACTCCTCATCAGGATCCCCATTTGAGGGCTTGCAGCAGCCCTGTTCCCTCCTCTGCTGTGAATGGGTTTCCAGTGGCCTCTGTGAGTGCTGCTGTCACTGATATAACCATTTCTGTTTAAATAGAGGGACTTTAGTGGTGCTCTTGTTTATTTTAATGGTACTGTCTAGGTATATGCATGAACTAAACAAAAGTTATGAAAAATCGGGGGTATATTGAACTGCAACCCCTCTTTTTTCTGTTTTGTTTAGGTGGGATATCCTTTTTGGCAGGTTTACAAGCATGTGTCAGACAACTGTTTTACAACAAAAACCGTTTGCTACAGTCATGGGTTGATAGAATGACTGATTATCATTTCAGAGGCCCTTTGTTCTGACTTTTCATATGTTTCCTCATGTGCTTACGGTCTCAGATTCATTTCTCTCTGAAATTGAATTCATATGTTCTGGAAGAAAAAACCCCATCCCCTCATTCTTGAACTATGAGGTCTTTTTCTTTCCCCCCATGACTGATTTTCATAGTCCTGTAACTGATTCTCATTGTCTGAAATGATAATTTTATAACTGCAGTGATCCCAGAGGAAGTGAAGCTCAGCCCCAGGAAGCAGGTAACTGCCTGGACTACCTGTGGAGAGCTGTGCTGAGACACCCGTGTCAACTTTGAAAGAGGTGCCTTGGGCACAGAAAGCATCCCTCTTGCTGCTTCACAGAGGGGACTCCATGCTCTCATCCCTCTTAACACACACCTCAGACACAGACATTAATTAATAGCAGCCTGCTGAGGCAGTGAAATGCTATACCTACAAGAACTGCCTGCAGTCACAAGCTGAAACAGAGCCAGGAGCTCAACCCAGCCTGGAGTTCCAGTCTAGTGCCTTTTACCACTTCCTTCTCTCACATGACTATTTACGTTACTGACCTTTGGAAGAAAACAACAACCCCCAACTAGATATTTATATATGCTTATATTTGAACACAGGATTCCTGATTTTGAAACATCTTTAACACCTCCACAGTCCAAAGGTCTCAGCAAAGCCCAGTCTATCCAGGTGAAAGCACATCCTGAAATGGAAATCTGAGTTCTCCTAACATTTAAATAGAGATATAACCAGCCTGGTAAATCCTGTTTCACCACATTATTTCCCTTTGGCACAGAATTAAGGAATCTAGGGACAGTTGCTATGTGGCTTCTAGGAAAAGTGAAGTAGCAAAGTGTTCAGGTAACAACGAGTTAGCTCTTACAGGGATTTCAGGGGCATGGTCTAGACTGCTCTCTACTGCAGACTTCAAACTAGCCATCCTTGAGAAGAGAGCATTTCCAAAGCAGTGAGCAGTGGTCTCAACTGCCTCAGTTTCAGATAAACATATGGTGAACAAAGTGTCTATTTATTTTGTGGAAGTAAAGTCTCTATCACTTGGTTGTCCTCTTCCCACAGGTTTATAAAATGTTGCATTTGTTGAGTTTATTTGCTTAAATTTGAAATTTTTAACTCACTTTTACTGATCGCAATGCCCTTCTGGATATCAGAGCATGTGAAGTGGTTCAACTAGACTCTGCCATCAGGGCAGGTGCCCAGCTCTCTGTGGAGGGCACACTGTACCCCTTTGCTGAGCAAATGCTGCCTTGAGTCCAGTCCTAGGTCACCAGCCTCCACCACCAAATATAGGATTTTGACTTGGGGAGGGCACCACAGATGCAATGAGCAAATGCAGCATAGCTGTCCCTCAGTTTCTAGGTAACCTTGGGGTCATTAGAAGTCACTGTAATTCAGAACAACCCTTACATCCTCCTAGAAAGTGAAACTGCTGTAAAAGCAGAACAGTGATATGCAAGTGCTCAAATTAAAAATAAGCAAGAATAAGAATGACTCATCTCTTTACGTTTTCAGAGCTAATTCATCTAGAAGTATCATTTCATCACATCAGTAGGATGTGTTGTCCTTTTAGAGCAGTGTCTAACATAAATTAAACTAGGAAAAAGTCAATTAATCTGAAATTAGGTGTCTGTTTGAGTTACCTGACTCCAAAAAGCTTTCTAAGGGAATTCCTTACATGTCTGTGTTATCAGTTAGCATGCAACATGAACTGATACAGGAATATATGTAAAATACAAATATTGTACCTTGAAGTTCCTGCATTCTAATGAATGGTATGGTAGTCTGGAAAGAAACAGAGGTTGTTCTTACATTGTAAAGAAGTCCAAATGCACCAGTCATCTTTGTGTTCATACACAGACAACAAAGTCAAAACACAGCTGTGAGGTCTAATTTTAGGGGCCACTAACCTTGATCATGCTCTTTTAATAATCCTTCTATTTGGGAATTCAAAGATTTGAGGAGGGTGTAACCTTGAGGGTTTTAACCAGTCCTTGAAACCATTATTCACAATGCATCATCTGATTTTAGAAACAATATTATCAGAATGCACTGGCAAATAGTGATTTGACCATAGGATGCCCTGGAAGCTGAAATGCCATTTTAAATATAAACAACACAGAGGGCTCCACAATAATGTTTCAGCTGAAAGAGATGTGCTAGGAGTCTAATATCACATTCCTGTGTCAATCATAATATAGAAAATGAACAGAAATGAAAGTCCTTCACTCTTTAAATCTTCCAGCAAACTACCTCTCATAAAAACATGTCCCTCTAAAGAGGAACTTTGTTAGGGTTTTCTGGTAAATAAATGGAGAATTACTGAAAAGTCCTGAGATGAACCTTATTCTTGAATATTCTTTCTTTTTTTTTCATGTTTCCAGGTTGAATCTTAGCAAACTAAAGCTTTTATACATTTTGGAGCCCTGCTGGTGTTGCAAAGCTGAAGAATTTGCTACTTCCAAATGTATTATTCATTTGAAACCTTCTTACATGACACCTGACTTTCTTTAAGCATAAAAAGTATGTAAACAGTGACTATTAATGTAATTTTATTCAGTTAGAGAAACCTGTGATTTGCAAAAGGAATGAAATAAAACAAGACCATGCATCTATTATAACATAAAGACTGAGGGAGATTTTAGTCCTGTCCTGCAGTGAGAGAGTGGCTCAATGGCAGCCTTTGAATGATGCCCTGCACAAGTGATCTGACAGTGCCAGAAGGACAATCCCAGTATACAGCCTTCCTGTAGAAGGAAACAGAACTAAACTGAGCCTGGATGAGTTAAAACTGTGCCCACCACATACAGTATTCTCTGTTGCTGTTAAGAATCCATTGCCTGAGCATTATCAGCAGTTTTTAGGTTTGCTTGTGATAGAACAGATGAAAAATATTCCAGGATGGCATTAAAGGAAAGTTCCAGAGCAAAATCTACGCCCTATCATTTTTCTACCTTATGACTACAACCCTGTACAGTCCCTCCCACATAACTACTCAGTAGTATTTCAAAATCAGAATGATTCCCTACATTCCTGGTTAGCACATTCAGAGGTTAAACATAAACCAGAAACCAACACTGATTATCATTAAGCATTCCTGTGCCAAATACCTTGCTGAAGTAAAATGATAAAAGTTCAGCACGTAATTCTTGGCAGGTATGGCTGATAAGTTCTTTTTATGCTTCTATTAATATTCTTGATTTACTATGGTCTCACAATTACTTTTATTTTTCTGTATAATTCCACTTTGTTTAGTCTTGTGAGCTATTATTTCTGATTCAGTACAGTATCACACACTGAAAACAGGCTGCAGGAGTTCATAGCTCATTATTTTATGTTGTAATTAACTACTGTGGAGCTAAGGTGGTATCATGTGAATTGGCAAAATGCTACGAGAAATCTAACTCTAAAGGGCAACTCTAGAAAAAGGGCACCTATTTGGTCACAATTTTTTCACGCTTAACCTGAATGTGCACAGGCTCTGTGGAATGGACTGTAGTTTGGTTCTACATCTTACCTAGTCTTGTATTTATTAGCACAGACTGTTCCCCTCCAGTTGTCAAAGATTTTTTCCCTGGTCATGTTCTTCATTATGTAGGAATGTTTTTTCCTTGCTGCTCTCTTCCAGGGGCTCCAGGCAATCTAGAAAAGGGTAGAAAGAAATGAGCTGTTGAGAGGCTCTCACCTGTGCATCTACAGGCCATGGAAATGAACAGGCTTTCAGCTGGTGCATCACTGATACAGTATTTTAAATCCTGTCATTATCAAAAGGCACTTGTTCCTGATAGTGCAAATTCATGAGGTTTTCTGAACTTAGTTGAAAATGGAATCCGAAATAAAGCCACAGACATAAAAAATTTTAAATAAAGCCTGTGGGAATATTTGAGATACATATGGAATGATTTGCAATCGATTTTATATGTTATATCTTGCTGTTTCTGGTCTTCTCCCTACTCTGATGCATTCATATAGATTACAGGCTTGATGATGAGAAGATGTACGAGTCTCTAGACCACTTACAGATTTGATTACACTCCTCCAGAACCCAGAAGTGATATATATTGCTAGGATGCATCCAAACCCCATCCCTTCTTGCACAAAATTTGAAAAAAATGAAAATAGTATCAGCACATTAAGTGCTTGGCAGTGCAATTCAACTTTTTTTTTCTTGTTTGATAAGTGCAGTGTTACCATAGATTCATAACTCAATGGGTTCTGCTTGTGCAATAAAACCCACCACCTTATCCTACCACTTCAAGTCCAGCAACGATTGGCAGATATAACTTCCAAGAAAGGCTGCCAGACACAGGCAGAACAAGTCATGGAAAAAAAGGAATTTCTCTCTTTTTTTTTTCTTTCAAAGAGGAAAATTCAGACAATTGAGATTGCCTTTGTTTACTGACACTGGGATAGATTTTTATACAGGCCACTTAAAATAGTAAGAGGGTAAACATTAAAAAAATGCAAGAAATTGCGAAGTAAATTTAGTTATGGAATCCACTGGAGTATTTGAAATAGCTTTAAAAATTTGACTAGAATCCCTCAAATCTGATTGTCTCCAGAAGGGGATCATTCAGATCCTGTTTAAAGATAAAAATTCTGTGATAAAAATTTGACTCACTTGGCCTTTTTCATATTAGGACAAAAAGATTGCAAAGGTGTGAAAGACTGGCAAACAAAAGTGTTTTCATAGATATATTTTCTTTAAAACACTTTTAAAACCTCTGGTTTTCAAGGTCCTTATAAAAATAGCCAGCCAAAAAAAAAATTAAATTGTGCCTAGATAGTTCTTTTATAAGCAAGAGCAAATGAATCATGGCATAAGAGGGATTTTTCATCACAACTTTCTGATCAAAGTAATTCTGGTTTAAGAACTGAGTTGCAGCATTAAAAAGCAAAGATGATCTCTCTTCTTCTTCCTAAGAGCTTTCTTTTTTTTTTTCCTTCCATTTTGAGAGCCTCCCTTTATCTCCCCATAAGATCAAAGCAATACTGTCAGAATTAGAAATACTTCTTCTCCAAGGATTTTGTGGTGTTCTTCTTGATGATGTCTTCAAGCATCCCAATGAAAGCAGAACTTCCTTGCCACAGAGAAATCCCCCAAAACACCAGAATAGTCTATAACTGAGATAAAAACTTCCTTTTAAGGATTTTGGGATTTTTGCTGAACTCTAAGTCAACCAAAATATTTCACTCTGCTCCTAGGAGGTATTTCAGTGTTACTTGTTTCTTTCATCAACTATTTTTTCCTTAGAAGAGGGAACATTCTTGTCTACTTTGCTCTTTCCCACATGTGTTTTGCTGTGAGTGTCATAAGTTCCCATCAATCTTATCAGATTTTGTCATAGAGTTTGAGTAGGCTAGAATTTGTTTCTTGGAGAAATAATAAAAAAAATACTTTGTAATCTGAAGTTCTTTGTTTATGTACCCCTGCTACATATCTAAAGAAATTTTGAGAATAGTAGCACTAATTTTGGAAGATTTTTTGACTACATGTAAAGGGCAACGTGATGGGAAATACATTTGGCCATGGGCCAAAGCATTTGGCTTTGTTCAGGAATGTATTCTGTCCTTGTCTACTTGTTCATTGCTTGCTGCAGTGTGCAAAATTAATCTTTAAGCCTTTGGACTATACAAATCACTGTTTATGGACTGCCAGTGTTTATTATTCTTCCTACCAAAATCCCTATTCAGAACAAGAATGAAGAAATAGGTTTTGAACTCTATTTAATGAAATAGAAATTGACCTAACTATTTAAATCCTGTTCTCATTTAGCCATGAGTTTAGCCAGAATAACTTAGTTCATGCATCATGCAGAGTGACAAATCTGTTTCATGATGCATGGAAAAAATGCTGAAGAATTTGATCAAGAAAAAGTGCTTTAGCTTAGAAAGTTGTTGAGTTTCAAATGCAGCTACTGGGACACAAGAGGAGTAGCAGGTGTGGCTCTAATAGTGGTTTTGTCTGGGAGGAGCAGCTATTAGGGTGTCATTAGACACCAGCCTCTTCCTGTGATGTGGACATGGGTTTTCCACGGAACACCTGTCTGGCTACTGCTGGCTGTGGGCCGAAATACCTGTGACAAATACAAGCATCTGTTTATGAGCAGCTGCTAATCCTCTGTCACATAGAGATGATACAAGATGTGAATGGAAGAAATTAATCTTGTAACAGAAAATTCCAGCATTAGAAGATAGTTTATAGAGGGCAGAATATGTTCTTAAACTTTTCTTATTACTACTTAGAAAAATAAATTCAATTTATTGCTAAAAGGTTCTAATTATTTTTCTTCAAATAAAACTTGGTGTTGGTTACATTTTTGTTGTGGTGGAATTCATGATTCCTTTATATAATGTTTTTTGTTGTTTTAAGTGACCTTATTAAAACCACGCAACTTAACCTAGTTAAATCTAATTCTGATTTAATCTAGCTCAGATCACAGAGCAGAAATCCATCTGTTCACCTACTTTACATGTGAAACCATTACATAACCTAGTTTTGCATGAAATATGAAGCTTAATGTCCTTTTCAACATCCCTGGGCTAAAAAGAAAGCTGAACTTCTAATAAAACCAGAAAATAGTTGATCTGAACATAATGAATACTGAAGTTCGATACGCTGCATTTTATAGAGGACAGAAATAGACATGTATGATTTGAGGACATTATGAAAGCATAATGTTTTCCATTTGTAATAGTAACAAATGGTCAATTTCTGCTGTCCTGCTGCTTATAACAATGTGGGCAGATGGCTCTCAGTGTAGGAGAGATCAATCAAACAATGTCAAACTGAACGAAATTTGTGATATGAATAACCTATAAAGTGAAGCCAGTTAAATATAGTGCCTATAATGAAAATGTTATTTGATGTAACAATATTACTATTCTGTACTAAGAGGTCTGGTATTTAACAGGATCTATATTTTGAACTTAGCTTACCCATCCTATAAAAAAATTAGCAATGACAAGCCTTTGCAGCTTTTATTCTTTCCTACTGTAATTAATCTTATTTCAGACCATTCTGAAAGAATTGAGTCAGGTTGTTCTGGGACCAGAGGTGATTTACGTTGCTAACTGGCAATGTTCTTTGCTGATCTTAATGATCTTTGTTGGTTTTAAGAGTAGTTTTCTGAATGGATCTTCATCAAAAATAGCTTTTTACCAAATGTTGGTGAATGAGGTAACAGAATGACAACCTATTCCAACCTATTCCAAAAGCCATAGCAAAGCCAAATTTGCTAGATGAGAAACCCTTGTCACTGAGAAGGAAAAATTCAAATGTAAACCATTTCAATTCTTTAACCCATATTGCTATTTTAAGTGTTGGTATCTCTGGAGTGGACAAGGTCATTTTAGAAAGGGAATAGCAGCTGCTAATTTGAGAGTTAGAAAGACAACCAAAGGTATTTATGGTAGTTGTAACAGTATGAAGAATGACCTCCACAAAATCTCAAGAATCTGCAGGGAAGCACTCCAATAAAACTACTCTAATTATTAACAAAGCTTCAATTACACCCCACACCACATGCCAACAGTTGTCTGTGGTTACCATACTGAAGATCCTTGGTGATCCTACATGGATGTAGCATAATTCTCATTCTCTGTACCCCTGTTCTCTGAACTTATTTATTGTTAATATTCTTACAATACCACTGTAAGTATTTCAAACATAAAAGCTTTTTTGCCAAACACTAATCAGGATATGTCTATTTGATCTGATCAGAAATGTAGTGAGCTGTCCAGGAAAACAGAGGCAAGTACAATATTTTGGTGAACTCAATGTGAGAACTTTCAACTGCAGGTTGAATTCATTATTTTAACCTGTGCTTGCTTCTCTGACATCTATTGTCACCTAAATGCCTCTATATCCATATATAGAACTTGCTCCTGAAAAAGTATCTTGCCTAGCTCTCAGGCTGGATATTATAATAATAAATCACATTTTAATTTGTGAATACAATATCCTGAAAATCAGATAAACCTATCCTACAGAAACCAGAGTGGCCAGTTAGTCTGTCATGGCTACTGAGGGTGCCAAACATTGTGCATAGAAGCCAAAAGGTAAAGCATAGATTTAAATAAGGTTTCACAAGAAGTAAGCTTCATGCAGACATGGAAAACTTTGGACAGGAGGAGAGTGGAAGCAAATGGACCAGCTTTCACAATATGATAGGTCCTGATTACATGATGTGTCTTCTTGAATATAGTTGCTGTACTCCCAAAGGTTCCCTTAAGGAAGGTCAAGATCCCTTTTACTTTCAGGATGGTGGTTGGTTTTAGATTAAAAAAAGAAAGGTGCTTGAGATTTGTGAATGCCTTGTGTGTAAAGCAGAAATACTCAAAACTGCATGAAGATCCTGAGAAGGATGGGTGAAGGGTCTTTCTGGGAAACCTGTGCTGGACTCAGTGCCAGGTGGTTGTCTCAAGGGCCTATTTGTAAAAAGAGGTGGTCGGCAGGGTCCCACAATTGAAGAACAAGAAGGCACACAAAGAAAGGAAAAGCCTGATGCTCGATGGTTTAATATGGAGATTTTCTCTGAATGAATTTTGATAAGAAATGAACCTGGGCCAACTCTAGTGTCAATTCATTACATAAATAGATGACGAGATGTCTGCCTACATCCACTTCTGTGTTCTGTTCATTTACACTTTGCACTTCTATAGATTTTTCAAATGCTGCAAAGCCTTTTTGTAGCAAAAGTGAATGACCTCTCTATGACCTGTAAAGTAAGCATTTTATCCATATTTTGTAGGAATCTGGTGCATTGACTGATTAGTTGACTGACCTGGTAAGACACCCAACAGAGCTGTGGCAGAACTGCAAGTAGAACATTGATCTTTTCCTAGGGCTTATTACCCTGTGCCTTCTTATGACAGAAAGTCAAACTATTTAGCTTGCTTTCCCATCAGTTCATGTCCTTTGTACACATACCTTAGCCTCAGAAATCTGCCTCAATACCTTCAGATCCATTCCTCTGCATCTTTTTTGAGAATTCTCAGAATTCCTCAGCAATTCTGGCTGCCCTCTTTACTCCTTCGTGGTCTGTGAGACATGTGCCCTAGCTTGGCCAGCACCTTAGGCACCATCTGGCACATCAACAGGCAAAACATGAAGGATAATGAGTTGACTTTTGCACAGAAAGACTGATAACTGGGTTTCTCTTCTCTGCTTCTGTGACAGTTTTTGGTGAAACTTGTATGAATCTGTCTTTAAACTTTCATTCTTCCATTACACCTCTTTACATTGTCTAATTAGGTCAAATTGATTAGAGGGGTGGGCTTGATATAAAAGACATGGTTGCATACCTTGCCTCTAAAGAAATTAGTTAAAATCAAGCCTAATATAAATCCAATATAAGCACCATATTGAAGACTATATTGAAAAAGTAAGAAATACACTTTTGTGGGTTTATTCCTAGAAGAACTTACTACTAAACTTCTTTCACATTCTTTTGAAACTTCTGGTAATTGTGAATATCTGAGATGAGGAATGAGACTTCAAAGTGAAGGCATAAATCCTTGGGTCTTGTTTTTCCAGCCAGAGGAGAAACTGCAGGGAGGAAATATTCTGTATGGCAACTGATCTATGAAGCTGAGCTAGATCATTCAGTCTTTCACCCCTAATTGTTTTATGGATCCATTACACATAAGGACTTGTCCTAGCCAATATTTGGTGAAGGAAAAGGCCAATGCTTGACAAACGGCCTTTCGGTTCCTGTTCTGTCTGGGCCTCCTGATCCCCCTTTGTTTCCCTGTCTGGCATTAGCCTTCTGTTTGGCTGAGTTACAGGTGGGTAGTGTTATTACACCAGGAGTGCTTGGCTTGTGTAACTACATTTCTGTCAGTATTTATCATAACAAACACTTTTTCACTTTCAGTGGATTCCTAATTAGAGTCTGAAAGCTGTTTCAAGGCTGTCTTAATATATCAAGGCCCCAGTTCTTTCAAAACATAAAAGTAAGACCAGGGCAGCTAATAGAATAATTAAAGATTTAGGCCAGTGAGATAAAAGTTTAACTTATGTTTCTGTTAAGGAATATGTTTTCAACTATTTGGGAAAAATAAATGACTTGATGTATTTATTGTGTTAATAGCTTGATGAGAAAATGGCAGTTTCCTTGATGAAGGTGATTTTCATTGTGCATTATTCCCATGGAGAATGTGTGGTTGTGATGAACGCCTGCTGGTGACAAGGCTGCAAGCAGTGTTACTGGATGTAGGGTCCAGCTTAGCTGTCTGTGTCCAGCATGGGTTAAATAACCTTTGAAGAGCTACAGCAAGGAAAAACAGCGAGGGCAGGATCACTCTACAGCTGGTGACAGGGGCACAAGGTATTTTAGGGCCTCTATTGCCCCTTGTGCAGATAATGTCAAGTACAGAAGATTGATAAGAACATTTCTCACAGGAATGTAAGGTCTCCTATCTCAGGAACAGAGAGCTAAACTGAAGATCTATTCACACTTGAGCAAGCAGGCTGGAGTGAGCATGCTGACACTCAGGGAATTGCTTTAGCAGAACATGATGCCAAGAAATCACCAACAATAATTCTAGCAGCCTACTCCAAAGGGAACCTGGCATACAGATAATGTAGGTGAGGGATTGTTTTTTTCACTAGGAGACACTTCATATTTACAGATTCACCCTGAATGAATCGGCTGAGGGTTGGAGATTGTTCACATCATCTGCTATAAACAGCACAAATGAAGAGCTTACTCCTTGACACAGGCTTTTCCAGCACTACCATGGTCATTCTTAAAACAGTTTCAGCTAGTTTTCTTTAACAGAATTGATTCAGAACAATCATAGGGGATTTTGATTATTTTCAGTTAAAAATGAAGGAGTCATACTATCTCTATCATGCAAACAATCATAAGAACTTTGCCTGGTAAAGTCTTCAAGGGAAATCGATTCTGAATATGACATTTCCTTTTCCTTAGATCAATGTGAATGGACCTCTGAATTCCCAACACTTTGCTATTTTTCTGTTGCTCAATTTAATACTTCAGTTATAATTCCCAATTTGGTTTGAATGTGACAGTTTATTTTAGTTACAGGACATCTGAAGTTCGTAGTAATTCCATCGAATTCAACATGCGAATGTGGAATTAGGGCAGTAGAGCAGGAAGGAGATGTCCTACAGTTTACTGCCAAACCAAGGCTTAACTCTGTTAAGTCCAATATAAATGCTTAGCTCTTCTTGATTTTATTTTTCCTGGGTCTGTTGTCTGACCAAAAGGATCAGATTTAGCCTAATGCTGTGTTTGTTCTAACTTTTGATGGCTAGAAAGATCATAACAGAGGAATCACTTGTTGATAAAGGATGAGAAGGCAGAAAAACAACTAATGTGTTTACAGACATGGTTGATGATTTTTTTGAGAAACCTATGAAATAAGCTGTTACTTCATACAGGGTAGGTATTTTTATTTCCAGAACCCCAGAATTAATTAGAATGTGTATGAGTCATTCTGATTTGTACCTCTCTTTACCAGCTTAGAGCAATTACTTATGGCTGCTGCAAAAAAACATACTGTCATGTGGAATCTTACAGCTGTATCTGTCTGTATCAATTAAATTTGAATATGGCATTAGCAAACCCAGGCACATGAAAAACACAGAATGTCAAGATTTCCAAACCACTGGAGTGTTTTCCAGGACTGTATCCTGATTAAGTGATTCATGACCTCATTTACAGGAACCAATTGATCCCAGAGTACAATATGCTGAACTGCACATTCCTGAAAGGAATTTGCTGATGTATTAACAAATGGGGATCCTAAGCTGTCCTGCTTTAAATTTGATCAAGCACTTGATATCCTAGCAACATTTAAAAGGGAGTCTGAGTCCTGAGAAGAAAATGAGTGTAATCATTTGTGGAACAGCAGTGGCATTTTTATGAAGAAAGCCATCTGATGTGGCAGGGTGTTTTCAAAACTTTTCTTGCAGACAGATGTTCAAGTGAAAAAGCTCTGATTTTTCTGCAAACTTGCAGGAGGAGTCATAGGCACTTTGGGAAGTAGATTTGTTCACAAAATCACTTCTGTTTGATGTATCCTTCACACATGGATAACAAACAAGATAATCAAGCCAATGATCACAGCTGTTAAAAAACAACTGTGTCAGGAAGAAAAGCATGCACTAGGAATTTCCCACAGAGATGCTCTGAATAATAGAGCTACATTGCTGTCCATTATGTAGATGCCTTTTCACTCTTGTCAAAATTCTACACACAATATAAAGCTATTCCATGTAAGATCTACGTGTAAAAACCAGTTTAGATTTGTAGACTTTTTAAGGAAAGTTAGATAAAATTCAGCATCCATCCATCTCAGAAGTGGTAACAGAAAGATAGCTTTAATAAGATTTTACAATCTACAAGCTTTCTGTAAAAAAGTAGAGATTCTTAACTAACAAAGTGCCAGTCTGATATGTGAGACTAAAATGTATAGATGTGCATTAATTTTAAACTGCCAGGATGAAAAATTTCCAGAAATCACAACTTGGGGATGGATTTCCAAGAGCTTTGTGCCCACAAGACTAATTTGAATAATCAGCTTCTTTGATAAACTGGTGTTTGTAGAAAATTTCAGCTAAGGTTCATCCTTCATTACATTACAAAGTAGAGAGTTTCTATTTGCTCTTCCTGGTTTTCTGTGTTTACGGTTTCAGTAATTTTGGATATTGGTTGTCAGTGTTCCTCTCTACAGAATTATAAAAGGGATTTTGGCATGTAGATTTTGAAATGCATTGAAAAACAGGTGAATTTCCTCCCAACATGAATGCAAACAGAAAGCCTCACAAGTTTCAGAGTGTCCATATGAAAAGCACTGATATTCTAATGACAATAAAATTTTACAAGAAATGTCTGGTTTCTGGTAATAAATTGATTGTTGTCCATAACAAATTCTAACTAGTCTGGTTTTTCAGTGTTTCTAGTAAGTTTGTATCCTGGATTTAGATTTTCGTACTGTTCAGAATTTGTTGGTCATGTTAAACTTTAAGTCTTACATGAACTTTCAAGTGATTTCCTTTCTTAGTAGTCTACCTAAGGGTATGGGGGGAAAATATCTCCCTGATTTCCACAGGTCAAATCTTTCTATTCCTTTAATTAGTTTAGTCAAGCTGATTTGGTACTTTTAAAGCCATTGCATTCGTTTAGGTAATTACAGTGCACATAACAATAGTTTAATCAGGTGAGTATTTCACCTCTTCAGTGAGGAAATGACTGCTCCTCTTTCAGTAAAACAGTGTTGGATAGATTTCAAAATACATTTTCACAAGCTGTGATGGAGCTAGATCCATCCAAATGGAGCTAAATAGAGCTAAAGAAAGAAGAAAAATTCTACAATTGCAAGTTCTTCAATTTTCTGCTCCAGAACTAAAAAGAATGTAATTCTTTACACTAAACTTTCTGTAGATTGCAGCTCTTTTTGGCCACCCAACACTTTTAGTTCATGTTCCCTTACAGCCATTTGGTGGGATTTGGTCTAAATTTTTAACATAAGCACATCTGAGAGTGTCTCTGGGATCCTCATATACCCTGCCTGAATATTTGGATGTCAGAATTTGGACAGGGTGAGACCCTACTCCTTTCCAACCTAGGGAGGATGGACACACATACAGGATCCATGTGGTCATGGAAGCAGGATTTCTTATTATCTGTGGGGTATGCCTACTTGTGCAGTATGAACAATTTCTGGGACTTCAGTCCTTGAAAAAAGCACACCTTCAGTTATAAGACCACTTGTATTTAGAACAGGACTTTTAAAAATTGTTTAAAAATACAGATAAAAATCAAATAAATAAACATAAATAAAGGGTCTGTGTTATATTTATAGCATTAAACAATAAGTCACTTGGGATAGCTACCTTCTTAGAAGCAAAGGGATATTCTGTGAGAGAAACCATACTAACAGAAATGCACACACTTTGTTAAATATTGGAGCTGAAGCTGCACAGACACCCAGACAGTGCTGAACATGGGTGTATATTAAAAATCTGATCTGTCTCATAGATGGAAGTAGAGGTAATCGAGTCCTGAAACACATTATATATAATGTTTGTGATAAAATACAACATTATTAATGGTGTATTAGGTAATTGTGCAAATCTTCCAATAGAGAACATATTTACAATGAGTTGAAAAATGGCAATCTTTTTGCCAAAGTTGTTTCCCCATTTTCTGCTTTGAAAACGGGGAAAAGATTAAGTTGGGTTTGTTTACAGAGTGTGATTACACTCAGCAAAGTGCTCTTAAGAGGAAGCTTGTTTAACTTTAAGCCCATGGGATCAGCAGAAATAGGAAACTATGATTTGAAAACAAAATCTATGCAATGCTATCTGTGTTCTCCAGGTAGGGCATGTTAGGATTTATGCTGTCTTATTTTGGCACTCTAAACCAACATATCTGTTTTAAGCTAGTTGTCCATGTTGTCTACTTCTCCAAGTCAGTGATAAGAAAAGTACACCCAAAGGGGCAATTTTTCCCACTTGAAACAAAGATTTCTAAATTGGCAAAATTTCCTTTAGATGAGTCAGGAAATGAGCCACAGGATCACCCTGCATTGGTTCAGATGGGCAAAAGATAAAATTTTCCAGACATTCGCTCTTACAATTAATGCTGAAGAAACAGTGCAGTGGTGATTCAGAGTGTAATACAATGTGAAGCAGATATTAATGGTGGAACTATGTGATTTAAAATGAATAAAAATGGCAATGCAATGAGATTCAGAGAAAATTCTCTCTTTACTATGGAGAAAATAGAGTGATTAAAATGAAATTTATTACATGTTCCAGGTGTAAAAGCATTAAGATAACGTGTAACTACTAAAATATACATTTTTAGTCGTATCATTTTCTAAACAGGAGATGCAGTTGCTTTCTTTCTCTTAAGATGTTAACCTTCTATTCTGGTAAGAGAGTAAAAATTGAGTTTACTGTCAGTGCCAAAGAGCCATGTTCCTTATGAAGAGATTTTATTATATATATTTTGTTATTTTCTAAATTCTAAAATGTAATTTATTCCAGTGATCCTTTTCCAACAAAAAAATAATTTCCTCCAATCATTAGAATAGAGGCAAATTGCAATAAAAGGTGAAAGCAAAGAATTTTATGAATGAGAAGATAGAAGAACCCGCATCTTGAGTTGCTTGCTGATTGTATTTGCAAAGACAAAATGAGTCTGAGTGATGCACACAGATTATAATACTTGTCAGTTTAAAAATTATCTCAGATTTCCTGTGGCAGTACATAACTTCCAGAGAGAGAATTCTCTTTAGTAAATCTAAGCAGAGTGTGTGTGCATTGAAGAAGACACATAATATGAAAAAAATCTTGTTTCACATATTATTGAAGTATTTTGCATTTTAAAAAAGTTCACTTGGTAATATTATTATTATTATACCTAAAATACACTAAAAAGGAATCATGCAGAACTTGAAGTTTGCACACAATGAAGTTAGCAGACAATGAAGTTACATCACAGAAGGTACAACATGCTTTAGGAACCATAAAGACAGTGGACACATTGAGACAGATTTTCAATGAGAAAGAGAAAAGCAAGAGGCTAAAAATCGGTCTAACAAATCAGTCTAGCATAGTCTTATCTTTCAGAGACATATTTTGAGCAATGAGAGCTTAAGTGGAGATAAAAGTACAAGCAATAGGTGATATATCTGAGAATTCTCAGGCAACTGCTGATGGAAGCAGAAAAGGTAAAACTGCAGTTCTGCAAGGCACAGATAAGGCAACAAGAGAACACAGTCCCTGCCAGGAAAATCACTTCAGGCACCAGCACTGCCATGACCCTTAGGCTCAGACCAAAATCACCAGTATTGCCAAGTCTGTGTAAGCATGGTGGGAATTAAATTCTCATCAACTCAATCACTATGATAAGAAATGTGTTGGCACATATTTAATCAGATAAATGAGTTTAGGTAAACATCTATAAAATTAACTGTCTTTGATACAAATAAACTATGTGTTTCCAGAAATCTGAGCTTAGACTCAACTGACTGTTCCAATTTTAGTTTTTGAAGGGTTCATGGAAGTGACAGAGCACCACCACTGACAAATCTGATTACTAAGTGCCTGCTTCCTGATTCCCAAGGGCTTATTGAACATGACATGTGCTACATATAAAAATATTTTGCTACATTTAGTGTAGCACAGACAGACTTCAGAAAGCTTGGTATGATTTGTTAGTTGTCTGATATTGGCCAGACAGATTTTTGTAGGACACAAAATAGTTCCTACATTCAAAAAATACCAGTAGCAGTAGCAACAGACCTAAAAGGAATTTTGATCACCTAGTTCATCCCTTTGGTGTAGTATTTCACCTAAGACTTCTCACTTATAAAGGCAAGAGAAAGCATAGATTCCTAATTCTTGTAGACAATAATACATTTTCTAGATCCTGATTTGGGCTTTCCCACTCCTGTTTTGCTTTCAAGGATATAACAGTTTATCTCTGTTCAGTTTGTGTTCCATGTGAGCCACATGGCCTTTTTTTACCTTGAATTCCTTACTGTGTTTCTGTTTGTGTAACTAAGCAGACCTCTTGCAATGTGATTTCCTTACTGAAAAATAAATTAATAGCATTTTGAACTAATATTTTGTCTTCTAGCTTGCTTGGATCCCATAAAGGCTTAATTTGAAAAACATCTTTCTCTGCTGTCCAGACTATTAATTTAAATGTGTAATACTGGCAAATCCATGACAAATTACTGTATCTTTTTGATTGTTATGGTATTTATCCTCATTTGTACACTATTATCCTTTTTTCTATATTAATCATAAGGTCTCAAAAAGAGAAGTTGTTCACAGAAAGACCTGGTACAGTTTAAGAACCTTCAGAATAAACTCCTTTCACTGTAAAAATAAACCCTCATCCATCTGCAGCTAACACTAGACTGTGTTAGGGGTCAATAAAATTAAAAGAGAGACACCCAGAGGATGAAAATAAGGAGTGAACCTTCCTGAACTGTCAAACAAAGCCAAATGTGTTCCAAGTACTGGTAAAAAAATCTATATTGGTTTTCAGTGGTCTTTTTTTTTTATTTTGTGGTTTTTTTTTTCTTTTTGTTGGGGATTTTTTTTTCTAATGTGCACTAGCTTTGTCCCATTTTACAATTCAACAGGTTTTATATAATTCCCTTCTATTTTTATAAAAGCCTCAATGTGAACATTTGTGTTGATGAGCTTTGCTTGTGTGAGAAAGCTTAGAAGTACAAAGGCAGTGCTGAGTGCAACAATAGCATGCTGAGTTGTATGAATAAGGATTAAAAAAACAAATTTGGAAGAATTCCTAATGAATGCATACGCCAGCTTCTTCATCAAGGGGTCACTTGCTCTTTGAACACGCTCCTCCATAAATCTCCCACTCCAGAATTCAGGAAGGTAGAATAAGAAATCTCTAACCCAAACTAGACAGAATGTATGAAAACAGGGTCCTGAGGTTGTCCGCATTGCCCTTGGGTTAACTAAAAAGACCTACTTAAAAATCAATAAACCTTGTTCTTGACCTGACCAGGCCAAGCTGAATGGGGCTCTGAGCAACCTGGTCTAGTGGAACGTGTTAGTGCCCATGGCAGAGGGTTGGAAATAGATGATCTTTAAGGTCCCTTGCAAGCCGAACCATTCCATAATTCTCTGATTCTGTGAATAGACAGAATGCTAGTAGAGTGTGGAAAAAAAATACCATATATTTGTGTGTAATCCAAATAAAAATTTAACAAAAAGTTGATTTGTAAACTTATGTTCCTTCTGTTTTTGCAAATAAATGTCTTTTAAGCTTCTAGTTAAAGCATCCCTTTTAGTAATTGCTGCTGATACACATCTGTAACACAAATCAAAATATTCAGTCTCATTAAATGATATTGCCAGATAGACAGATGAGAACCCTGTTACAGTCCTATCTCTGCAAGTAAGTAATGACAGTATAAAGCTGTATTTGTAATAAGTGCAAGTTTCCAGAACAAACTTTTCCATGTAACTACATACAGATGTCTAGTGTTTTGTGTAATTACAGAATTAACAAATAAAAGAAGTTGTATTTAGTGTTCACACATAGATGAATCCAACCTGCTCTTTAGTTACCCTTGGAGAAATTCTGGCACATGCTATGCAATGTAAGTAACAAAAACATTAAAGATTTATTTATGACAAAAACATCATTATTCTCAATATAACACTAAGGATTCAGATAATTCCAAAAAATAAAGAAAATAACATCTATTTATGTAGAGTTTCTGAATTATTTCAAGAGGGCAGCAGCATCGTCTTCTGCTCTGTCCATTATTAGAAGCCAAGAATATATATTTTGAAAAAAAAGTGTTTTCTTAAGCTGGCCCTACTCATTAATTGGAATAAAATAGCTTTGAAAATTTTCATTCTATCATTTTTCGTTGCTTACAAGTATGTTTACTATTGACATTTTCTAGTTATTTTCAAGGAATGTATCAATAACTATTTAAGCAACTTACTTTTTTTCTGACTCAAACCTCTCAGACTGGGTTTTTTTTCAACACAATATACTTCAAGCCTAAACTTTCCAAATCTCTCGAAAATACAGATATAACCATGCAGAAGATGCATTACATCTGGACTATAGATGCATTTTTCCCTTAAAACCTAAGGAAGGAAAAAGAGGCACTGATACTATTTATGCCCTGAAATTTGGCAAAGCTGTTCTGGATGTGATGTGATGATATCTTGTGGATCCCAATTTGACATGCCATGCAGATAAGAGAGTGAGTGTGGGCCAAAACCATGGGGCCAACAAAATTTCAAAGTTCTCTTACAAAATGCTGTCATGCTGAAAGAAGTTAAGGACGTGGTTATGCCTTTGTGAAGTCACAAAGTGGCTGTTGAGCAGCTGAATTATCTCCTGGTCTCATGCATGAGTGGTAGGAATGCCAAGTCCTGGTGCTCCCTGTTGGAGAAACAACCAGATAACTGTGCTTTGTAAGGCGAGGTTGTACAGTTGGCAAAACTGAAAGACAACCACGAAATTCACAAACGCAGTAGGGAGTGAGTAATTGTTTATATTCTCAATATTTGTCTCAACAGGCTGATCCTACTTCATCCCTTCCAGTGTTATTTTTGGTTTAGAAGAGAGGATAGAATAATTTAAGAATAATAAGAATGCCATCAGCAGAATAAGTAGCAGCAACTCAAGGATAGACTTTTTTTCCATAAGTCATATTTTAATCTTAGATTCTTCCTCAAAGAAAAAAAACATAAACAATATTAAAATGAATAATTACCTACTGAGCTACTAAGTACTGTCATTTTGATAATTCAATAGTATTCTTAAATATAGGAAGAAAAAAACTGCTTAAAAATAAAAAAAACCAAACTGGAAATGCTACATTGTCTAAACATTTGGTGCTCGAAAGAGTATTTAATGCTATGATAGTAAACATAATATTTACTTGCTGTAGAGTTTCTAGAACCAACAATTCATGCATTCTAAGGGTTTTGCAGAAGACTGGCTTTGGAATCTATAAATTATTTCTATTTTTAGTAGTCAAATTTATCTTGATTGATATAAGTGAACCTAGACTTCAGAGGTCTGCAAAAGAGATTAACCATAACGAGCACATCAAGGGCTCTAGTGAAGGTTTTTCAGATGTCTGCAAACATAAGTTCTCTCACATGAACAAAATACGTAAATCTGTCTGTCTAGCTGTGTTCAACAGAAATATCTGCAGACAAATCACCATAACTAGCACAGCAGAGTATCTCTCTTTAAACCTGCTCGTGTCCTTCAGCACTGAACCTGTCCCTTTTCTTCACATTAGTGTCCTGTTCAGATCATGTCTGGTGCAGATGTGATCATATTCTAAAAATTAGTGTTGCAAGTTTGTGCTCTGGCTGCTTTTTAACAGTTTATACTTAATGATGCAAATAAGCCTACTTCCCTTTTTTTCTTAGACTAAGTCACTGAAATTGCCTGCAGCAGAAGTTCTTTGTGTAAATCCACTGGTAACTGCTTTGGAGCAGAACAATAATAGGACGAAACTAAGCCTCTTTACATCTTCATGCAAGCACAGTGGATTGTACAGTAGTGGATCATAAAAATGCAACTTTGGAGAATCATTTATACGTGTCTTTTCCTTGCTTTCAGCAAAACCATTATCAAATCCCATTGCTGTGAACTGTCTTCTAGTGATCAAAAATAATGATCCAGTTCACTTTATCTGCTAACCAAATGAGTCCCTTTAATTAAAAAAGCATTAGCATTCCTAATTCTAATTTGGTTGGTAGTTTTAATCTGCAACTTTCAGGTAGTTCCTCTCACTTTCTGATTTTGCATTTTATGGTTCTACTCTCCAGGCTGGAGTTTTCACTCGCAAGTAATTGCACACCATTCATTGGACGTAGAGTAAAGAAGTTTTGAACTTTTATTATGTTGAGATGGCTTTGGATTCCCTTTGGAATCTGCATGGTTATTTAATGAAGATCCTTAATGCTTAACCAGCACTACAGGAAATTTCAGTTAAATGAAATTATGCTGGTGAAGGGTAAGAGAAGGACAAAACAAAGCTGTTTTAGCAGCTTGTGTTTTATGAGAAACAGAGGTAAGGGAGAAACCACCCACGCGTTCCAGGGTGACAGAAGCAGTAAGAGAGCATGTTCCCTTTGAGCTTTCCAGTGCATTGATAATCTACAGAGCTAATAAAATGCAGCACTTCATGGGCTTTTGGCAGTGTGAGCCTTCAGAAGGGCATAAAAATTATTGCCAAGAAAGAATCTTAAAACCTTGGTTTAAAACAAATATCCTGCCTGCTTTCTCTAGCAGCACTAAATTGTTCTGAAGTTGTTTGTGTAATCTGCCTATCTGCCTTTATCTGGATTAGATAAAGGAAATGAGGTTATTGTATCATTGATCAAAACCGTGTATTAATGGCCTCCCTCTGGACTGGGCCAAAGATAGTGTCTACATTTGATTTACTAAAGTTGAGAGAAAGCCTGTAGTGTTTGTGAATCCTGAGTAAATATGCTGGGTACCAATGTGTGATACAGAGTCAGCAGCAACATGCTGACTGCTGCAAATAACAGATGGTAATATGCAGTGTGAGTTGTGAGGTTTGTCAGTCCAGCACAGCAGCCAAAATCTTTGCCAAGATTTTCTCTCTCTCTGAATGTACTCCTACCCATTGAGAAAAATGATCTCACACATACTATTGCTACAAGTTTATGAGAACCCCTAATGCAAAATTTTTACTCTTTCTTGCTTTCTCTCCCAGGGAACTGCTGTATTCATTACCTGCACTTAATCTACTCCCTGCAGACTGAGCAGGCAACTAACTTTGCCAAAACAAATGTTTGCACATGGCTTCTCTAAACTGTGGCATTCAGCTATTGTTAGGCATGCACAGAGTTTATTTGGGTTAAAAAATCCCACATTTTGGAGAGTGGAAAGATACTTTATAAAAAATAAAATTCCTTGCACTTACAGTACTTAAAGAAAATGCCTGTGTTTACCAATTGGCAAGACCAGTAGATATAAAAAAGGCATCTTAATAGTAAGTGTCATGGTATTATTAAGCTTTCAGAACAGGATCAATAAATCTTCACAGGTCTCTGTACACCTCAATATCTGATTGTTTGTAAGAGGCAAATCTTGTAGAATGGCTGTAGAAACCCTATGTGAAAATCCCCTCTTTTTTTACTTCCCCACAATCTGAGAACCCTCTGCCTGGCTCCCCACCTGATGTATCTGTCAGGTCCTGAGGTCTGATCACAGAATCACAGAATATGCTGAGTTGGAAGGGACCTTAGAGCAGCTCTGTTCTGCTGCAGGTCTTTGCTGCTCCTTTTTATTGCTGGAGCTTGATCCAGGTAACACCTATGAAGAAGAAAGGGACTTGGTCCACAAAGTACAGCCTGGCCCCCATGCACAGGGAGGCACAGGGGTGTTAAGAATAACAGGAGTGTTAAGCAACAGGAATCAAGCCTGAAATGTTATTTGAAATCATAGTTAGAGAATTGCAAGGAGGCTGCTTCTGAAAAGACAGCTTAAAAGAAACTAGAAACAAAACATTTTATTTATCAGCCAAACAGATCCTAGTTATGAATTCTTTCAAGTTATTTCCTCTTGGCCAGCCTAGTTCAGCTGGAGGGCTGCTGCAGTCTGGAGGCACCACAGCTACAACAGCTCACTCCAGCTGAATGCTCCAGGAAAGCAGAAACACAGGAAAGTTATTCTGCATTCTTAAAGCCAAGGTAATTAAACTGTGAGGTACAACTGTAACAGCTCAAGTCAGATTTCATGGATAAAAATGAAAAATACCCTACCAAAACCTGTGACCTAGAGTTGCAATTCCTCTGTAAACTTGTTTAAAAATGTCGGATAAGCATAAAAATTTGTCTGTGTAAAAGAAGGATCAATGAATGTAGGTAAGTAAGTAAAAAGTGTATGATGGCGGATTGATCAGAGAGGAGTTAGACTGGTACAAATGTTGGGTAATAGCATGAACTTTCCATGTTTTAAAGTAATGCACTGCCAATTTTCCCCTGCAAATTCTTTCTGACAGGAAACCACTAGAGTATAGAGAGGTAGGGAAAAAATATGTGTGATCTGTGCTAGCTATATAGATTCAGGCAACCTTAATGAAATAAGACTCTTAAGTTTTAATCAGAAAGAAAAAGTATGGAGAAAAGGGTGAGGAATTTCTTAACCCCAAAACTGGAAAGGCTCTTACCGCAGCCCCATCTTGAGATTGAGGTTTCTCAGCACAAGTGAAACTGGGATAGCTCTGCTTGTGATGGCCAGGACAGGAAAAGAATGATCAAAAGAGAAAGAAAAGGGAGAGACAAAGCAATGCCAATCCAAAGCTGGCCTGGCAGCCTTCAGAGTGGAGCTGTTTGTGAAAACTATTAAAAAGTAGACTGGCCATGAATGTACATCAGTTTATCCAGGGCTGAAGAGGTTTGTGGATTGGGAAGGTAATCATCCCTCTGCATCTTTTCCATTCTCCTTTTCTTCTTGCATTAAGGATATCAGAGAATCACAGAATATCTGAGGTGGGAATAGCCCTCTGAAGGTCATTTGGTGCAACCTTTCCTGATCAAGCACAGCCACCCAGAGCCAGTTGCTGAGAGGGGTTTTGAATATCTCTGGGAGGGAGACTCCACAACCTCTCTGAGAAACCTGCACCAGTGCTCAGTCACTCTCACATTAAAGAGGTTCTTCCTGATTTTCAGAGGGATCCTCCTGTGTTTCAGGTTGTGCCCATTGCTTCAGGCTCTGTCACTGGACACTACTGAAGAGTTTGGTTCTGTCCTCTTTGCACCCTCTCCTGAGGTGTTTGTATACATCAATAAGATCCCCTTGAGCCTTCTCCTACCCAGACTGAAGCTTTCTCAGCCTTTCCTCACACATGAGGAGCTGAACTATGTCCTTGTGTGTCACACACTGAGGAGTCCAGAACTGGACACAGCACTCTAGGGAGGGACCTCACCTGTGCTGAGCAGAGGGAAAGGATCACCTCCCCCAAACTGCTGGCAACACTTTGTCTAATTCTGCCCTGGATGGCTTTCTTTCCAGCAAGGACACATTGCTGGCTCATGGTCAGCTGGGTATCCAACCCCAGGGCCTTTTCTTCAAAGCTGCTTCTCAGCAGGATGGCCCCCAGCATCTCGTGGTGCCTGGAGCTGTTCTATCCCAAGGGAAGGACTTGCCACTTCCCCTTGTTGAACTTCATGGGTTATATCCTGGGACAGAAAAGAATCTGATCTATTATCTTCCCTACTACTAGAAACTTTACTTTCCTAAAAGCTTTGAAAAATGTTATTCCATTAAAAGATACAAATATACAAAAGGTATACTATATTTTATGGGAAATTTTTCTTTCTCTTAAATACCAAAAAGTCATTCAAATTTGTTTTGCTTATAACTGTTTTCCTCTACTGTGTTTGTTTGTTTTACGATAAATGTAAACGAGAAACATAGTTCTGGTATGTATGAATATTGATCAACTACTTGGTAAATATTCACCTTTACTGAAGCCACACTAGCTTTTCCCAGGCAGGCCATATTTCTCAAGGTATCCACTAATTCTACACTTGGTTTGTACTTGTAGTAATTTCCTCAGTAAAGAAGGCAGAGTTAGAGGTTTCTTGATCCCAAAGGAGCTTTTAAAAAAATTTCACGTCTGTGATACCACAGATGCTACTCTCCAGTCCTCAGGCACCATGGGAACCTTAAAACTGCAGTTAGATGGTGCTGTTAGCAATTTAGCTGTTTCATCCTTGAGATCTCTTAGAGCTCTTGGGGGTACATGATCCAGGTCTGGTGATGTTTTAGTGTTTGTTTTGTTGCTTTGTTCCATGTCCCTCCTGCAACCACTTCAGTTTCAGACAGGCCCTTATGAGCCCACTAGAAGAAGGTTACAGAAGGGGAATTTCTCTTATTTCCACAGTGAATGTCAAGGCAAATAATTTGTGTAGTATTATATCCTCATAATCAGCTGTCCCTGCTTAAAGTCTGTTGGTTTCTTCCAATGTGTGTGAAGGATTTAGGACTAGTTTTCATTTTATCTTCTTAGTATAAGCTTCAAATTCTGGTTTAGTCTGCACTGTTTTTCTTTTCATTTGATATGCCTGAATTTTTATCAACCCCTTTGTTATATTAATTAGAACATGCATGGTTTCAGCAATTTGAAATATGTTTTCCTGTTTCAGGCAAGTATCTTTCCTTCCCATTCTGTCTTGTTTTCATCCTTATTTAAGCCTGCCACACTTCAATACAATATGCAAATCCCCTGTAAGAATTTAATTTCTTAGCTCCATCTTTCAACAGCCCTTTTCACAGGGCTTACTTTCCTTACTTTTACATTGCTCTGTTTCTTCATGACTTGTAAAAAAATGCATGAACTGGAAGAATTGTTTTGTTTGTGGAACCATTCTCTTTGGCAGTAGGGTGTATGTGTTCCTTTAGCACCAATTCCTGCATGTTAAAACCACCATGATTCAACAGAAATGGACTGGATGACTTCTTGAGTGGTGTTTTTATCAGCTGTGATGGAGAATGATGGTCCAGATATGATCTCCAGATCAGGAAGTCATTACCTAATTGCTGAAAACTGAGATGGAGTACCAGGGGAAATATTATCCTTTATGCATTCTCCATCTTGTACATACCTCCCTAAGCATACCAATCACTGTCTAAGACAGGATATTGAGGCAAATGGCTTTTTTGGTCTAACTCCATATGCTTGTTTTTATAAAAAGTAAATCTGTTAAGAAGCAAATTCTTCATGGAATGAGGTAAATTTCCCCAGAACTTGATTTCATAGGAAAACAGCAGAAGTTCTGTGTACAAATGCACACAGCATGGGGAATGAACAAGAAAAACTGAAAATCTATGTGCTGTCTCAGGGCCACAGACTCATTGCAATTACAGCGACAAGGTGGGACAGGTAGGTAAGCAGGACTTCCAGAGAGCTAAATTTGGCCTCTTCAAGGACCTGCTTAGAGGAATCCCATGGGTTATGGCTCTAGAATAGAAGGGTGTCCAAGAGACATGGCCAAGATTTAAGAACTACAAGAAAGCAATAGAACAAACTCTAAAACATCACCAGACCTGGATCATGCACCCCCAAGAGCTCTAGGAGATCTCAAGGATAAAACAGCTGAATTACAGACAGCACCATCTAACTTCTGTTTTAAGGTTTCCATGGCAGTCACACTTCACTAAGCTTGATCACAGTTTGATTTCACCTTTGTGTCTAAATTATAGTTCTTCCCTTGAAGGAGCCTGGTTAGCTTACCTGGCTTTCATCCTGTTAGCAATGGATATAGAGGTTTTTTACTTTGTTTGGAAAGGTATTTGATCATAAATCTCGACTGACTTTGAGGCTATTTGGCAGTCATCAGTTTGAAGGAACAGACACAGTTTGTTGTGATTGTGAGATGTTTCTGAAGGTCTGCCCATACAATCTGCTAGGCCACTAGGAATTCCTGTGAATTTGGGATGTCCTGTTTACTTGACCTATTGTGGAATGTAAAAATTCTTAATTACCTAGTAAATTTTAACAATTAGCTATGACATGTTTATCAATGTATATTCCTAACTGCTCCAGAAGATTTCTTGTTCTCCTTGCTATTTTATTAGCCATGATGTTGTACTGACTTTAATAAAGATAAGTAAATAGCATAATTTTATGATTTTATATTTTCGAACATATATATGTATATCCTCATTAAGAGGAGCAGAAATTTGATCATTCCTAAACTATCTGACTTGGAACAGGTTAGTATAACTGAGAGGAAAACTGTGTTTAAATTAAAAAGCAACACTTTAAAATTAAACTTTGAAAGTAAATCAACTTTATTACGTCCTGTGAACACTTATGTTGCAGGAAAGGCTCATTACTTTTACTGAAAGAGCTCTCATCTTAAACTCCCAGGAAACAAGTAAATATTCATATTATTGCTTGGTTGTATTGGGGGACTTGAGCTTATCCCTGGTATGAAACTCACTGTGTAGGTTTAGTTTGTATGGGGCTTTCCCTGCAAGAGAAAGGATAATGTAACTTATTTTAAAACCAGCCCTGTAGTAATGACTTGGGTGCAGGTATCCAAAGTGACATGCGCGTTTCAGAATCCACAGTGCTGTTTCCCTCCTGCTGTCCAGCCTTACTTAAAAGGAAAGCTTTTGTCAAATAAAACAATTTACTTTGGTAAAAATTGTCAGAAATACTGGATTTTCCCTTGCTTTTTGTCAGGATGTGAATTTTGCCTTTATAGCTTTCCCTATTTTCTGTGAAGTCCCAAGCCTGCTCTTCCAGACTGGCTTTAAAGCTGTTACCCAGCTGTCAGTTTGTACAGTGATACTTTTAATAGCTCCAATATCTCAGGCTAAGTCTGTTTAGGCTTCCAGGAAAGATGTGTCCTGCCTTGGATGTGCTCAAGTGCACATCAGTTACTCCTTACTCCCTACAGCTATCAACATATCTATTCAGTTGATAGTTTCCCTTCTATTCATGAGAGAAGAAAGTGCAACACTTCAAGCATCACCTCCCTTTACTGAGTCCTAAGTCTTGCATCTTGCCTAATTCTTAATCCTTATTCCTCTTTTTTTCTCCACTGTTTTGTCTTGGTCTGTCTCCTTCCTCTGCCCTTGCTCAAGTGTATATATTCCTCCACAGGAGGCCATGCTGCTACCTCCATAACATGGTCCCAAAGAAACAAGGATGATTCTTCTAGTCTCCTTTGGTTTAGGAATTGAAATCAGTGCTCCCAAGACTTTCCCTCTCGTAGTAAGGAATGAATCATAGCTTTAAAAGAAACCTCAACCCCCCAAAAAAGACTCCCTTTCTGACATAACTGCAGTAACAAAGGATTTTAAAAAAGATAAAATTAAGAAAAAAGACATAGCAGAATACTCATATAGAAGTGAAAACACAGCTGCAGTATGTCAATAGTACTTTTTATGGTGGAAGGAAAAATTTTCTTTTTGGGAAGAAAAAAAGTTAAATTTGAGCCTTTTTTAAAAAGAAATGCTGCTACATTATAATGGCCATTAATAATTGGGGGAATCTTTAAATGTTCTTTACCTCTAGTTTTTTTATTCCTTCCTCTACACAAGGGCAAGTTTTTTTATGTCCCCAAAACACAATAATTACTAATTGTAATAATTTTAACATGTACATAAACACTTGAGAGACACTGACAAAAGGTGTACATGGGTTCAATTTAACATCAAATTTCAGGTGCAGAGTATGTGTCAGCCAGCTCATTAAGTACATAGTTTGCTTGAAGTCAGGGATAACTTCATTGACCTTAACAATCCTATTAGCAAGTTTACCTCGATTTTAAACCCACCAATGTCTCATTAAAATAAATGACACTGACTATAAAGACTTTTAACTCACAGCCCAGGCAGATACTACATGATTAATCTTTAGTGGGTCAAGACCACAGTATTCACTCTCTGAAAGCTTTATCACTTATATACAATAAGATACACAATTAAATATAATTCTAGATTCTCATGTCTGGACTGACTTAAAAAAATACATATTCCTACTTTGGAAGAGTATTGAAATAATCTATTTAACTTGTACAAAGAATATGTGTTCTTTTCTCACATTGCACAAAATCTTCTCTTCATCAGACACTGACCAGGATTCCCCTCTCCTACATCCTTTCTTAGACATTAATAGATTTTTTATAGTTGCAGCAGCTATGAAAGAAAAATACTATAATGATCTTAAAGGAAATGCACACTTGTTTCAGAACTTCCAGAATATATATTTCATACCTTGCAGTGTGAGTGCATCCACAGCTTTGAAATCTACAGACTTTTAATGACTCTTTCTAGTCACTTATTGCAGTCATAAATTTTGTAACATCGGATGGAACATTTCTTGTTGGATTGTCAAATAGGAACTCAATAGTTTAATGTGCTGTGCTCTTTACATAATGCACTGTGCTAACAATCTGATGGAATTTCCTAATTACATGTGGTACAAGTTGTATAATGCAGGGGTTAGTAAATCTGTGTTATTGACTCAGGAGCAAGGCACGCTAAATTATAAATGATGATCACCAGAAATTGAAACATAACATGTGCAAGTTTAACAATCAAGAACCAGTCAATTAAATGTAGGCTTAATTTCCCTTTTAAACTCACAGAATGTATGCACGTAAGAAGGGTAGTACTTTTTTAGCATAATACATGCTTTTTAATCTAACACTTCCCAGCCGAGCTTAGTCATTGTCAAGGTTTTTAACCATGGACAGGGTTAATTTTTTGCAGTATCTTTGAGGGGGAAGAGGCTGGAAAAGTGTGGGTGTGGTCAAAACCCCAATATTATTTGATGCCATGTTATATCATTGCCATGGTATTCTTTCCAGTGGAGCAAGTATAGTGGATGGAGCAGTGGGATAATGCTGTCGCAACTGGAGGGAGCAGTTTGGGTGGTATGGCTGCAGGCGGGTTGAACTCCACACTCTGTCTTTTTTACACTTTTGTTATTAATATTGTTGCTGTTACTGTTTGTTTTCTCATCTTATTGCTGTTTCCACTAAATTGTTCTTATCTGTACTGGTATCTTTGACTTTTGTGCCTCCAGTTCCCCCCTCTGGCCACCCATGGGCAGAAGAGAGGGGGAGAGGAAACAAGCGAGAGGCATTGTGGTTTTGGAGTCCTGGTGAAGGGGGCACTAAATACCATTCCTAAACCACAACAATCAGAAAAAACCCAATAAAGCTCCTATTCCAGGAGCTGTGAAGGAAATGCAGTCCACAGCTCGGGAGGTTACAGTCAAGAGGGAACCATTAACTGTTCTGTGTGACAGACATGTGCCTCTGATTGCTACCCAGCTATTTATCATCACCTTCCTAAGGAGCACGTCAAAGTGACCAGGTAGAAAATTTCTGAGTATCCAAGCTATAACAGAGATAGTTATCCGGCTTGGGAGTGGCCAAGTAAGTAACAAGAGTGGTGGGAATTCTTAGTATTTATTGCTACTTTGTGGACAATTGTTATTAATAACAGGTAAAAATTCAATGGATTATCTGTTCACTCACAGTATCAAAAGAATGCACATTTTAAATGGCATTCAAACCAAATAATATTGGAAGGATTGCATAACAAAGCACAGGGCCACTATGTTTTAGCAATGCAACATACAATTTAACCTAATGTAACTGAAAGTTGGGTTTCCCATTGGATGGGACAAATAAGCTCTACAGGAGGTGATACTAATAGAAATGGTATGGCAATCTTAATTTTTTAATCAATGTGCATTGATATTATGAATTAGAGTGTGAATTTTAGAGTGAACATATCTGAAGCAGTATGAATATACATTACACAAATCTATTTGTAAGAGCTTAGATTTGATGGCTCTAATAACAAGACTCTTACAAGAGCCATTTTTTTCTGCAGAAATTAGAGGTGTTTACAGTGACATGGAAAGAAGCAAAGCAGGAGATTGTTCTTCTGATGCATTAATTACTCATTTTCTCATCCTTATTACAAGTATGTTCAATAGCTAATCAAGAAATTAAGCATTTAACTTAGGCTGTCTTTACTTATTCTGTCATTACATTTCACTCAGGCTTACATGACAATCCTGTGGTATGCCAAAGCACTGAAGATGCAGTCTTTGTGTATGTATATGAGTTTATATATGTGCATCTGTGTGCTCAGGTGTGTTGGCTGATTTTTAAGTCCCTTGCACTATCTGAAAAGAAATATTTGAAAAGTAAGGGTTTACTGAAGAAACTTTCATGCAGAATAACTTTTACTTGCAGATAGATAAGAATTATATTTATATAATATAAATGCTATCAATGGTAAGTATTAACTGAATTTTTTAACTTGATCTATTAACCAAAATGATTGCTAGTATAACTAAGTATTTGGAATGTTCTAAGATGACTTCCAAAGACTCTGTTGAGCTTTAGATCAGGTCTTCAAAAAGGTGAAATGACATTGAGCCCTCCATTCATGGCATTTTTATGCTATCATGTTGGAAGAGCTATGGACAGTTTGCAATGCTAGGCTCATTCAGTAATCTTTGTATTATTTTTGTATGTGTGTGTGTATGTATGTATGTTTAAAAATTCAAGATGCTTATAATTAATTATTAAAGATTAAGGTGCATTATATTAAACTATAATGATGTGGTGAAGATACATTAGCAGCTGAGATATTGTCTGGTCACTTTTACTAAATGTCCATTTCTATCTAACAAGTTATGTGTCCAGTTGACAGTATTTTATTTTCCCTACTGAAACATCCTAATTTCTTAAGGTGCATCTCTGAACTATTGTACTGTTGCTTTTTAAATGTCTACATAAGGCTAAAATTGATATTATTGAACAGTTAAGTAGACAGGCAGGGTAAGCTTTAAAGAACAGCTAGTGTTCTTAGCATGCTGACGGTGTTTTACTATTTATTGTATGGACTAATCTGCAATTTTAAAAAAATCAGCACAAGACAGCTTTCCTTCACAAAGGGAAAGATGCATTTTCCACAGCTAATGTGTATAATTATACTTAATGAAGGAATGTAGAATAAAGAATAATTAAGAATTAATATTATGGAACAAAATACTGCACAACATTCATGGCATATTAAACATATCTAAAATTAAATATTTCAGTTTAATGTGATAAGTCATAGGAAAGAACATCAATTATAACACAATCATTGGCCATGTACTGTGAAAAACTAACATTCTGAAAGACCATGAAAATGATTATTGCTAATCTATTTGCAAAAGGAAATGTGAAGTGTCCCTAGATTTCACACAAGGATCCTCTACATTCTGTTGAAAAAATAGATGTGAAGGCTGAATGCTAAGTCAGTGTTTAGCCTGTGTGATGCCAGTAGTATTGATAATCCCTACTTTTTTTAGCTGAAGGTACAGATAAAGATAGATGAATATACTGTCTTTATGCTGTACCAGCCATGATGACACAAATTTTCTTTTAAGTTACATTACTTGACTGCTCATCTCCTGACATAACCTCATGAGTCCTGAAGAATTCATTACGCAGTCAGTTGATGAACAAGGAGAGGAGCTACTTGAGACAGGATTTCTGCTGGATCCCAAGTGTTTCAAAAGAGGTTAAATCACCTTCTCAATGCAGACTCTGCCTTTGAAATCTTGAGAGTGCTACTCGCTGGAAGCTGCAAGTACACAGACCCTGCTGTGCATGCTTTGCCTTTCTACTTTTTCCCAGCTGTACACTCTAGATGGCTCTTTGTTCTCATTCAGCTCAGTATTTCTTCAGATTTTATGTATTTCCATAGTCATGTGAAAACAGGTAAGACTCAGGAAAAGAGAGCAAGATTTCTGGAACCAAGAGCATGGCTACACAACAGGAATTGAAATAAAATGAGTTTTCCGTAGGCAGCTGTGTCAGGGCTTTCTATGCTTAGACCCTAAGTAAGAATCATAGAAGCATACACATTTCTATCCAGACAGCTAAGGATGGATTCCCTTCATCTGAGAAAAAGGAAAGACAAAAGTATTGGATACTACCAGAGGAAGTTTCTTGATCAAATTATTGTCAGAAAGCCTCGTAGGGCCTTGCATTTTTATTTTGCTAAAATGTCCCATGAGGCAAATGACTGACTTGAGTCTGTCATGGAAGGAAATCCTGGATAAGGCGGAGCTGGAACAACACAAAATATCCAGCTGGTTTTGCAGTCTAGTGTTTCAAAGGAGGTGACAACTGCTGAAGTCACTTGTTAATGTAGTAACACAAAATAGTCTCCACATCACACTAAGCTCCAGAAGTCTTTCGCACAATCTTCTAATTGGAAATTGTTGGCAAATAGCAATTAAGCAATGGTAGGATGATGAAGGGGCAATATTAAGGCAGGCTTGATAAATCATGTTACTTGATTGTTTCAGTCTTTCACTCACCAAAGTAAAAAACCAGCTTTTGGTTGTAGAAACTGATTTTTGACATTAAAAACTTGAAAAATAATTGCAGAATAGTCCTAAAAAGAATTTAATAGCTTTTGCTAATAGTGGAAATTTTACCCTGTGCTCAGGGCAAAACAGTGTTACACTGCAAAGACCTCTGAAGAGCAGATTGTGAAATGAAAGCTTAAACCAGCATTTATAACCTATTAAACTTACAGTGTTTGTATTGCTGCCTCATAATTGCATGAAAGTTGTGTATATTGGTTTCCTAGGAAATGCTGGGACAATATTCTACATATCCTTTAACATGATAATATTTCTCCCAAGCTTATTTACTCATTACCAAAATATGACCCATCTTGCAATTAATGATTTGAATTATATGCAGGTGCATGGTCATTTAATGTAAAATAATTTCAACAGCAAGCAGTTCTTTAGCTCAGAAATGTTTCAGTCTCTGCATTTAATACCGAGCTTTTCAATGATGCATAAAGTTCCTCTCTTAGGGAGAATGGTCTATAGGTAAGGTTTAATTTCTTTTCAGCAGAGTTCTGTAACATCCCAACTCCCATTTCCAAGGCCCAGACACAACATGAGACAGTCCTGCTCTCTCTCAGGGTGAAACCACAGATTTCCTTCCTGGTTTAATTTCGGAAGTTACACACAGCAACCTTGGCCTCAGGAGTGCTGCTGAACTCATTGTACCTAATTTGTAACTCGAGCAATCTTTTACATGTTTTTATTTTATATTGAAAAGCAGAGATCATTATTTTTAATAAAACAGACACTGTTCAAGCAAAAGAATGTTTAAGAGATGGCGCTCAGATACTTGCATCACAGCCTATTTATTCTACCAAGTATAATCTTTAGCAGAAGTTAGTGATTTTAGTTTAGATTCAACAAAGATTTTGCAGAGAGGGTTACTCAGATTTCAGACTGGGAGTGAGGAAACAACACAGTTCTGGGACAGCTTCCACAAGAGACCTAACAAGACCTGCATCCTGACACTTTTAAAAAAGAATTTGCCCTTTGTTTTTCTAGCTCCCCTGAACTTCAGAATGTAGAATATTGAGGCACTTCATTCTGCTGGGGAGTTCTTGGATCCGTTTCATAAAATTAGTATATCCCCATGTTCTGCACAGGCTGCAGAAATAATTCTGAATGCCTCACAACCTTCCAGGAGAATGTCCTAATAGGAGCTATATCATCTATTATCAGAGCTCAAACAAAATCTATGTCTGCTGGAAAAAATTATTACTTGCTTATGGCTGTGCTCCTCATTCTTCCATCACCTGTAAATTGTGGGTACACAGGCCCTGTAAATATGAGCTGTGAGAAATAATAGTGTTGCAGGGGTGCTTTGGGTCCCAAAGAGGCAGAGGCTCAGGTTTATTCTCATCTGAGCAGCTGGCTAACTTTGCTCTCTTACTAGTGAATCAGTTCACATCAATAAGTCTGACCTCTCACCTTCCTTCTCCTCTTGGCCTTGGCTGATGTGGCATGTGCTCCCTCCTTAATGAATTATCCATGGCTGCAGGACCAGCAGGGTCAGCCTTACTTCAGACCTTGTAATGAGCTCTTCTAACACTGACATTGTTTGCACTGGCAACACCATGGGTTTTGCCAGGAGAGTTTGTAGGGACTTCCTTGAATGCACTAAGCTGAGTGAGAATTTAAGATTTGGATGGTCTAATTGGTGGACACAAACCAGTGAGCTGAAGTACTTGCAAAGATATTTTATGTATAGACATAATCAGTGTGAACCTTGTCGAAATAAGGAGAAGGGCACCAAAAGAAGTATCTATGGGTAAAATGTTTTGTCATTAATGCTGTAAAATTAAAACCAGGCCAGGTCTAAACTCTCCTCCTTCTTACAATGAACTTTTTTCTTGCTGCCAGCACAGCTGATGGCTCACATGTTTCATGTCTTGGATGAAACCTTAGTGCTTTCCTCACCTGCCTTCCTGCCAACAGCCCCTTGGTACTGCAGCTGCTGTGAGCTGTCTGTGTCCAAGGCCTCCAGCACTTACCGGAGTCAAGGAGGAAACAGAAAAGGGTGAGAAGCTCTCTGCACCTTGTCAAAGGAGTTTTAGGCTGTAATTTGTGTTGGGCAACATGAGCGTTATAAAATAGCTCTGCCTTTTTATCTCAGACTAATATGAATTTGTGTTGCAAAATGTCCTTTCGCTGCTCTTTACAGAAGAGCATGTGTGCACATGCATGGTCTCAGAGGAGCATGTTAACAGACACTTAATGCCACATATTTAAGTAACTATATTTGAAAAACTCATGACCTTTAATATGGTACTTCTTTTGCTTCTTGCTTTTATTAAGGATCTTTCATGATGTCACAGTTAATTGAACACAAGATTGATTCAATCACCACTTTATTAACAAGAGAAATCATGAAAACTAGGCCAGAGTTTTCAGTGAGTAGCAAAGAATTTCCTGTTTTAGCTTCTTGCCATGCACTATTTTATGGCAAAACTGATTGACATCCTTCTGGTTACTATTTACTTAAATACTAGCTTTCTATCAGAGACTAAACAAAGCATAATCCGTACAGAAACCTGAGCTGCTTATATTAAAGTCAGATGGGATGTAAAATGGAGAGTTTCTGTTATTTTTGGCTCAGTAGTATGCAATTATGGTAATTTCCACCAGCATACTCAGTGCCTTGTGCTTTTGTGACAAAACAGAAGAGGCCTTTGCTTGGCTGTTTCTTTTCCATTAGTGATAGAATGACTTAAACATGTTAACGCAGGCTAGAGACTTTCTGTCTCAGAGATAGCTTCGCTTGCACTTGAGAGACAGAGGAAACGTGTGGAGGGGTTTTATATGCCAAGTTCTTTATTATGCACAGGGGCACATAGGTACATGCACACAGAGGTTCTTATTTCTCCTCAGTGGCCAACATCTTCCTCAGTTTAATGGCTAGCTCCAAGAAAGAGGTTGCTAAAACCTTGCTAGTAGCTGCAGGTTTAGCTAACTTCAGCTGTTTCTTAATAGCAGCTCAGAAAGCACTGACACGAGCAGCACAGAGAGCAGCAGGGAGCCCGGGTACTCCTTTGTCCCCTAGTTCATTAAACATTCCCTGTCAATGTCAGGTATGGGTGAAAGAGAGAAAAAAATCTATTACCAGAATCTCCAAAACTCTACTAAGAATAACAATGGTTTCAAAAGTAAATAAAAAAAGATAATAATTAATTATAAAAATAATTTACATAACCTCTTTGTTACATGTATGTGACTAGATCTGTTGAAAAAATGTTATAGGATGAAAGTTAAGGGATTTATTTTTATATATTTATATCCTTTACTATCAGCTTGGCAGGGACAGTGAATGAGAAAGAAATAAACTTCCTTTGCATGCTGGTGGAGAGGATGTTGGATTCCTTCTACTCACACTACCAACATGTGAAGTAGGAAATTGTATACCATGTTTGCAGGAAAAAAACCAGGTCTTGTCATTTCTATTTCCACTTAGCATAGAAAATGAGAGCAAACAAAATTAGAACAGGATTACACCTTTTTTCCTTCACCTAAAAGAAACAATATGAACAGGAGTTGAACAATTTCTTTCCCAGAGATGAGATTCTTATTAGATTTGCCAGAGATCTCTAAGTAATAATATTGTTTCTATTGTCATATGCATCATTAAAGAGAAAACTTACAGTTTGCCTGTAATACACATTTCCTGAGTCATAATTGCCATTAGCTTGAATTGCAACTATTCATGTCTCAGAACCTTCACTCATTTGAACTGTTGATATTTGCTAGCACTTACTAATGATTTGCAACATAAATATTGTAGAAAGATATTGTTCTTTCCTTTAAACAACTGACAATCAAAATTGAATATTGAAACACACCTAAGGCTAGAATTCACATTTATTAAGCAACTGGCATCTACTTCAGTAGACTATAATTAGCTCATTACACATAATCAAGTAGTATAAAACATTAATATGCCATTCAGATGAGGGGGTAGTGAGTGGTGTGCTTCCCAAACCAGCTGGTCACATGCAGAGATAGAAAATACAAGGTTTAAGATGGGCTGTTTGCTATGTCTTAATATTCATCTCCCTTAGGGACTTGAAATATTTTCAAGTTTATGAAAATTATGTGATGGGTAATGCACTGACAAACAGGCAACTAGGCTTTGCAAAGTACCAAACTCTTGCTCTTGAGTAGGGTAATTACATAGACAGGGTGAAACCTTGACTGCATTACCAATGTACAGTTTGCAGATAATACAAGTACTATGTAATTGCTTTGTGAATTTTAAAGAGCAGTGTCATTGCTCCAAACTATATCTTGGCTTTTTCACTGTGTGGAGTGGAGTGTAAACACACAACAATTTAAAGTAAAAAATAGCTAAGTTAATTCCATTTCCCATTGCCAAGCACTGCTCTCTCAGAAAGCCTCCTTTTCACAGGGGATCTTTCTGATCATGACTCATCAGCTGGCTGAATAAAATATAAACAGATAAGAGAAAAAATACTTTTATATAACAAAATGTCTATGAGAACCCACTAATTCTGCTGCATGTTATTGCAAAGTTTGTGTAAGACCTCTGTTATTAGATTGATTCAACTCAGAGGGATGTGATATTTTACTTTTATGACTCTGTATAATCCTTTGCCCTAAAGTTGAAAATGCATTGTCCCCTGACTCACAATAAGTGATGAATTACAAGGTAGTGCTGCCAATTTTCCAATACACACAAGATGAGAGATATAAACAATCATTTCCTCATAACAGCAACATGAACTAAACTGGGTTCAACAAAACTGAAGGAAAACTTGCAAAACAGCAAAACTAGTTTTTCCCACAGACTGTGATTCAGTACCTTGTTTGGATCCCCTATTTGAAATTTTGGTTATGAAAAATGCAGTATTCATTTCAATAAGCCATCAACCAATCAGGGCCAAGTCTGAATAGCATTAATCTGTGAACATACACACTTACATACCTATATGCATGAACATACACACATGCATTAATTATCAGTATCATTAATATTCAACATAGTATAAAAATTCAGAGCCATAACTTCTTAAGCTCTCATGTACCTCCTCACTGAGATTTCTGTTTTCAATTGTAGGCTGAGCATTCAACATGTCTGTACGTTAAACCAGAAAGATCTCTTTCTTTTGCCCTAAGTTCAGCTTCTGCTAAAAGTGCCAAGAAACTTTAGAAATATTTCCCTTTTCCTCAGAACCTTAATTTTGAATTTTATTTCAAATGCTGCTACAACAGAACTACAGCTCAGACATGTTTATTGCATGTCTTAGAGCTTTGTTTTAATTACAATGGTAGTTAGAGGCTTCAGGGTTAAAAAACCTGATGTCTTCACCCCTCTTGCCTTTGTGGTTTGTAGAAGTAAAATTCAAACTGCCCTGTAAACTGAGAGATTGGAGAAAAAGGATACCTTGCAGGTCAGTAGGGGAAGAGCTAGAGATGTGTACAGATACAGCCCTATGCAAAAACGCATACATGCTAATGCCTGCACACTCAAACCTTGGGAAAAGTCCACCCCATCTTTTTCTCTGCCTTCACTGTATTTTTTCTGGAGTAGCAAAAGTCATAATTTTCCACTATGTGTGACCCTGTAGTTTCTCTGTATATATGAAAGGGTGTAACCTTCCTTCATTATTAATCGTAGGGACCACAATATTATCCACAGCTTCTTTTCCTTGCTTAACAGGAATTGAATTCTCCATAAAGAACAGGGTTTCTCATGAGGAGAAGAGGAGGAAAGAAAGTGATTCACAAGTCAGAACAAAGGTGAACTTTAAAAGAGAGCTAAAAACCAAGACCAAAACTAGTAATGAAATTTGAAGGACAAGCCATACCACTGCTGGCAAATAGGAAGCAAAGATTGTTGAGTATGATGCTATGGTCTGAAAAGAAGACTGCAAAATAACAAGCTGAAATAAGAGGTTAGAGCAGGGGTGAGAAGTGACTAACCAGGAGAAAGTGGTGACAAAAACAGTGAGACTTATAGGATTTTGTGAAACAGGCATTTTGGAGGAGGTGAAATGGGAAGGGTTAGAAAAAGATCCAAAAAAGCAGGCAATCCAGTAACGGAAACCCAATAATAGAAAAGTAGATAAAGAAAAGAAGGGAAAGGAGATAATTAAAGCCACCTTTCCTTTTTAGCAAGCCAAGTGATAAAATCTGCCAAAACCCTTGCAAAATGCAACATTGATTAAAATCTGGGAATTTGGAAGTAATGAATTCCCTTCACACTTATAAGAAATAAGAAACATTGCACAGAGCAAAGATAAGTAGGCAATTTTGGAAAAGACTACCCAGGCAAAAAGCAACAGGAGTGCCATATGTCTTCTGACATGCAGCAGAGATGTGGATGGGCAGCAGGAAATTCATACTCCAGTGTGTGGAGGAGGGTCTTAGAAGAGACTTTTTACTAGGTCACTGTCTATGTGATGGTAAAATGTTGCATGCAAAAACAAGGAGACAAGATACTGTAGGTGCCAGTGACTTATTGAGGAAATGCTAAGAGGAAGTTGGGATTTGAATGTTTGCCTTCTGCAAACACAAATTGTCATAGCATCAACAGCTGTCTCGGTCACCTCTTGTAGCGATTCTCATTATCAGTTAATTTTTGTGAAGCAAAAACTTTTGGCTGGGATTTCATGTTAGGGTAAAAAGATGAGGGCACAATAAGAAGCTGAAAGAAGTGAACGGAGAGATGAAAAGAATACTGACAGGATATTTGTGTTTCAAAAGGCATCCCCTTCAAGCAAAGTTTTTTTACCTAACTTGTTTGCAAGCCCTCTAGGGGTTCAAACTGTGACCTGAATGCTGTTATCCATGGCAGAGAGGCAATGTAGAAAATTCTCTGCCATTCTGGAATTCTGGATGTGCAAGACATGTAATGACAACAGAGCACTGAGAGTAGATACTGTCATTATACCCTATAAGATCCAGTACTGGTGAGGTGAACAAGACCAAAGTATGGGCACAAGCATCTATACATGAAAATATTCATGAGCATCATTGAAGCTCAAGTAGGAGGCAGTATTGTGCGTAGTTTTGTAGATGTTCTCAAATTTTACCCAGGAAAAGTTTATAAAGTTTATATTTAACTCGAACACTCATTTAAAATAAAAACTTTTCCAGTAAATAGCATCTGTAAAATCTTCCAGGTAAAAATGATCAAGCTAGCAATACTCTTTTCATTCACATGCTGTCACTTATCTCAGGTAAGAAGGCAGAGAAAAGTCTTTCTTTATAGTCGGCGATAATATTGGAACTAATTATAACTACCTTTATGTACTTTGTTTTTTCATCCAAACTTCCACAGATAGGAGGGAATTTTGCCCACGAAGAAAAAGAACAAATTTCTCAGAAGGTGCGGGCCATAACTGCTTCCACCCGTGACTTAACATAGCACTACCAACAAACAATGTTGTAATCAGCCAGAGTCCTCCCTCAATTCCCTGCAAAAACACTGCCATGTTTGTTTACATGTTCAGATGGTTTCTGTGTATGTCTTGTTTTATTGGCGGTTCTGGAAAGGGCACATTCTCCAGTGATGAGACACTCTTGGATTCTGCCCCAAAAATGCATCAGACTGCACAGGATGTGTTGTTTTCTGCTCTGTAACACATAGACAGTAAATTAACCCCTATCAGACAGATGACAGACAACTAAATTGAATGTTTGCATACACTTTTCTTTAATTTGCTGTGTTTCTTGATACCTATCTTTTCTGATATTGCTCCCATATCTGATGTGAGCAGATTAAGTCTGTCAGAACAATGGGGAAAATTATTATAGATAGCAAAGTTACAGCCCTCTATCAGTGGCAGGCACTTTTCAAACTAATGACTTGTATTGTGTATCACACATACTCAAAAACCCTCATTTAATGGTTCTGCAAGTATGTTTTATCCTATTAAATAACAAAAAGAGGGAGAGATTCACAGCTTTCTCAAATATGCCAGCAATTTCTCTGAGTCCTCAAGGAGCCTAAAAAATTGTGTCTAAAAGTGTGATATTTTAATGAATGCACGGAATATTTTAGGTTTTTATGACTTCAATTCAGTACAATTGGATTCCTTATACAAAATGAATTTCAGTATGAACCTGAAGCTGAAAATTGTAAAAGCAGAGAGTATAATTTGGGAAAATTATCTTTTCAATCAAAACTAATAAGTAAGGAAATTCAACAGTCAGAAAAATGCCAAATTCTGTCACTTTGTGAATATTAGATGACATTTTCAGTGCATGTCTCCCAGCTATTAGCTTACAGAAAAAAAATCATATGCCCATGTAATATGCACCAGGCTTTTATATAGAGGTCTGTCTAAGAATTTATGAATTTCACTGAAATTTCTTATTGCTGTGTCACCTGTCATGGAAAGTACAATGCTGGTGCAGAATCCCATGACATGAACACATGTTAACATAGAAAATTCTCTGTCCTTCTTTTTGCAGGAGACAGTTGTGTTAGATTTTATAGCTATCCTACTGTCTGTCTACACAGCAAAAAGAAAATAAAATCCCTGTGATTTGTTACTTCATCATAAATGTGATCTGCTGCAAAGTGTAAGTAAGCAGAGACGTTATGGTAAACAACTACACTAAGGAGGCCTGTTAGTAGCAATTATTTCTGGATGAAAAGGAGTTTCTTGAATTATCATGTATAATGGTGGTTTCTTCTTGGTTTACAAAGGTTATTTCTCTGAAGGATGGGCAGCAATATGTTGTTGTTGTAGAAGGTAACTGTGTGGTGAACACATTTGTACCTTATGCAATATAGGTTGCCTGGAATATTCTCAAGAATCCCACAGAGTTCTGGAGGGGGCAGTCCTTGTAACCATGAGAGTGGACAGGAAAGCATTGCAGAGGCTAAGGCAAACATTCCACAGACCACACAATCGCATTTTTACAAAAACAATACTTAAGATAGCTTTATACAAGATCTTTTAAAATAGTGTATTTTAGATCAAATGTATACAGACTTGCTATGTCCGTGTAGCAATCCACATCTTTTATTAAAACACTCATTTTCGTGTTTCTGCACCCTCTGTGCCCTAAATGGTCAAGCATATATATGCCTTATTGATAGGTGAGTTTTGACTTTCTTTCTTTCCCTCCTGCCCTCCTCTCATTGACATTTGGAAAACCTCCAGTCTATGTTACTATTGACTTTTCAGGGGAGGAAAAAAGTTCTTTTTCCTTGCATGTCCACTAAATTATGAATTATTCAACCACTATACTTAAATATATTGCCCATGTTTTTAATTCACAGTAAATTAAATACTTCAGTGACATCAATCTACTTTATTGTACTGTCCTCAGATCCATCAATGAGCCAGATTTCAGCTACACAGACCTGCAACAACTTTGAGTATGCTATTTCTTTACAATAACACAAAAGAAGATTATTATAAAGTAAATTTTTGCAGAAGATGATCCGCAACCACACAGAGTAAAAATTTAATAAAATAATATGAGAGAGATTTGTGCTTTGAAGTAAAATTCCCTTGAGCCTATATATCGATCATCATTAGCCTTGACAAATTCATTGGGCTACATTAGATAACCTCATTAACCGAGCACAGTTTACCTCAAGTCACAGATCTTTTTCGAGGTTAAAATTGATAATCACTTTTGGTTGTAAGACTGAGGTTGAGAAAAAAGGTTTTTAATTTCCCTTAGATCAAAAGTGGAGGATTTCTTGTGCTTTATAATGTTTTTGCTTTGTTCTTCTGGAAGTAAGAATCTAAAGTTTGGCAAGAAACGCGGGAATTTAAAATTAATAATCTCTTCTTCTCAAAATATTTCTCTTGATTTTGCAGCCATGTACTTGATAACTCATAAAAACAATAATAATTTCAGTGCCAAAGTACAAATAAGAGAAAACAGCCTGCGGTAGAGGTTTTGCAAAGATAGAAATAACAGAGAAACTGGGGGGGAAAAAAGGATTGTTGCTGTTGTCTTGTGAGGGCATGTGGAGGGCAGCAATTAAATGCTGGAAGAGAGGGGCAGACGTCAGGCATTCACCAGTATGCAACATAAGCAAACTTTCAAAAACCCAAGATGCTTGTGTTGCCCTAGGATAGCTCATCACTCAAGCAAATATGGGAAGTATGAACAAATCAGCAGTTATCTTCAAAATATCTTCAGTGATGGATGGCACTGTTTTTCTTTATGTCACTCCTTTTAGCACTTCTGTTTAATTTTTGAAATGAAAGAAAAATCATTTGAATGTAATCTCTCATATTTTAACGGCACAATGGGATGAGAAAAGAATCTTATCCATGAAGATATCTTTGTGATTTCTTTTCATATTCCTTGGTACATATTCATTACATAGATTTAATTGGCTGAATTGTGAAAGTATTCTCATGGATCCACTAAAAGTGTCTCCACATAATATTGCTTTCTGCAGTTATTAATTCTCAAGTGTCTTGAGGTAGAAGCTGAAGTCACATCCATGCCATAATTAATGTCCACAAATTTATGGGTGCTCTGTACACCAGTCTGGAATGGAACTTCAATTTCATACTGAGGTAAGGAGTATTTTGTGTAATGAGGTTGGTTTCCAGTATGCTGAAGGCTGTTAACAAGCATTTATGTGCAAGAGACATAAGAGTAGCTGCTGCTTTTTTATTCCTGTGTAATGAGTGTTTAGTCACTCTGTGTTATAAAAGGTGAAACATTCACAGTTGGTTTTGGTAAGATAAAGATTTTTAAGATATGGGACGACTTAACCCAAGCTTTAATTCTAGTGCTTTGCATGTTTAGCTGGGGAAGACTCATTTCAGGACAAATATGAGACAAACTGAATCAAAAATATCCATGCTAATGGCTAGGTGATGTTAGGGAACACCACTGGTAATCTGTGCTGTTGAACACTTAGAATGGTCTTCGGCATGGGGACCTGCACCAGCTATTCACAACACAACTAAAGGATTTGTGTGGACAAGGGTATCAACCCCAAAACACAGTTTGGGTGCTGCCCACCACTTCTGAAGTGTGAAAGAGTTTAAAGTACATAGAGGCTGCTGCTCTGATTAAACCTGTTTTTGTAAGTAGATTGATACATGCGGCAGGACACCAGAGGAATGGCTTGGCAGAAGGCTAAATGCCTTCTGAAAGGCCTACAATTTAGTTAATTTCTCTGGCTGTGAACAAAAATTTGCAATAAACAAAACCACTTTCTAAAAAGAGTTGTGATCCATTTCTAACAGGCAAACTATGAAATTTGCTTCTTTTTGAGCATCCCACTCTCCCCTGTCCCCCCTGGCCTTAATACTTCTGCAGTTAAAGAAAAGAGCATTTAGAGCAGTGCTTTTTTTTACCATATGTTCCATGAGTTTTTGTGTCAGGCAAGGATCAACCTTCACACATGATCCAACAAGTAACATGGATCTGGAAATCCAGAAATAAAAGCATGCATCACATAACACTTGCTGATTACTGACAGGCTTCACAGTAGAGCTGTAAGGAGTCACAGTAAGACCTCACAAAATCTGACTTCTCTTCCTGCCATGTCTCTCCCACCTCATTTGCACGCTTAGGCAAGTTTTGCCATCAGGAGTCATCCACCCTCAGTGTTATATCCATCCAATTTATGCATTCATCCTATGTGCTTGTAATCTGTATTAAATTTAGCTTTTGTTATTGGCACAATTTATGAACTGGCATAATCTTTGTAATAGGGACTAGGTGGGTATTTGTGTGGCAACATTCTATGAAGAGTTTTCTAGGGGAATAAAACTCTGAAAGTCAGTCCAGCCATTTTGGAAAAGGAGATCAGGATTCCTTGGAAAAAAATTTCCATAAAACTATTGAAATTTCTGCTTGCTTTAGGGTCTGATTTTGTAAAAGCATTTGAGCAGTGCATTACCAACCTTTTCATAGCCTATGTCCAGTTTTGAACTTGAATTTGGCAGTAAAGGTGAAAGCCTGTGTTGGGTTTACCTGGCAAGGTTTTGGTCGGAGAGGGGGAGCTATGAGAATGGCTTCTATTAGAAGCTGCCAGAAGCTTCCACAACATCCAGCAGAGCCAACAACCACCAGCTCCAAGACAGACCCACAGCTGGCCAAGGCCAAGCATATCAGCAACAGCAGTGGTGCCTCTGTGACAACATACATAAGAAGGAGGAGAGGAGCAAAATACCAAAAATTGCAATTGGAGCTGGGAAGAGGAGTGAGAATACATAAGAGAAACAGCCCTGCAGGCACTGAGATCGAAGAAGGAGATGGATGAGGTGCTCCAAGAACTGGAGCAGAGATTTCCCTGCAGGCTGTGGTGCAGACCATGGTGAGGCAGCTGTGCCCCTGCAGCCCATGGAGGTCCACAGGGGAGCAGAGATCCACCCCACAGCTTCAGGACCCCTACCACAGCAGGTGAATGTCTGAGGGGGGCTGTGACTACATGGGAAGCCCACACTGGAGCTGGCTCCTTGCAGGACTTGTGGGACCATGAAGAGAGGAGCCCACACTGCAGCAGGTTTGCTGACAGGGCGTGTGACTCTGGGGGGGACCCACACTGGATCTGCCTGTGACTGAAGGACTGCACCCCATGGGAAGGGCCCACACTGTAGAAGCTGGTAGAGTACTGTCTCCTATGGGAGGGACCCATGCAGAAGCAGGGGAAGACTGAGGAGTCCTCGTCCTGAGGGTGAAGGAGCAGCAGAGACAACGCATGATGCACCACTGGAGGGAAGAAGCGGGGAAAGAACTGAGAGCGAAGTTGAGCCTGGGCAGGAGGAGGGGGGAAAGAGTTAGGTTCTTTTTCTTGATTAGTAATAAAGTAGGTTATTTTCCCCAAGTAGAGTCTGTTTTGCCAGTGATGGTAATTGGTAAAAGTCTCCCTGTCCTTATCTCGACACACGAGCCTTTCACTGTATTTTCTTTGTATTTTCTCTGCCTTGTCCAGCTGAGGAGGGAAATGATAGAGTGGCATTGGTGGGCGCTGGGCATCCAGCCAGGGTCAACCTGCCACAAAACCACAAAAGAAACCTGATGGTGCCAGAAACTTGGGGCCTTGAGCAGGGAAATGAGGGATGAAGTTCTTGCAAACAGAAAAGTGACCTGAAACTGAATCTCTCCTATTGCAGGAAGGTGCTCTGATTTCCTTACAGTTTACAGGATACAGGTGTTTATCGGCTCTGCCTTCAACCTCTTACTGAGTTTTCGTTAGACTGGTGTGGTCTGAGAAAGACAAACCAGTTTGGGTCTTCCAGGTCTTTTTCTTAAAAAAGATCCCAAACTAATCCAGTGTAAATATAAGAATAGGTACCTTGTCCCTTAGCATTACCTAAGTTTCAGTACATTCTTGGTTGTTCATAGACAATCTGGGAAGTGTGCGGGGAAGAACATGGATGGAGATTTAAGAGCACAGCATTGGAGAATCATAAAATGGTTAGGGTTGGAAGGGACCTAAAAGATCATCTAGATACAATGCCCCTGATATGCTGCCCAGTGGATCCATGCTGTCCCATTCCATCTAGTTGTCCCAGCTCCGAGCAGAGGAAGGGAACCTCTACAGGGCAGAGCAGGGATCTGAAATTCAGCCGATTTGGGGAATATTTGTTTCCAGTAAGCCACATATGCACCATTACCCTGTAGGAAGGTCTGTCTTCACAGTAGATATCCTCTCAGCTGCCAGCCCCAGAAGAAAAAGGTCACAATTCCCTTTCCCATCATCCTACATGAAGGTGTATTTGGTTGACCAAGTACCAAACATGATGCCAGGAATGGTGCAGGCAGCAGGCACTGTGCTTCCACTCCTTAAATAACAGACACAGAAGGAGCAGGAACAGAAAAAACTGCTTGCTTCACATCAGAGCTTCTACAGGAGGAAAGGCCTCATACATGCCTCTAGAATGACAGTGGGAAAGATGGGAAAGACTGGAACTAAATCCTCAGTAGTAGCTTCTTGTCTTCAGAGAGAGAGAGGAGTCTCCTCCAGTCCATTCTTTAGTGATTGAAGCAGGTGGTTGTAAAAATCTGAGGTTGAGTAAGACAGCCACAACAGGAGCCCTTGGAGTTATTGATGCCAGCACAACACAACTCCAACATCCTGCAGTTGCTGAACAAAGTTCTTTGCATGATGTGCTGGATTTTGGTTTAGACTGACAATCTCAGAGGTCTCACCCAAACTCTGCAGGTGATAGCAGTGGTCAAATAACATCAAATGAAAATTTTCTGTGACATCCATCTTTGATACATATCCATCTCAGCAATGATGCAGTTTGATAATGCATGCCAATGTTAATATATGAGATAGATATATAGATAATAGAATTATGGGATGGATAATATACCCTTTAAGGGAAGTGAAGAACCACGACTACGAGAGCTTTTAATATTAAAGCTGTCATTAGAATGATCTTTAATGGTGGTAAAGCTGAAGTAAGTTTCTAAGTTTGGATGCTGGATCAATGCCATCTAGTGGTAGTAGGGTTAGGTTTTTAGTGGGTTTTTTTTTGTTTGGTTTGGTTTGGTTGGGATTTTTGTTATTACTTATTTTTGGTTTTGTTTTATGGTCATGAAGATCACAGCCAGTCTAACATCATCAAAAAGTTCCACCTAATAAGTATCTTTTATATCTTTATGAAAATTGTCTAAATATTTTTCCAAGTTAAACAACTAAAAGCCACTGATGTGTAATGATCAAGATATGTGCAAATTCAGAAATATTTACATTTCTATTTGTTCAAAAACTGTATCCATCACGGACTAAGACCCTTTTATGTTCTATTCTATTTTCTATTCTATTCTCAATGCAAGCCTGCATTGCATTACAACTCATCCAACGCTTCCAATTTAAAAGAACATCTTTGCTTCACCATAACCTAAGGAGATGGGAACATCAGACTGACCAGCACTCACAACCTTATGTCAGTTTGTCTAAGAGAAGGTATTTCCTCTGATGATAGGCCTTACAATGAGCTGCATTTTCTTAGCTTTTAATTATGAAGATCATCAAGTCTCCAGGTGTTTGTCATCACACCTGGCCCCTTAGCAATAAATTCTTTTATGTCAACAAGCGCTGACAAGAACAAGACTTAACAAGCAGTATTCATTTCAAAGCTTTGTAGATAAATAGAGAAGTTCTGAGCACCCCTGCAGTGGCATATATGTAAAAGGAGCAACTTTGGTGGTCTGTTGTTTACTTGCAGAGTGCTGGCAGAAGTAAAATGTCAGAAACAAATGTAGTGTTGTGTCATTACCCCTTACAGATTGACTGTGGTAGTGAGTGTAAATTAGAACACATACACAGTTTGTGAGCATGGTACTTTGTACTCATTAGATTTGTGTCCTGAAAGTGTATCTACTGATCATTTCCAAAACTATATTCCTCACATCAGGATTTATAGTACAGTAGACACATTAATAAATGTTTGGTATTCTCTTCAGTGGTATGCAGGTCTCAGGTAATAAATTGCTTCAATTTGTTTCTAATGTCAGTGCTGATCTATAGTTCATCTGGCAGCAAGAACAAAGGAGATGAGGGTTGTACTAAAATGTGAAAAGGTGGTGTGCTGGGTACCAAAATTCTGCAAAGACTGAGTGCCTCAGACATAGTTAAAGGCAACAAAAGTGAAGACTCTCTGGGCAGGACCTTAAAGCAGCACTGGGAAAATTGCAGTGAGAGGACTCTTTACTCTGTGCTTATTATATTGGATTTTTTAAATTGCATTGTCCTATTTTTATGTTTGTCCTAACTCTTTCTCTTTTTCATATGTGTTCCATAAGACTAGTCAAATTCACCCTTTTATAGGGAAGCAAATCCAGCCTTATCTTATAAATGGTGCTGATAAATGAGATTGGGCTTTAAGATCTTGACTGCTGCTTTAAACTTTTTTCCCCGTGAAAAAGTCCTCTGGGACTCCTTGAAAGCAATCCAACAACACTGGAACTACAGGTCCTAACAACTGCATAACTCTAATGCATTTCCATGAACATAAGTCAATGAATCAGAAGTCTAAGAAATTTTGTTTAAGCAAAGAATCTTTATGTATGTAGTACCTGAAAAATCTGTACATATACATGAACATCTGTAACTGATGCATATATAGTGTTGAAAGAATTAAGAACTTCTGTGGTCTGTCCTTGCAAACAGGAGAAAATCAGCAATAAATGAAGGAAAACACTATCAGTGACACATTGCTTGAATTTTATTTCCATCAGAGGCAACTGGAATTGCTGTTACCTTTCAACAAAGTTGATTGTTTGATGGGATTTGGTACCTGAACTATATGAACAGTACAAACCCTCAGAAATTATCAAAAATAACTACATCACTTGGTCTGTAACATCTTTGCATATCTTCTCAGTTGCATCAGCTGGGGCTTCAGAAGCTTGTAAGCTAGTATTATTGTCAAGCATTTTGCTTTTCTTGGGCATAAAGTCATGGATACTCTGGCTGAACTGAATGCTTGGAAATTATTTCAGAGCCTTTGAGTTTTTGGGATTGAGTCCTTTGAGATGTTCCTGTGAGAATGTGATATAAAAACAGTAGCTGGTGGTAGCATGAATGTACTGTAGTACTTGGCACTCATCTTCTCTTGGATAGTCGTTCCAGCATTTACTTTAATTATTTACAATAATGCATTTAAAACCTAGAGAGCTTAATAAATTGAAAATACTTTTTTACCCACCTCTTTAAAGCTGTGAAGGGATTATGCTTGAAATTTCGATTGACATCAGTGTTGAACTTGTCACAGGTCCTGTTTAAACCCAAGAGCTCCCTTGATGAAAAGCTATGAGTAAGCCAGCTAGAGTGGCCTTGGCCATCCTCTGCTGTCCCCTCTACCTTGTGGTGACCTCCAGTGTCCAACACTGGACAGACAAGATGGTCCCTCGCTCTACCTGCAGCAAGTATCCCATGTCACAGATGGCCCACTAATGATCAAGAGAGTGAAAAGCACTCACTAGTGGAAATTTTTATCTTGTTAATACAAATCACTAGTCTTTTCACTATCACATTTGCATTGCCACTAAGCTACAAGTGTTGAAACTGTGCTCACGTCTGAGCATATTGAATTCTGAAATGATATTGAAATGGTAGGATCAGTCTATCCAGGTGTAAATTGGACAATGCTGTTTGCTCTCATCAGCAGTAACACACACCGTTGTGAAGCCAAGCTTGGTCAAGTGTAGGAAGCAGCCCTGACATTAATGATCACAAAACAGCCAGGGCTGTGTGGGGTTATTCTGTACAACTTCATTTTTGTAGGTGACAGCTGTACAAGAGTTAGGCAGTTTAAAAGTGAAAAAAATAATAAAAAAATCTTCCCTTTACCAAGGTCACACGTAATAACAGAAAACTGAAAGTTTTTGGGCTTTAAAAAAAGTTCCCAAAACCTCATGCTGGAATTGTTTGCAATTTCAGCAGAGAAGTGGGGGATGGTGCGAGGAGCACCCCTGTCATTGGTGATGGTTATTATGATCTACTTGGTTAAATCGCACTGGCCTCTTTTGAATATGTTTGAAGATACATTTAATTATAAAATCCAATGAAATATCCTTCATGCTTTATTAAGAAATGAGAACAAGTAGTCACCATTATGAAGAATTTTTTACTGATGAAAGAAAATGAATGTCAAATAAAAGGATAATGAAATGACACTCTTTCCTCCTGTGAGTGAATACGGTATTAGATTTTTACTTCTGCAGAGCTTCTGAACACTCCTGATATATTTTAGCACTGTGGAGAGCTCGTGGCAATTCCTTAAAGAGTTACATCATAAGGATATTATGGGGCTGCAGCTGTGCCCTAATTATACAGAGGGTACCCAGAGGCATTTTCTTGTTCCTTTTCTAATTTCCTTGTGCTTAATATTTGGTGGTTTCTGAAAAGTCCTAAAAGTCCTGCATACTTAGGTGATTCAACACCTTTGAGAATCTGAATGGAAGATGGTTTTAGTCAAACACATTCTCGTTGTATAAGTTAGTATCAATTGCAGTAACTAATGCTCCGATGCCATCTTTCTACTAAAGAATCCACTTTTTCTGATGGAACAAAACTCAATCACTTGAATACAATATTGCCTTTTTGCTTTCAGTTACTGCTCCAACACCTGCCTTTTTTCACCAGGTTTTTTGAAAGAAATATCTGTTTTCCTAAAAAAAAAATAAATATATATATATATATAATTTTGTGAAAGTGGTGGCAAATCAGCCATTACCAAGACAGAATATTTTAAAACCACACATTCATATGTCTAGTGATATTATTTTCTCTCAAGTACCAATTTTCCTGTGGAAGACAACTTATCAAGTGCAATGCAGCAAAAGTTCAATGAAAAAATTATAGCACTAAAAATGAGTTCCCAAAATGTCCCGCTGTTCAGGGAATGACTTCCTCAGCAGTGGAATTTCCTTTCCTTTAAAATTCATTCACATTGTTACTTTGAGCATCGACCTAACTCCATGATTCAAAAGCTGACTGGAGACTATGAGATGGCTTTAGGACAGAAGCATTGAACTGATGTAATAATTTTCTGACAGTAGGTAAGTCAAACCTCTTTTACTGCCTGATAAATGACTTTTCTTTTGGCAGAAGTGCAGCAGATAGCACATATCTAATTAGACAACACAAAGACACTGCAGTACATGCTCCTCAGAAAAATATCCTCGGAGAATATTTTCGAATGGTGCTCATGAGCTAACTCAGTTTTCTGGAAAAGAAATCATGCATTCTTTGAGAAGGAATAACAGCCTTATCCCCAAAATGACACTCAAAAATTTAGTGCCATGTCACATGTTGTGGACAGGACTTGTTTAGTATGCACAGGTATATTCCTGCACTGAAAATGCATTTCATGAATTGCACTGGTACAGCAGCCCTCCCCTAAAAACAGATGCTCCCTCTTCCCTCTGTGCAACCACTGACAAAGGGGAGGATGAAATACACTTTTAGACAGTCACAGCTGTCCATCGCTAGGCCTAATCATCAGCAATTGTGTCACAAAGCTCAGTAGCTCTGGGATTATGCATTTGAAATGGGCTTTGAAATGGAGATTGCAGGAGTGTATCAGAGCTCACCCAATGCCTCTCTCTTTTGACAGATTTCCAGATTTCCTCTGTATTCAAGGACTTCAGATAAGGAACCATTTAATACCAGCTTTACCTCTAGTTTCTTGCTTCATGAAGAAAACTGCAACAGTATGCCATGAGGAATATAAATATACTTTCTTTCCTACAATCAAGCAAGATTTAATTTCTATTTCTGTCACTATGGCATCACACAAGCAGACAAGTTTTTTATTTCATTGAGTTCTTTTCTTTGAGTTATAAATATTTAAATATCATTGAATAGTGAGTAAGAAAAGAAATTCCAACTACACTAAAAGGATATACTGATTTGTATCTCAAGTGATATGAAGAAGAAATAGGGAAAATATGGTCTAGATTATAAAGGTGAGAAAAAATCTAAGAAAACACTGATATAATAAGCACATCTGACGATTTAACTACTTCACTGAATCCTACAATTAGAAAAGGCACAAGTGTCACAAAAATAGGTATGCTTGCGTTGCCTATACCTATCTTCAAAGTGAAAATATATATAGCATATTTTTCAGTGAAGATAAATAAAAAGCACAATGGCATAGTTGGTATGCCTCAGCCACTAAAGTGGTAACTATGCTCCAGAATTACACTCACAAATAGAATCTACACAGTCCCATGCTCAAGGGGAAAGAAAATGTATTAGAGCACAGAGTCAATGAATAATTGGTGAGACCACTGCAGTAGATCAGAGCAAGAAATTAAGAAAACTGGAAAATGCTACTTGATAGGAACAGAGTTTAAGAGTAGCCTCAAAGCCTTTCTACATTGTACAGAATCAAAAGCAGCACGGAGAAGAAATAGCAGCTAAAACACAGGAAGTACTGACCAAGGTATTTTGAACTACCACAGCAAAAACGGGTATTGTCTAAGAGTGTTTACTTAGCCATTCACACGTTAAAGGTTCAATTAAAGTAATAAGATCAAAGCAGATGGCAAGTAGTGCAGGATATGACAAGTGTTGTTGTATGAATTCTTTGTGCTATCTCAGACCAGTGACCATCCACCTTAGCCTGTCTTTAGAGGTGGCCAGCTTATCTGATGCTTCAAGAAAAGGCTGATAAATAAAGCAAGCAAAACAGAAGTGATGTTGTGGGACAAAATTCCACTTCAGTTTTCTCAAGACGCTGAATGAAACTTTGGAACTTCAGGTTTAGTTATAATACTTGTTTTGACATAAACCTACCAATGTTAGAAGGAGGTTAGGTGCTCCAAAGGAGTTGGGTGAACATATGAACTCAGAATCTCACATTTCAAGCCCCAGTAGACCAGGATTACTTGTTTGTCTTAGCTCTTGCCTGACACATTTCTTTGTGACACAGAGGTTGGAAAATGTGTGCTTATTCAGGCTTCTGTGCCCAAACAAAGAGCACCCTGAAGATATTTCTAAAAACCATGCAGTTTCATGCTAAGAATTTTTGGTGACAGCCTATTCACCACTTTTCATGATTAAACTAAATGATTATTATGCCAGATGAGTTTCCATAGCTTCCAGTACAAGCAGCTTCTTATCAGCTTTCTCATCAGTGGTCAAGTTTTTTGTGGTCTTCTTGGGCATCTGAGTGAACTGAAGTCCTTACATACTTATTAGAAATGTAGTTTTCCAATGTCTGCTCCTTTCAGAGTATTTTGAAATTTCTCCAGTTTCCATGGTCATCTTGAAACACAATCAGCTGCTGCAAACTGAGCAGTTTGTAAGTAAATTCTTTACTTTCATGTCTCCGTCCCTGTTTACACAGCTAAAACTTCCCTTCATTATAGATACAGAATCAAGTAACTACATTTCTTATGAGAAATTCTGAGGTCATTACCCAGAACCTCTCGCAATCACTGCTTCCTATAACTTCATTTCTCATCCCCCAAGCATTCAAAGTTCCATTTTTAAAATATCAAATTAAAGGGTAAAACCATATTAAAAATCTCATTTCTAATGGAAGTACCTGAGTTTATTTTGGAGTTCATACTAAGAAAAACAGATTTCCAGATTTTATTCAATTCAACAAAAAAATTGTTATAAAAGGACACGTATAAACAATTATATTATTTGATTTTATAATGTCATCATTGCCCAGTCACTTTACTTGAGTTACTGGCTATCCATCAGCGAGATTATATGACTTGAGAAGAATGAATCTCTTTGATTATCTAATCTTATTCCAAAATCTGCACTATTTTAGACTATTAAAACTATTTTTAGAACTGTAAAGAGCTTGGAAATTAGGGCAGAAATAACTGCCCTAATTTCTAAAGTTGTGTTAGTAAAATGTGAGAATTTAAAAAATATAATAATTTATATTTGATTCTAAGTAATGATGATTGAGGAAAGTGATTCTGGCCCTCTCCTCAGCCCTAGTGAGGCTGTATCCAGACTACTGTCTCCTATCCTGGACTCCTCAGTATGAGAGATACATGGAGCTTCTTTTGACACAGGTATGATTTTACCATAAGGTGTGTGATGGAAAATTTCTCAGGTTTTCCATATTTGACAGGTAATAAAAAGTATTTCAATTTTACATAGCACCCACACAGTCATTTAATAGTCAATAATGATCATTCTTTGTAAATAGACACCAAATCTTGGGCTGATTGGAGGTAATTTATTCAAACACACTTGGACTAAAGATACACGTGAGAAGATATTAAGCCAGTTAAATGTTTCTAAGTAGAAATGATACATTTTATTGAAGAGCCTGCAATAAAATCAGTTTCATGACTCGTGTTATTTATACAAGATAAACATTATGTAGACTGCAAATATTTAATAATTCTAATTTTATTTAGTCTCTCTAGTTTAATGGATTACTTCCTTTTTATTATTCCAGCTAAACTTTGAATGCTAAATAGCCAGGAGCTGCTACAACCATAAGCAGAGCTGAATTTTGATTATTCAGAATGTTATGAAACTATGGATAAGTCTACTCTAAGATGTGAACTTACACTTGCTGAGAAATATGCTTTAATCATCACAGTTGATTCACTTGCCCATAAATATAACCTGATTAGAGTCAGAGCAAGGTTACAACCTATTGTTTAGGTCAGTCACTTGGGAAAGAGAAAACTTGAGTTTTAGTAATTTCTGAAATGACTTCTTAATTTATAAACTTTAATATAGCATTAGATCATTCCTGCTGCTGGAAACCTCTACCATGTTGTTTTTGAAGCCTCTTTCCTTTTTTGGTAAATCCTTGGAGATATTTTTTATTCCAAATTTAATGGAATTTTTTCCCTATCAAAGCAGTTCTTTTTCTCCTATAAAATAGGTTATGATTTGCAATCAACTTTGGTTTACTGACTACTTGCCATTCCGGACAGAGATAAGCTGGATTTCATGTTCGTGGCCTCAGTGATATTCATTACGAGTCAGGACATGAAAAGCAACTGGGAAGCAAAAGAGCATACACTGGAAAATAATTTTCAGAATTCTGAAAACTTAGAAAATTTAGCCTTGTTGTGACTGGGCTGTGTAAGGGGTGACAATGATGTATGGTGAAAATGCAGAAGAGGAAGGAAGAACATAGCCAGGAGAAGCAGTGAGAATCATGAAGGTATGAATCAGTTAGCTAACTGACTATCTGTTTGAGTATTGTACTGTTGTAAATATTGCTTTTCCAGGAAAATGCCGTTTGATAAATGACATTAAAAGGTTTTCTGTAGTTACAGCTTTCTGATGAAATTACTGTGGGCTAAAAATGCATCCAATTACTAAACTACACCTGGATGTTCACAACATGACGCATTAACATCACGAACAACTGAGGTTAGAAATGCAAGATAATGTAATGTATGTGGAAACTCTTAGCGTTACTAATCTTCACATTTATGGCATTGGTTTTTCATAATATTATTAGGAAATTCCATAATAAAATAGATTTATTTTGCTGAATTATTTTGTATAAATTATTTTTCATAAATTATTAAAACTCTGTAATCCATTTGAGTTATATCTATATGAATGATCTACAGAATTAAGACTATATTTCATCTTCAACAACTATTTCTGAAGCACAATACCAATAAGCATAACAAATAAAGCTTTAATATGCTGAAATAGGGAGTGGATTTTCAGACCAAGGAAGAACTATTACAGTAAGATACGGTTCACAGATTTTTTATTTTAGATGAAAACTTCCTCCAGTGGATCTATATGAATTATATTCTCTTACTTTAAAGAACTTCTGGTTTTAGATGTCTCATCTAATGAAAAATATTTAAATAGGTCTGAACACAGAGTGCACTATATTTAATTAATTTTTCCTAGCAAAAATGTTGAATAAAATTTTCTAAGAACTTCCTAATTTTGTGGTTTTCATAAAAGTTGGCAGAAACACTAATTGTGAATGAGGTCTGTACATCTGAAGGAGAAGAAGATGATGATGATAAGAATTCATGGCTCTGACTGCCCTTGGTAATACAATAACAGTCTGGATGGATGAAGGATGGGCAGAAGATGTAATTTACTGTCACTTTAGCAGAGCTTTTGACACTTTCTTCTCCTGTGTCCTTGTATACAAGTTGAGATATCACAGCCTGGATGGAGGGCCACCAGGATGGTTGGAACTGGAGCACTTGGCCTATAGCGTGAGGTTGATGGACTGGGGCTGGTTCAGCCAGGAGATAAGAAGATTTTGGGGACACCCAAAGTAGGAGCAGCTCCTGGTATACACAGGGTGACCCAGAAAACAAACTCAAAGAGGCAAACAGTGGGAGGATGAGAGACAACGGGCATGAATGCAAACTAGATGGGTTCAGACTGGATTTAAGGAAAGTTTTTGGCCTGAGGACAGTTAGGCAGGGGCACAGGCTGCCCAGGGAGGCTGTGCAGTCTCTGTCCTTGGAGGTTTTTATGATCCAACTGGACAAAGCCCTGGACAACCTCGTTGGATCTCACAACTCATCCTGCTTTGAATAGGAGACCTCCCAAGGCTCCTTCCTAGCAGTATTATTATGAGGTTGTGTCTGATATATACCTGTCTAAAATACCCACTAAAACTGCATAAATTTCAACCATTTTGGGAGATCCTGTTCCAGTTCTTTCAGGTCTGTGAATGAAAGATGATGCATGCAAAGGTTGATTATTAAGAGTGTTATAATATCTAAAGTTTAATCTCTGAAGAAGCAATTGTAGACAGCTTTGATATAAATACAGTAATCAGAATTCATTCATCTGACAGTGTAACATGGCATTTCATTTTACAGACAAAAAAAAAAGGAAAGAAAACACTTTCAAAGGCAGCAGAAATCTTTTACTTCTCCAGAAAATGAACACAATCTGGCAGTCACAATCACAGCTTTAAGATTAAATGGAGCAGTTTTACAGATAAAGGGGTTCTACTGTCACAGTGAAATTTCTAAAGGTTTTTTATTTGGAACTCAGGAAAAAGTGAGACTAAACCTGGAAAAAAGCAGACTGATTTTCAAGCATATAGTTAAGCGTTTGTCTGGGTCTTCCCATGAGCTCTCAGTCACAGGTGCATATGATAGGTGCTGTGTGTGCTACATCTGTTTCTGCACGTGTGGGGAAGATATGAATTTAGCTCAAGTACTGTCAGTCTTGTTGGCATACATGAAAACATGAGAGTAAACAGGAAAAGTGTATGTGGGTCCAGTGTGTGAACCTCAGCAAAACATCCTAGTCTGAATGCAACAAGCTTGCATTTTGCATCAAATCATGGAGAGTCAGACTGATGTCTGTCTCTTCAAACAGAACTTTGTTTGTGAATGCTGCACTGTGATAAGAAGAGCACACTGGTGTCAATACTACCATGGCACTACAAAATACGGGTCAGTGCTGACTCTTCACCTTCTAGCACTAAATTACTGCCTTTGGAAAAAGCAACAGCCACACTGTTCTCTGCTCTTCTCTTTCCTTTCAAACCTTTAAGCACCACTAATTACTTTTTGGCCAAGAAAGAATTGTTAGGAGCTTTTAGCTCAATGAACCCCCCTTGGTTGCAAACTGCAGTCTGGAAAAATATTAAATCTATAGTATTTTCACCTACTAAGTAGAAAAATGGACTAACAAGTATCATGGGGTGATAATCACAAGGCTACCAAACCAGTCATATGGTATTACTGGTACTTTGCTGCCAAAAAGCCCAGTAATCCCAAGTATCCATGTTTTGTGCCAGATGTATTAACAAACTGTGGCTGTGCTAATTTTTTTTTATATAGCTTGTAGGAAATGTGTCATGAATAACAGCTAAGCCATCTTCCAAGAGTAACATTAATACTATAAGCTTCTTTTAACATAGAGAAATCGAATGAAATGGGAAGTTAAATATTCTGTGGAAGATGGCTGCTTCACAAAAATCTGTTCACATTCAAAGTCTCCTCTGATAACAAAAAACTGAAATGTGAGTGTATATGTAGAACTGTGGCTATTTGAACATTGTTCATCACTGTTCCAGGAATGTAAAAAGGCATGGAGATGGCTGACAAGCTCTAAAACAAGGCTAACTTTGATTTGAGTGAGGTTCTGAAATATAAATTCATGTAGTCGATAGCTATTCCACATATACTGTTCTTTAACCAAATTAGCCCTGCTATATCATTTTGGGGATATGGATTGTAACCATATATTCTTTCTCAATAAACTAACAGAAGAAATATGGTATTGTGAACAACTGGTGGATTATATCCATAGTACAACTAGCCATACCTATAACAATAAAGAAAGCATACTGGGAAATTTAACATTTTCTTGTTTTTGTGTAGTGAATCTCCCTGAGGAAGTTACTTTCTGATTTTTAAATGGCAGTCACATGAGAAATTAATCCTGGAACAATTGAAGTCCATGATAAAACTTCAAAAGGATCAGCATTTCTTCCTTGCTTATATTGTGAGTTTTATGGAGAAGTTTCCAAAAGGCTTAAGCGTTATGGAATGCGACTGTGCACATTCTTTGGCAACAAATGTTGAAGGAGTAGGTAGCATATTCATAAGCATTCTCAAAGAACCTCACATTTATTCATGAATCTAGACAGTCAGTAGAACAGCATTAATGTAAGTAATTGTTAAAAATGCATTTCATTTTCTATCTAGAAGAAAATGAATTTTAATATACACTTTGATAATTGATGGCATTTTAAGGCACATATTTGTCAGTAGATTTGCATGTTGAATATCAGAGTATAGCGTTTAGTCCTTCCCTGGTTTATCCATCATGTTATTCTCTGCAATTAAGGCAAGGACTTCTAACAAAAGACAAAAACTAAATGGCTTCATAGGATAGGATGCCAAATTATTCAGGGTTTAAGTATCTTAGTTGTCAGTCTGTAACCTCAGAGCCTTGGTTCCTGCTGTAGCTGAGAAGACAAATAGCTGACCAGCAAGGAGAGCTGTGCTCTTTGCCAGTTGGTTCTACCAAATTAATAAATAAACCCTGACTAAATGGCCAGGGAAACTCCATTTGAACATGTGTAATTCAGCAGATGCTGAGGAGTGATTTTGAACTTGATTATTTTAAATGAAAAAAGGCTTTCAAAAATTGCTGAATATCTCTAACAGCATGTCTTTGTATCTTCAGAGATTTGCTGGAGAGAATACTTGGCTGTATTATTAAGCTATTAGTGAGCTGCACAAAGAGAAGCACAGAAAGCAGTAAAGGCAGCGCCATTACAGAAATCATTGGCACATTTTTGAAATGAGTAGTCTACACAGAATTTTGGTCACTGCATCGAAAACAAACCCAAAAGAAGCAGAAGCAGCCCAGCAGTTCTGATAGAAAAATTACAGCTCTAGAGATCTCATCTTTACATAAAAAGATGAGATAAATATCGGCACCATCTCATCTTAAAATAGTGTCCATGTGAGGTGATGTGACAGAGACTTGGGAAAATGCACGTTGCTTCAGCTGTCATTCAGATGTCCTAGAAATACAGAATTGCAAAAACTGTGGCTGAAATAGAAGGGAAGGTAGGAAGGCAAGCTCTCATTAATGAAATGTATAAATGCAAGGAAGCAGTGGACCAAAAGGTTGGGAAAGAGAATAAGTCTTAACATTCCTAATCATTTCAATGATAACCATAGCAAGGACAAGAGGAACTCTTCTCCTGATTGCTTGTTTTGAATGAGATGACCTGTCCACAGGCCGTGGAGTAATGCTTGGATAGCTCTGGGCAAGTCTTCACCCACCCTTATAGCTCCTGCCCAGCCAGTTCTGTGTCCCAAATTTAGCCTGTTGATGTCAGTGGTGGCTTGTTTGACAAGTGGTGGCTTGTTTGACAAGGGACACAATTTTAGCCTACAGCTCCTCTTGAGGCCAGGCTGTGTCACTGGTGGATTCAATGTCATTCATCACTCTTGGGACCAGCAAAGCTGAAATCACAGCAAGTGTTTGGAGGGTGAGAAGAGATAATGCAGCTGAACTCCCAGCTTCACAGCTCTCCAGCTCTAAATAATGGGTGAGAATAGTTTCGGACTGCTGTAACTCACCTCCAGCTGCCTACCACCCACAGGACAATTTTGGAAGCAGGAACAGATAGAGCATAATGACCTTTGACTTTCTGCCCTTGGACTTGCTATCTAAAATGTCACCTGCTGGTTTCATTTCCACACAGAAAGTCCTTTAACACCAAGTTCAGCTGCCTTTCTGATAATTTCGCTGGACAAATTGCAGGCTCCAGTCCTAGACAATGACACAGATTTTCCCATATCTTTTACTGCCTCTGGGGAAATATTTTGTTTTGCTTTCATCTTCATTTTTGCCTGCATTAGTCAGCATTTCTTGTTGTATCTTGTCTTCAATTTGATACACAGCCTGAGTGATAATAAGCATTTGTAGGATACCTGCATCCCACTGACTCCCATTAAAATATAGCAAGTTCTATGAATCTCTTGGGATCTGACCAGTAGGCTCTTCCTCTTTCCAACAGCAACATTTGTAATGCATCAGGAACTTTTATAGAGTTATCAGCAGGAAATATACAGTGTAAACAACTGCATTATGCAATCCCAATATCCAAGTTCTAGCCTAACAGCTACTATGTGCCTAAATTTTGCATACAGGGAATTCTGAGTCTGTGTGTTATTTATAATATAGAGCAAATAGAAAAGTTTTTTATTTTAAATAACAACAACAAAATTATCAGGGCAATTGCACTGAAATCAATTACATTAAAGTCAAATTCTTCCTGTTTCAGGCTGTCAGTATTTATCATTAAAGAGCACACTTGTTCTTCATTGCATGACAAATCTTCTGTTCTGCTAGTCAAGGTAAAAATCATAACTATACATGTCCAGTGATTCTGAACTTGCTTTTTGGACAGATTTTAGGATATGCCAAGGACTCTACAGATACAAACCATGATTTTTGCTTCCTGGTAAATCAGTTCAGATGATTGCAATGATGACAGGTACTGTGTCTCTTGTGTGGAAATTTTTTTTCTGTTCCTTTCTTTACTGCTTTTTTCAAACTCAGATCTGCTTCAGACTGAAAATATGTGAGTGCTTTTGGAAGTAGAAGAGCCTAAAGCAACCTTTCCTTAACCAATTAACTTTGACTTGTGGTGTTCAAGTTTTAATTTTCCAGGATGCAAATTTATTTGCAGTTATTTAGCTGCAGAAATACCTGTGCAGAGTGGTATTCCTAGTTAGAAAGTCTTTTTTGAGGAAAAAATGAGAGATTAGTGATTTTTATCTCAATGCAAACACTAGACATAGAAGGGTTTGATTTTGAAAGATGAAAGAGACCAATCTAAAAATATCGAGAACTTGAGGCAAAAAGGACAGTGTTAAGAGTGAACCCACCTGTTTGTGTGTGTGTGTGTATGTGTGGACATAAAAGACATATGCAATATTTTTAAAAAACCTTTTGCAGTGGTGTGGCAATCACTGCTATCTCTTGTAATTGCTTTTATTATTCAGCAATTGAATACATGTCTGTGTGTGTGAGTGTCTATGCACACAGAGGCAGGGAAAGTCAGGGACTGCAAGAGTGAGAGCAAGATGAAAGAGCAGAGTGATATTCTAACACCCTTGTGTGATGTGTGATACATTTGAGCACTGGTATCATATTTTCTTAAAATATTGCTTGCTTCACTACTTGCTGCACTTCAGCAGTAGACTTTTCTGTCTGCCTCTTAATAGTGTACCTAACACCTAATACAGAAATTGAATAAAATAGTAATGTTTGCTGTCCATTTTATCTTAATGAGAAAACTATCATTAGAATTAGATCAATGGAATATGTATTTATTTAATTTTACTTTTTAAATTGCAAAAAATCTGAATGAGATGCTGAATTAGAAAAATGAACAATACTTTATGTTGACTCAAAGATGGTGACAAATGGCCTGGGAGTGTGGCTACAGAAATAGAAACAGGATAACTGGCAGTGCAGAGGTAAACCCATCTGGGCGTGCCACATCGTGGCAAGATCTTGCTGTCTGGGGTGGAAATCCTGATTTTGAAACTGTGTCACGTTAGATGCTCCTTTACCAAAGAGCTGGGCCATGGAAGCACAGATTCTCCTGGCACTGCAGCTGCTGGTCCTGGGCGGATGCTCAAAGAGCCTCCTCCACACCTCATACACAGAGTAAGTGGGTCACACTGATCACACAAGCTAGGAATCTTGGAAGTGATAATGGCCTAGCCAGAAGGCAAGAGTTTGGAACGTCACCAGAGCATGAGGTGATGTGTGCTGAAGCGCCCTCAAGTTTGGGTGCCCAAAAGGGCTGTCATGGTTTAACCCCAGCCAGCAACTGAGCACCATGCAGCCATTCACTCCCACTCCCCACCCAGGTGGGATGGGGAGGAGAACATGAAAAAAAAATTAAAAAAAAAAATTAAAACTCGAGAATGAACAGTTTAATAGTATAATACCAATACTAATGATTTTAATTATACTAATGAGAATAATGCTATTTAAAATAACAGTAATAGTAATAGTAATTAATAGTAATGAAAAGAGGAGAGAAGAGAGAGGAAAGGAATAAAATGCAAGATAAAGAAGCGATATCCAATAAAATTTCTAACCACCCCCTGTGGGATGCCCAGTCGCACTTACTTGAGTATAAACTGGGTTTTGCTGCCTTTTTCCAACTTATTAACTGAAGAAGGACAGCAATAAACCAAATTCCAATCCAAGAGAAGACTTTTCTGTGTGTGCATTAATAGTGTAGCTAACACCTAATACAGAAACTTAACGAAATAGCGACATTTGCTGTCTTTTCAGTTTAGTTTTTCTGAGAGATAATGAGATCTCTTTCCCAGGCACTTATATATATTATGACTTCTGTTTCCACAGTCACAATTTGCTCTTTTTTTATATATGGCTATTGCATACTCAAAGTACACTGCCCTGAAACAGGCAGGCTTCTATTAATGGCATTCATATTGCTGAAATGAATTGAAGGTTCTCCTAGATGTTCAGATACATGTAATCCTTTAAGGATCAAGCCCCAGAATTGTGTGTTTGCATTATTCACAGCACACTTCTGAAGTAAAAAGTGAGAGAAAATTTCAACAAGGATCACATAGATATACTAGCACTAATTGAAATATTTTACTGATGTTTTCCTATCAAACTAAAAAGTTCAAAGGGAAAAAATTGCATGTTTCTGTACTGATGAAGAGCATATATCAAATGTCAAATGTGGGAATGATATCTCATGTTGAGCATCAGACTCAAGTGTGATTCTTTTTACTGTGGTGGAATATGCAACACTGTTTTTCTGAATACTTCAGTGTTATTTGAAAATGTCAGATGGATTCTAGTCTTTGAAGTAAAGAGATTCTCATCTATAACACTGTTAGTCAGCAAAGCTCATTGTTAGGCAAAATCATGCAAAATAACACTGAGATTTTAAAAATGGAAGCATCAAAGTGAGTAGCTAAAAATCCCATGCCTGAGAGCACACTATTATCTTGTGTTCTTAAAAAAATTAAATTTCCTTCTTGGCTGATGGACATTTTGCTGCACATTTTCACCCTTTTCTTCCTGAGAGATTTGTAACATGAAGAAATGTAAGTGTAAGAGGAAAAGAAATAGATTCAAAGAAGGTACAAGAATTATGATGCCAAGAAAGAGATTATGGGTTTTCATCTTCAGAAGAAACCCATGTGCAAACTCCAGGGCTCACCATGTCACATCTTTTTTTTTTTTTAATTGCAGCCAGAAAACAACTTACTCAAAATATGAACATTTGAATTTATAATAGATACTTTAAAAAAAACCATAAAAATCCTTTTCATTGCAAATAAACAGGTTTATATGATAACAGCTTAGCATCTAAGATGTCCACTGAACTTTATGACTCATGCCTTGACTAATTTTTTAAAGTATTTCCTCTTCATTGCTTTTCATTCAGGCACTTGGATAGTTGTAATAGCTTCAGAAATTCTGTGTGTAGTTTTTGCACAGGTACTTGTGGTGAGAATGATTTTGGAAACTNCCCCTGAGAGCTCGAGCTCCGAAGCTCCCACGTCTCCCCACCCGGAGGTTAGGGGTTTCGTGGTCATCAGGCGTAGGAGGACCCCTCTGAGAGGGCCCCGCAGAAGACACCCGAGCGCAGACACCCCGGCTTCCCCCCAGCCGGACGGTGCGTTTATTTTTTTATTTCTATAGACCATGAGCCCATACATGTATAATTCAGATCTAGATGGACATTCACACTGCCAATACTTGGCTAAGGATCGATTCACCTTGCACTGCAGAATACATTCAGTCATTAAGGTTAAAAGTTTCATAAAACTCCCATTCTGTTCTCAGTTGAGGGACTGCTGTGGTAACTAGTCACAGCAAGCTTTGCTTTTCCGAATGCAGAATATAAAGTGATAATTTTGAAAACAATTTCTGGTGGAAAGAAATACAGAAAAATCAAACATGCACATGTCTGTGTATTCATATTCATACAGATATTATGTTTGAAAGGGAGTAAATATTGTCCTTAAAGTGAAACTTCATCACACATGGTCTGATCCCATATGGTCTCCTCTATTAAGTATGAATCCTGTTCCAATTAGGTGTCTTCAAATGAAAACCCACAATTTTTAAACATATGCAGTGCTGCCAAGAAGACTTTTCTTCCTGAAAACTAGATTTCCCCAGCAATTATTTTAAAAAGTTGAGCAACAGTTATATTTAAATTTCAGGCAGGACTTCTCCACAAAGAAATACCCTCGTCCAAGCTTTTAAATACAAAATATCTGTTCATTCAGATATAGAGCTAAAAAAAGTACACTTTCCACGGTTAGGTGGCACTGTTTCCTTTTTCTTATTGAAGCTTTTAAGCCCTTGCAGCCTCGGTGCTTCGGAAGCTTCAAAAAAATAGCGCTTTTTGCCATTAAGGCTTCACTCTGAAAAGGAACTGGACAAACATCAGACTGTCTCACGGGTCTGTAATTATTCCCTTCCCTTGTCTTTGAAGCTGACGTGCGTTTCCTACAGTCTTTGTCTATCACTTTTATAATGTGCCACAATTACTGTTGGTATTTTGTAGCTTGGAGAACTGCTTGAGGGTGCGATTTCCATCCTCTGCAGGTGCCCTGCACTTATTGCTGTGTCCTGCTTTCACTTTCCTTACAGTGCCATAGGAGCCCTGTATTCAACTCATCTATATCCAAGCTGAGGATCCTCAATAGGAAAAACTGCCATTTCCAATAGGCCCTGCCTTCAGGAGAATTATGGTGGTGAAAGGAAGATGTGGCCCCATTTTAGCCATGGTTTTGTTGTGGTGCATCCTTCTACAGCTGTGCCTTGCAAACTGAACTGTCTTGAAGACAAAGGAATTTAACCTGATTAAACGTGATTTATTATGACTTAATATGATTAGGAACTAGGCTCTCACCTATGCCAAGATGATAAATTGGACCCATTGAATATGAGAACCTGTGTTGATATGACAGATCACAAAGAAGTGTTGATGAAAATAGCAGAACCCATAGTACTGAACATAAGCTGAAACTACAGTATCAAAGTCTGTCTCATGTTGTTTTACCAATATTTAAAAATTCCTACCATATTCATTCTTCTTCTTCTTCTTCTTCTTCTTCTTCTTCTTCTTCTTCTTCTTCTTCTTCTTCTTCTTTTCTTCTTCTTCTTCTTCTTCTTCTTCTTCTTCTTCTTTAATAATAACTGATTTTAATAATAACTGACTTTAATAATTACTGACTATAAAATGTCTCTTCTTGTCAAAATCTGCTTTTTTAAAACAGGGCCCATCAACTATCAATAAGCCTTTGGCAATGTACAAAGAAGAAATAACAAGACAGCCCATCTCAATTTCTGTCAAGACAAAATTATGGTTAAAACACTTTGTGAATTTTACTGAGATGTGTTGGAAGGTACAGTGGTCCTATGCCCACAAGTGTAACCCAAGTTTAAGCTAGTGTTGAATTTGCACTTCTGGAGCTCTGCTCCATATTTTCTAAATCACAGCCTGGTGCAATATTTTATTTTAAGGAAAGCACTTAAGTCAGCCATATCCTTCTTTTTGTTTTCTAGGCAGTCATGACAGTGATGTACTTTAGGAGTGGTTCCTGGACTTCCTAATGAAGCTTGAGCTTCAGTTCTTGTGTGGCCAAGAAATCTCAGAAATGTGCTGAACTGAGACTGTGGAAGAAAATATTGCTTTGTAATGTCTGAATTGCTTTTTCATAACAGGATTCCAGCACGGTTACCTGATATAAATCATCTTTCCAAATATTTGCTTAGTCTTAGTAGTGGTGTTTCCTACTTGATATAGTTTTACAATATCTTGTTTCAATAAAGCTGTATTATTGAGTCATGGTTTGTGTCTTTCTGAAAAGCTACCTTTTTGGATGTAGTTTATTCTGCTCTGTAATTTAGTGCCATTTTTTAAGTGTGACCTAAATAAACCTTGAAAATTGGCTTCTTTGTGAGATCTGTGTTCTTCTCACCCTTTTCTAGCCAATTTTTTCCACAAATCTTTTCTCCTCTTCTTTGATTGCCAGTGGTCTATAGTGTTACTAGAGACTTTTTAAACTTGAGAAGTTATCAACTATTAATATACCACAAGTTACTGAACACCCATCAGGAATGTTTTGCTGTTCTAATAATCCATCTGTGAAAGAAGACACCAGGGAATGCAAAAGACCTACTGATGTACACAGCTGTCACCACTATTTTTTTATTTAATGGTTCCCTTCTTCTCCATAGACCATCCATGGTGGATTGACCTTGGCTGGGCACCAGGTACTCACCAAGCTGCTCTATCACTCCCCTTTCCAGAGGGACAGGGGAGAGAAAATGAGACGGAGAACAACTTGTAGGTTGAGATAAAGCAGTTTATTAAAGCAAAAGTGGAAGTTTGTGTGCACATAAGCAAAGAGAAAAAGAGTTTATTCTTTACTTCCTACTGCAAGTGATGTTCAACAGCTTCCTGGGAAGCAGGTCTTCAAGTGCCAATGGTTGCTCCAGAAGTTAAATGCTGTAGATAATGGATTTTGTGGGCTGCTGTGGGAAAATGAACTCCATCTAAACCAGACCCAATACAACATTTAATTTAAAGAGAGAACATTTCACAGAGTCTGACCAAATCTTCACAAGTGTTGAAGTTGCTAGCTAAGTTTTTGGTAAAAACTAGAGATTTACTGTGTTTTTCTGGGTTTTTTAAACAAAAGTCTGCTCAGAGATCTTTAAGACATTGTCTAATGACATCCTGAGGTTGTTTGTGGACATTTCTGTTAGAAAACCTGGAAGAATGCAGAGATTTACAGTAGAAGATGGCTATTTCTTTGACCTTACAGGTAGCAGCTGTTCAGGGTTAGCAGGCAGTGGTCCCAAAATCTGTTTCCAGGTAATGTTTTGAATTCTGAGGGGATAACAGCATCTCTGGGGAAGGGAATTGTTGAATCTCAAGACTTTTTTTGTAAAATCCACTTATCAAGCTTACTCCTCTCTTCCATGCAACCGACTAGCTTTGCATAACGAAACAAAGAAAGGAAAGGAAGACTCACTCTGTAAGTGAAATCTGTGGGATTTTCTGCCCTGCCTGCAGGAAAACATGGGGAATTTATCTCCCTTGAGAAGGTCAAAAAGGAAGCTTTCAGCAACAATAATATTATTTTTTGCAAATCCCTCAGTAATAACTGAAACAATGAATCACTCTTCTCCAGAAAGGACCTAAAAATTTATTTATGGTTAAATCAATATAATAAAACAAAATTCTTCTGCTGAAATGTTTGGATAAATACTCAGCTGCAAAATGTCAGGTACATAAAACTACAGCTTTTGAAATGGGGTTCCAATCTCTTAACATCCAAAACTGGCATGTGCATTGGATATACTATTTATTAGCCAGCCTATTCAAGGAAGATATCCTTCACAACAATTGCTGGATAGCAGAGCAAAAAGAAGTTATAACGTGTTTTATGACACATGCACTATAAATCACAGTTGCATTTTTATCTGTCCATGAATTTTATTACATCTGCAATATAGCTGAGTTCTGTGCAATGTGTACAGCAGGTATACAGGTCTCTTCCTTTCCTTTATTCACAGTTTCACTGGCTCATTGTACCTTAAGAAATGATTCCTGTATGAAGTATCAGACACAGAGGAGCTCTGAAATATTAGGAAAAATGCAACAATTTCTTGAATAAATAAACCCAATGTCTACGGTGGGTAGTTCTCAGCATACTCTGAGGTCCTATATAATCACTGTTCTGTTTTGTTCTTGTCTGATTTTGCTGTTGTTTCTTGAGATATGTATGCACATAAATTAATGTAATTCATCAATATGACAGCTGAATTTTAAATTTAGGATTGTTATTTTTTCAACTGTTCAGCTGCTCACTTCAATGCCACCAGTGATGCAGGCTTTAAAATATGTACTTTTTGTCATCTTTAATTCCAGATTTATGTGGCACAGATGAAGAGGAATGCACATATTCCTCAGTGAAACAGACATTTTTCTTTTCCAGAGATCTATCTCAAAGCGCACTGTAAGCTCTTCTGGAGTCATGAGACCATCCATGTTTAACTTAATCTTCTAGTGGATCATCAAAGTGACACGGGAGTTACTCAAAGAGCTGGAAAAGGTTGTTTCTGCTTCTGTTCCCTGCCAGCAGCCCTGCCTTAAGGCAGAAGTTCAAATTTGTTTTTATGACCTGAATCTCTCTGCTTCCGTATATTTTTCTTCTAAGGGAGCATGCAAAAACCATGTTTATTCATTCCCTTTCACAGGCTGATGATACAGTTTTCTTTTGTAATCTGCTGTTGTATTTGTCCGACGGTTTTTTGAGCTGTTGAGCTCTGTTATTCTGCCTCCTCTCCTCAATTCTCTCCTCCCCTCCCTGCCCCCCCAAAAAACCCCAAACTACCAACAAAAGCAACTCAAAAGGAGGTGGAGGGGAAAAAAAAACTTATGAAAAAGAGTGAAAAGTCTTGTCTAAACCTTGTTTTTAGCATTTATGAGTGTGACAGTATTAACCTTTCACAACAGGCAATTTTCCTTTTTAACATTTTAACCGCTTCGGAGAAAAAGAGCTAGAAATCAGAAACCTCTAGTTGAACCAAAGGGAAGCCCAGCTCTTTGCCTCCCTGTGAGCAAGACCTGGCCAGCTGTCCTGAGGCTCTAAATTTGTTGCAGGACATAGACCGCAGTCGCGCTGCTGGATTGCAAACACCTTTTTCATTTTTCAGTGGAAGCTGCTGCGCAAACAATGATACCAGCTTTCTGTTTGTTTTGAGAAGCACTTTTTCTTCGTTTCCATTCCATTGAGTCTGCAGCAGAGTCACAGCACAGTACTAGTGGCAATTTTAAATGAGTAAACTTCCCACAAAACAGCAGCTGTCAGGCGTTCCATATGGGAAAGAACTGCACCCACAACAGAACACGTATCCAAACCTGGGACAAACAACCTGATAACAGGGTAGCAGCAATAAAAAAGCAGTTTGATACTAGGCTAGAAAAATAACTACAAAATTATTATTATCAATGTAAAGATGTTATTTTTATTACATCTGCAATACTTTTATTTGAAAGTTCTGGATGCTTTTTCTTGTTTTGAAAGGAACCTTTATTTCAGCTAGCAAACTGATTCCTGATTTTAGAGTCCTGTACAAAAAAAGGACCTACAATGTTCAGACGAAAGTTCCTCAATTAAAGACAATGGCCATGCTCTGCATACACTTACAACGTTCTCCAGGAAATGTGCAGTGGAACTAGCTATAATTAAATATATGCAGATAGCACAATAATAAGAGCTTGATTAACTCAATTCTATAGGAAGCTGCATATTAATTTCCATAATACTTAAAATTAGATGAGTTCCATCTGAATTTTAATATTTTCCCTTGCCAAATGAAGATGCTAATCGCACTATTCAAATGTTTGAAGAGAGGATTGAGAAGCTTAGTGCAGGCAAAAAAATCTTTATTGTTACCATTTTAGCAATACTCACGTGTCCAGCCTTACCAATCATGAATAAAGCCCTTTTACTTAAGTATTTGGGAAATGTCTAGCACATCTCAACCAACCAAGATATTTTATATTCATCTGCAGCGAATTAAAAAGGAATGGATGTTTTCTAAATAGATCACCATCTTATTTTTTCTTCTTGAGGGAGAAAGTCATCGTAATTTGTTTGAATATAGTATTAGCTGAATTTCAAAAGATGTTTATCTAAATCCTCCTTTAGAGACACTATCCATGTTTTGATATCATTATTGACTAGTGGTAATTTTTTGGCACAAAAGATTTATTCTACATCTGGATGTTGAATCATCTGCATACCAATAACTACTTGATCAAGCCAACATGATACATGATTACAATAATCAACACAACACTAGAATCAAGTTACCCTTTTGAAGAAAAAGATGCCACTTTCCTATGATATTTCTTTGGTTTTGCTCGGTTCCTGTAGCTAAAATGTAAATTTTATTTTCCATACAGCTTGTTTCTAAACCAGCTTTTGGGGATGTGTTGGACTTAGGGATTTGTCCTACTTAAAATTGTGTCTGCTAGCAGTAAATAGCTACTGCTGCTTTCAAGATCTTTTCAATTCTGGTACTGAGGGAAATAGCTCAGCCAATTTAATTCCCAGCATGTGTCATGGGGGTTAAGCATTTCAGGACAGTAAAGTGTTGTTTTATTTCTTCTGGAGTTACTAGTTCAATGTATCGTGTTTTAAGTAATGTCCAATGAGAAGTCTGTGATGATTCCTTACTGCAACAACAAATAAACCACCCAAATTTAGAAAAAAGATTCTGTGACAGCAGTAGAGAATCAATGATTTTCTCTTAGTAAGGCTTCTCCTACAACACGTACAGCTGGTTTTAACCCTGTTATTTATATTTCAAAGCCTTTTAGGGTGCCAGTTTTCATTTACACCTTATTATTCTGCTAATAGAGATGGTGGTATGCATAAAGCATTATTTGAGAGGATGTAGCAGTGATTGCAACCCACTACATAACAAACTTGTTCTTTTTCTACTCCTCCATTTCTCCTGGCTTATGTCTCAGCTTATTGATTTTAGAATATCATCAAGTGTCAGACACTTATTTAAAAATCATCGTGTCAGAACAAGAACATTGCCACGTAAGCGCTATAAAAATTACACAATCTTTGGTTAAATCTTAATCACTGAGTTTCTGAACAGACTGATGATGACAGCTATCATGGTGAAAAATGTCATAATTTCTGACACACGGTATGTGTTCACAGAAAGACTGCAAGCTACTACTCCTGCTGTTACTAGATATTTAGGATGCAGATTGCTATTTTACATAATTATGGCTGCCACAAAAGATTAAACTTGTACTAAAAATATACATCACTATCTAAACACAAAATGTGGGCTTTTTTTCTTTGCTCTTTCTCCCTCCTATCTCTGGTCAATCCATTTCTCATTCTCTTTCTATTGTGCTGCCTCCATTCTCTTTCCCAGTCATTCTTTTCTTTGTTCAGTTTTCCTTTATGCCTTTATTATTTCTCTGTGCCCCTGTATTTCTAAATCATTGTTTACTTGGGGGAAGAAAAGTTCTTTTCAGCCTTTTTTTCTAGTTTTGCATCATTCTCAATTCCCCTTGCTTGTCTCCTTTTTTTCCCCATTTCACATCTTTGCAACTTGAAGTTCTTCTCTTTTCCAGCATTCCTGGTTTTCTGTGCTTCCTCCAACAATTTATGTTGCTTCTTCTTCTAATAATTGATTGAATGTTCTTCTGCCTCCTTACAATGGAATGTATGTGGGGTTTTTTAAAAAATTTTAGGTCACCCTTCATTTTAAGCAAGGCTCAAATAACTGGAATACTTACATAGGAGTGGGTGCACCAGCAAAAATCCTTAAGCCATCAGCAGGAATGCAGTCAGTACTCTACTGGTCTGATCAGTGAAAAACAAGAGTGGGCTGGAGATTTGGATGAAGAAAAGCTAAAGAAAAGACCTTTGAGAATATTCAAGGTGTAAATGATGCTTCAGCAGAAGTGGAAAAACAAAATTCTATGAAAAGGGGCTGTTAAAGATTTCTGTTCTTACAGGAGTAAGTGGACTTTGGATCCAATCTTTACACAAACCTTCTTAAATTTCAAGTATTTGTTTCCTTCCACTTCCTATCTGATCAATCCTTCTTCTACTGTTTCAACTTGTGCCCTTGAGCATAAACAGGGAATTAAACTAACTTTCCTTGGCCTTTAATTTAGATATTGCTTAAATAGATCTAATTATCATTTAACTGTCTTGATAAGGTATTTACAGTTTGCTTGCTAATTGTAAAGAACATCAAGATTATCTGCTTAAAGATAATTTAAATGCAAACTATTGTAATTTCCAAAAGAACCTGTGCCCTCAGAATTAAGTAGTTCATTAGTCACTTAAGCATGTAGCCTTCAAAGTTACTTGGTTTATAAAAATCTATTTTTACTTTAGATATTGCATTTACATGACAGAAAATTACTTTTTTGCTTGCCAACTTGTTACTAGTATGTCATATACTGGTTCTGAAACATCAGCTTCTTGTTATGCAATTGTTAAACAGAAATGTTGCAAAAATTATAGAGATTTCAAGGCTTGACTTATGATTCTCTTACTTTCTGCCTTATGTGCATGCTGAAGCACAGAAAACGCACTGACTTCTTTGCTACCTAGAAGAAATCTATAAATCAAATAAAGCTTTCAATATCTGGTTGGCAGTGGCAATCTGCTATGACAGACTGCAGTATGAACAATCTGGTAGCTGAGTAAGAGTCACTATCAAGGTCTTGCATCCTGCACTGACTTCTTCTTAGCAGCTTTAAAAAAAAATCTGTTAGTACAATCCCTGTTTTAAGACTACAGTATTAAAAATCCTGGCTATGAATGTTTAATGTTGCTTAATTAATTTAAATTGTACCAGCCATTAGCTTTCTAAGGAGACTGAGGCACCAAAGACCTCATAAGTAGCAATTAAGACTGTGAAATGGGAGTTGTGATCAAGAAAGTAGTGCACTAGTGCCTCCATGTTCATTGTTGCAGTTCAACATTATTTGGAAGAGAATTTGAGCAGCAAATGCCAGTAGACCTACATCAGAGGAGACATGATCCTTTGTTTTATTTGAAGGCCTTTTGACCTGCTTTATGTGCCTGACCAGGGAAACAGTTCCACTTGGCCATTGTTCATCCAGCCAGTCTTGGCACTGTGCTCAGTGGGATTTTTAGGCACTGGGATTTTTTTGCCACAGGGCAGGTGAATTGCCACCTGCAACTGCAGTTGCTTCCTACACAAGGATCATTGCCTTCCAAATATACATAAATATAGATAAGCAGCCAGTTTCTATTCACAAGGTTTCACCTATTTAAGCAACTGAAGGAAAGAAAGGTCAGAACAAAGGAAATATTAGTATTCTGCCAATGTGGCACTGAGGTCTGTATAAACCCCAAATTGCATGTCCTCAAAGGATTTCTTTGCTCATCTCATTCAGCTTCACTTACAGTTCTTGGGTGTCTCTGTGTGTCCAGGGCTGCACATCTGTCTGGTAGCACGTGGCCACTGAAAAACAAAAAAGATGGTAGCATTCAAACTCACTGGTCATTCACCACTTTCATCTCCTAGATGGTTTGAATATAGTGTAAAAATAGAAGGATCTGTTACTGCAGTCTGTTATACCATCCTTTATGAGCCTGAGAAACCAATCAGGCATATTAGGGTGTATGTAATATTGATTTTGTGAGGGAAAATAAACGTTTTAAGTTTCTAATAGGGAACTAAGAGTAAGAAGAATATATTATTTGATTTAAAAATCTTGCTAACTGAATGCTCTGTGAGTTTCTCTGAGTTTAGTTCAAAACTCAGCAAGAATTTAACTTATAGCTACAGTCCATACGATCTAACAGGAGTTTAGGTGGAGATAAATCCAATTCCATGAACTTTGTCCAGAGGCAGCAATAAAGCTCCAAAAATATTGAAATTATATTTTCTCAGTTAGACTAGGGACATCACTACATTCTTTCCTCCAAAACACTTTTATGACTAATGCACTCTTTCTGGGTTTACTGTAGAGTTGTTTTTAGCTTTAAAGAAAAAATGTTGGCTTGCTAAAATTGTTTTTTCTATGCAATTTTCTACAAATTGCTATATAAATTCAAACTATTGTTTTTTTTTAAAGAGCAGATCATCCACATTAGAAGTGGTGCAGTATCTAGGGGAATATAAAATCATATCCTAAGAAGGTCACTGTTATAACATGTTTTTAACCTTAGTTGCATCAGTATGGCATTTGCCTCACTGTCATCCTTTAGTACTCCCTTCAGCCTCATGTCGAAAGACAACTTTCAGATTATTTAGCTGTCAAATAATTTTCCTGAAAGCAGCAAGATAACCAGAGAAAGCATGGCACATGGGGCTGGAAAGGCCCCCAAGATGTCACTCAGTCTGTGTAAGCTGGTCTAAAGCTGGGCCAGCTGCTCCTAGGTCACATCTTGCAGATGTCTGTCCGTTATTCTTTTCTGTAAGCCTAAACTGACGGCTCAGTATCAAGTTAGATACCAGAAATTTATTTCTTACTGTAAGGGTAGGGCAGCAAGGACATAGCTGCCTGGGGAACCTGCCAGATGGGAAGTTTTTGAAAGCAGTTGAGATAAACATTAGCCAAGTGTGATGGAGTCAGCAGAGGCTAATCCTGCCTTGGGGCAAGGAGGTGGATTGGATGAGCTTGTCAAAACAGGAAACAGGAACTGCCTGACTTTGCCCAGTGTCCCTCAACAACAGCCCTCAGCACTCTCAGTATCATGTACCACATAGCGTGGTGTTTTCCCAAGAGGCTGTCCATCATCCAGATCACTCATGCTGCCTTTCTCCATGTCTGTTTACCAAGGAAGGATGTTGTCTTCATGCCATTGTTGCCTCCTGCTGTGATAATTGAAACTTGGGCTAAATGTATGCTTTGTGACTTCTACTTTTGAAAACACTCTGAACTAGCTCTAAATCAGGTGGTTTTAACCCTGCAGGCAGGTCCTAAATATGATTATGACTGCAGCTGTACTATTCAAGCCAGAAAGGTGAAGTCTATTTGTGCCACTGAACACAAGCCAGCAGTGTGCTCCTGCAAGGAAAGCTAAAAGCACATCAGGTTGCACTGGCTGCAGCATAAGCAGCAGTTTGTGGTTAGTGATTAGCCTGGCACTGTGGTGAGGCTTTATGTGCATCCTGTTATTGATCTCCCCTCCTCAGTACAAGCAAAATATCAACAAACAAGAGAGCCCAGCACACATCCACCAGAATATTTAGGGGCACAGGTTATAAATATCTTATAAACAGAAGCTGCAGGAGCTGGGTTTCTTCATTCTGAAGAAAATAGTGTCAGGGAATATTACTTACTGCCTTTGTGCATCTAGAAAGGAGTTGTTGAGAAGATGAAGCCAGTGTCTTCTCAGAGATACACTCTGGAAGAATGAGGCAATGGTCACAAGCTACAGCAAAAGAAATCCCTACTCATCATAAGGGGAAAAACAAGTTTAACATGGTGAGGCAACGGAAGTTGCTGTATTTGAGATTTTCAAACCTTACCTGTAAAAATCACGTGAAACGTGGCATTAGCTCTGCCTTCAGTACCAGTTTGGCACAGGTAACCTTTAGAGATGCTTTCCAGCTCCAATCTTTCCATGGCTCTGATTCAGCCCCCTGTTGTGCACTGTAGTTACTACTTTCCTTCTGGAAGAAAATTTATTACAGCCTAGGCTGGAAGTGAGCTCGGAAGATCATCTAGTCCAATCTTTCATGGTAAAGAGAGCCTAGATGAGGTTATCTATCACCCAGTCCCACTGCATCTTAAAACCTCCAGTGGGGACTCTACCGTATCTCTGAGGTGGTTGTTCCAGAAACTGTGTCACTGCAGAAAAATTCTTTCTTACATCAAGATGGATCTTATCTCAGTGCAACTTGTGCCTGTCGCCCCTTGCCTTCTTCATGCAGCTCCTTGTGGAGGGAAAACCTCTGTCCCTTGTAGTCATCCTTTAAGTGCTGGAATACTCTACTCTGAGGAAGCACCCCCTCCCTTCTTCAGGGTTGAAAGTTATCGCTCTTTCAAGTCTTTCCTTATGGGGCAGGTACTCCAGCCCTTTGATTATCTTCACAGCCTTCCTCTGTACCTTCTCCAGTTTGTCTGTGTCTTTTTTGAAGTGTGGGGGACCTGGACTGAACTCCAGGTGTGGCCTGACCAGCACTGAGTAGAGAGGATCTCTGCCAGTAACGCCCCTGTGGATGCAGCCCAGGATCCAGTTTGCCTTTGTTGCTGCAGCCGTGCTCTGCTGACTCATGCTCAGCTTGCTGTCCCCCAGGTCAGCAAGGCAGCTCCCAACCACACAGATCCCAGCCTGTACCAGGCTCTTTGGTTGTGTCCATCCCAGGAGCAGGCCTTTGCACTTGGAAAATGACCTAAGCAAAAGAAAATCCTTTATATCTTTTGTGTATGAGAACCACTTTAGCCAAAAATGTGGGGGAGGAGAAAACATAAGATGAGTATGACTCCATATTAGAGCATAAAATAGGATTCAATAACTCCTAGGACTGCTGGAGTGTAATGCAGGATATGATTTTTAATAATAATAAGAATAATAACAACTCCTGAAACTTTGTATTAGTATCACATTTGTCCTCCACTGAATAATAATAGCATTGTTAGGGTAATTTTGAAAGGATTTGATGCAATCTGAGTATGAGCTTAGAAACTATGGTTTTGCCAGCAGAAATGAGAAATCAGAGTATTTAAAAAAAATACTGCACTAAGGAAATGATCCAATGTTCAAACTACTCTTCACTTTGTTTTCCAGATTTCACAGTCTTTTCCCTTTTCCATGTTTTATTGTGAAAAGGCAAATGTCTCTTTTCTTACTGAGAAACTTAGAGACTGAGCATGGCGTATGAAATGTTTAAAAGGAAATTATAATATGTGTGTTTATCATCAATCAGAGGCTATCTTCACTCTTGTAATCACTATCATCTGAAGTCTGAGGACCTGTAATTGACCAATAGAAAAAAAATTAGCTATGATCTACTTTTGCTTTAATGTGCGAAGTTATGTCATTCATAGCTTTTAGTAGTTATGCTTCTCCTGATCCAGAACATACATCAAAGTCTCAAAGATGATTTAAGCTTTTGTGCTAGAGAGATTTCTCTGCTTCTGAGAATGCAAAATTACTTTTTTTTTAGAAGCCAATCTATACTACCATAGTGCAGTCAAAATTAGTACTGTGGCTAATAACATAGCAAAATTAAACTCATAAATCAGATTTTTATACACATACAAACACCAATAATATCTCTTACATTTAAAGTAATTAGTTAACTGATGTTTTTACAGGAATCAAAATAAAATTTTTAACTAAAAAATAACAAAATAACAATATCAAGGTTGAATTTATGGTTTAAAAAATATTTAAATAAAAAGCAAGAGGTAGTCTTGCAGTTTCAAATTGAATAGGAACTTCTGTCCTTCCTCCTTACAAACTCTAAGGCACCATAATGTACAAACTGCATGTCCTTTTGCTTCTGATGTGCTGGATGCACTGCACACCCACCTGCCTGTCTGTGAATCATCTGTCCTTACTTGCTGATAAGCTTCAGGTGAAGAGCCCATTTGGGACACGACACTTCCCACTGTCTTCCTTCCCTCTACTGATGGTGTGTAAGTGAAGGGACAGTTTTTCCTTATGACTACCTTTTATATACCTTTGACACTCAGGAAGTGTTTCTAAAAACTGTCACATTATTTTATAAGCCAGGTAATAAACATATGTCTCCCAATCTTTTCTCCTAAATATATAAAATATTTTCCATTTTAATCTGTGAAAAGGTGTTTAAATTGATAATTTTTGTGGTAGAATAAACAGCATTTTTTTTAATACACCTGTCTCCAGAAAACGTTGCCTGTTTTGTCTGAGAAGCTTTGGCATTCCTGCAGTGAAAATCATTTATCTCCTCTAAAAATTGCTTTTGGTTTGTAGAAGAAGTTAAATGAAGCTGAAAAGCTTCAGTTGCACTGCGAATTGGCAGAAATATTTTCCATTTGCTTAGATTAGTTTGAATTTTCTGCACATTGCTGACAGCACAGTAAAGACTGCACATAAGTAGGCATATATACTATATTTGTAACCTTAGCTTAACATCTGAGACAGTAAACACTGTATCAAAAACATCTATCATTTTATACCCTTTCAGTTTGGTGTAAATGTCTTGTACAACATTATTTACTGTTGAAGCCTTCAGGGAGAGCTGGAAATGGAAAGCCCAACAGGCAGTAGTTAAACCAATATGATGCAGTGCCAGCTCAGAGGTCCCAGATCTGAGCTGACTTTTGGATTCTGCTGATGTTGCACTACCAGGAAAATTAATAATGTTACACTGGAGGAAATTATGTCCAATATTTCCAAATGCCAAGTACTTGAGCAGGTACTTGGGTTTCTCAGTAGTTTGGGGTTTGTGTGTTCTTCAGTGAAAAGGTGAAGCACAAATACATATACATTTTGGCCTACATAGAGTGCAGAAGAATTTTTGGTAGTCTCTCAGTAGTGTTTGCAACTCTGATCTGAGTCAGAATAATGGAATGTTTCATTTCCATGCTCTCTAAAACAATAAATACAGTCATTTACAGTGTTTGGCCTGGGTTGGGAGGGTAAAAAGCTTTGGCAAGAGGTAAATAATATTTTTTCCCATTCTGCAGATGCTGTAGTTTATAAATTCAGATAGATATATTACATGAATATGTATGCATATGGAAGCCCATATGGAAAAATCTCTTTTTAATGAGTCTGTGTGTGTGTGTGTGCACTTCCAAATATTTTATTGTGATAATTTCCAGGAAGTTATCTAAGAAACATGTATCTCTAAGCCTGTCCATCTTATTTCAGCAGCACTGTTTAAAGCAAGCAATCAGTTTTGTGGCCACATCCTTTGCAGTGTTGGGCTTTTAGGGTGCAAACCAGTACTGGCTGAAGCAATTGAAGAAATGTGCCAGTGGTTTTAACCCACACCCAGTCACTGTGTCTTGTGATTTCTGCCCAGTCTGCCTCATGGAAGGCTGAACAATCTGTAACAAATTGGAGACACTGCAAGCACCTGTGGTAACCTGCATCCTGGTGAGCTGCTTCCAAACTACAGAAGCATTTCTCCTGCATATCGTCAGAGACAGCTTAATTTTGTCTCAGTGGGGTCAGCAGCAGTGAAGCCAGAGAAACAAAGCAGTCTCGTGGGTGAGATGGAAGCCTGTGAGCTAACCTTACCCATTAGCCAGAGATGACTCTTGAGAGCAGATCCAGAGTCAGATTAAATTGGAGATGGGAAAGTATGGGAGTGCAGAGCAAGACCTAAACTGGTTAAATGTGAACCTAGCTCAGTAGACCTCCCAGCCACCACCTTGTCAAGATGCCAACTTAATGAGCCAGTTTGAAAAGCAATGCTGTCTCCCTCTGTCCAGATAAAAATATTCTTTGAAGATGATATGAAGAAAGTTGAAAGGAGTCCTGAGCTTCATTAAATTCGGATAGAATTAAGATAATGGATAGACCAGGGAAAAGACTAAAAATTTACTCAGATCTGGTATAATCTGGTATTAGCACCAGCTGAACACTGATTTCTCATATGCAAAATTGGTGCAGTCATAAAAAATATTGGTATCTCACATAACAGTAAGTTCTAAGAAGTTTCTTAATGTAATCCACTAATATTTTTGATTGAATACTTCACTCTGATGCATTCTGCCTTGTGTTTAATGAATAAATAACTCTTTGTCCATGCATTAGTGGAGAATGTGAACTATTTTCTTATTTCCATTTAGAAGAATTAGATGAAATTTTATTTCAACTACATTCTCTTCTCTTATTATGACAGGAAACATTAAAACTTCCTTAATCAAACTAGCTCTACTTTTTTCCAACTTAGTACTGAGCAGCCCAGATGACTTCATTCCAAAGGATGAACCACAGGTAATGACAACTCTCTAAACTTCCTGGCTATCACACAAAAAAACTGTATGTACATCTTCCACACCACAGAAATGAGTCTTTAATCTGGATGGTGAAGAATTTAGCTAAGCTTCTTAAAAAACAAATGTGGACATCAGCCTCTGGAATGCCCATCCCTGTGCATACAAAGGATGAGTAAGATTCTCATGAATACCTCTGAGTTACTTGTGCTTGAATTGTCCAGAAATGCTACAGGAGGCTGCTTGTTTGCCAGCTCTGCTGAAATGCTTTTCCTACTAATAAATACAGAAGTGACACTCAGGTTGTTAAAATAGACAACAGACATAATGAAATTGATCAAAGTGTAGGAAATATACCATTTTCTCCCTGGAGCCCAACACCTTTTTTTTTGCCAAATCTATATCTATTTTTTATTATTTTACATTGAGATTCAGATTTGAAAGTGAATTCTGATACAAACAAGTACATTGCCAAATCCACTGTTTGCTGCATAGACTATTTCCAAAGCAATTTCTTTTGATAAAAGGCAAAATCACTGTTCAGTATTTAGATGTGGAAGCTATATCCCAGTAGCAAGGACTCCTCAGATTTCATGTTGTATACACCAGTGTTGGATGGAATGAGGGAGAAAATGAAGCCCTGACAAATTATTATATTCCCTGAGTAGCTTAAATAAATATGCCCTAAAAGCTGAAAAAAAAATATAACAATAGTCTTTATATTTACCTAAATATGTCAGCATTAGTGACTGAATATAAGAATGAAAAAGCTGCATTTTTTTTACAAGCAAGAAGACAGTAATAGTTAATTTATTCCTTAATTTTCAACCTAAGAGGTAATACGTGACATCTTCATGGATATTCCCAAATCAAGCTGGGTTTGAAATATGCAATCTCTACCATAAATTAAAATTGTTTTCTCCTAAAATACTGTTACTTTACCCATCATTAACTTCAGTGTCTTACAGTAGCTTGTAATTGAATTACTTCATAGTATCATTTCATCACATTGTATTCACTCAAAAAAAATCTTGAGGCCTCTATAAAGCATTTTGTACTGCTCCTTTGCTCTTTTCACCTCTGACTCCGTGCTTTCAACTGACTCCCTAAGGTTAGCAGACTTCAGGTTTTTTAATAGAGATGAAGAGTGATGGGCAGGCTGCAGACAGGCTTTCCTAGCCTGGGTGCTCTCCTCTGCTCTAGGACAGCCTTCAGCAGGGATGAAGCTAAAAACAGAGTTCTTGTAATGGCTGTGAAGAATCTCAAACAGTTCTTGCCATCATAGTAAAGATAGTTGTCTACATATTGAGTGTCTTCCACTGCTGGCAGCATTCTCTAACTGCACTTGCCTCTGAAACAGGACATGGCATAGCCATCTTTGCTTCCAGACTTTTCTGTGGCTATCTTCAAATAACAGGCACGCTTTAAGTTTCAGTCTTCTTTGTAGTGGGTAAGTCACTGAGTATGTAAAAGCCCTTGTAAGTTATTAGCATCAAGCTTTAAAAACCAGGAGTTTTACTCAGGCAATTGCATCTCCACAGAGTAGTCTGTGTGCCATCTTCAAAGTTCATTTCTTCTCCTCAAAGATAAAGTCTAGAATTTCCATCCATTCCCATATTTATTTTCTGTTACGATGAGTAGGGGACAAAAGTTCAGACTCTATTTCACAGTACTCTATTCTGTTTTCCTTGTTTGAAACCCAAGCTTTCTACTTTGGTGTTTGGGTGACTATTTTGGACAGACTGCTCTAATATTTTTATCTTCATAGGATTTTGAATTTAATGATCATAATGTTACAGTCACACAGCCTGTAGGGATTTTCCTTCAGATACCAAACCGAAAAGAGCTATGCTTAGAAGTAGGGCAGGCATTTCTTTCTGCACCTGCATTGAAGTTTGCATTGAATGGGAAAACTTGATTTAAAGTATGGAATAACTCTACTCGATCAAATAAGCATTGTCCTTGTTTTCAGTGTTCGGTACTCATTATTTTTTCCTCTTTCTTTCTGTTTGGCTGAAAGGGTTTCCTAGAACCTTGGGGGAAAAAAAGGGTGGCAATCATTATGCAACTACAATAAAAGGTTTCCTCACCCACTAACGTAGCTGAGGCATTTCCATTTCAATCACAGAATAAAGAAAAAAAGTGAGCCTGGAACTGAAAACATAGTTCCCTGCAATGATCGTTAAGACTGGTAAGACTGCTCTTGCTTCCTTACTTGTTTCTCCTAGGGCCCACAACACCTTATTTCACAAAGGAGCAACAGATATTTCTACATCTCTTGGCTATGTTTTGGAAAGCTGAGTTTCCTGGTGGTGATTATTTTTGTGAAGACAGTGAGGGTTCAGAGAAATAGGTCCTATATTGTGAGAAGGACAACCCTGCGGTGAGAGCCCAGGCTTATGTTTATAGCATTACTGCTCTGCCTCCCACTCAGCCACTTGATGCAAGCTACTTTGGCATACTGCTGTCTGTGAATATCATGGAAAATACTGTCTGCCTTGCAGGATACCAGCTAATATGTTTATGATATTTAAACACTCTTTCTGTTATTTCTGTCTGTGGCTTTTTTTGTTTGTTTTATTTTTAACTAAAAGGGACTAGAAAGAAAATGTGCCATTCTTCTCTCCAGTAATAATATATTCTGCTTTATACAAGTAAAAGATATTTCAGACCATCTATATAAGAGTATTTGTTTAGGTTTGTACAACTAACTGTCTAAATAGCTAATAGTGACCTTTCCTGCAAAGCTATGTAAAATGGGGATGATATAAGGACTTTTATCTCCTCCTGTCCCACACATTATATGTGAGTTTTACTTATAATCATAATATTCACACAGAGAGACAGAAAAAGGACAGCTTGTCTCACATCCTCAGAAACACACCACCTGAAGGAACTGAAGATTCATCCTCAAAGAGTGCATATTTCAGTTTAGATAATGAAAGTGTTGTCTTCACTCACAGCACTTTAGGTTATGTTGTACAGCAGTTTTGGAAGTCTAGGATCCTCCAGTGTGAAAAAAAGCATAGCCTAAGAGCATGCATAATGCATATCAGTGACCAGGGAATTCAGTCTAAGAGGCCAGGCTAGAGTGAATGCACAGCAAAACCCCTGAGGTGTGTATAATATGGGTGACAATGCCACAGCAACTGTAGTTTTGCTCTTGAGACCAGTTCTTATCAGGAGACGCTGCTGTTGTGTTTCTATGGGACTGATGTAGACATAGACTCAGTTGTACAAGTGATAGGAAACACGGGAAAGAACAGGATGCACTGGGGAGTTACTGAAGATGTATTTCTGCATCATAAACCCCAACCAAAATTGTAGAAAAAGCTGTAACCCAACATGCTGCGTGTGGAACAGGGTTCCTCCTTTACCTATTCAGTTTTGACAAATTGCAACAATGCTTTATCTTGTTCTTCATAGTGTCTCTTTACTTTCTGCTGGCTGATAATCACTTTTTCTTTGGTTCTTTTAAGAGGCTTCCAGCAAAATGACTTAGCTCTGTTATGGTAATCAGTCTGGAACTTGGAAAAACCTTCATTTCGTGGGCTATTCTTTGGTGCTCACCATGGCAAGGTCAAGGCAGGGTTCGCTGTTATCCTTTCATGACAGTCCCGTGTTCTTTTACCTGAGGGGCAGTAGCCAGGATGGTTGGAAAAGATCAGGAAAGTCAAACCTGTGATTTGTATTGAACGCATTAATGACTAAGTGTGCTTGCCAGATTGTTTTGCAAAAGTCTGCAGGATAATTTTCCTTTTTTCCCTAATAGCTAATCTTATCTGTTTATGCTGGAGGACGGACATGATCCTAAAGGTGAGTTAAGCTAGTTATCTTCTAATTTCTGGTTTTATGCTTAAAAGCCTGAAGGTATGATGATGCAGTAGTTATTATATATTGTTTTGTAATGTTATCAGTGAAACTGCTGTATTTTTTGCAGCACTAAGAGTCTTTGTAAATTTGTTTCTGGATAAAGACCTTTCGGAGTCCTAAATATTTCTAGCATGTTCTGAATAAGATGGAAGGAGGAAGAGGAAGATAAGCCATAAAAAAAGACTCTCATTTTAGTGTGGCAAGTTATGAGTCATCATTAATTACTGAAAGCAAGGCAGGCATCAAGAGATGCATTTGTCAAACATGTCTCAGGGTAGGTAATAGTGGGCCACAGGCAAAGATTTTAAATTGTTCACTTACAAAGAAGGGCAGAATTTATAAATTTTAGTTAGACAGCATGAAATTTATCTTTTGTTATTATGTGAAATTTATTCAGTCTTTGTCTCCCAGTCTCAACAAGGAGGGAGCTATTGAATATAAATAATTTTTTAAGATAAATAAATACACATGTACACAAAAATCAAAAGTGGTGTCTTTGAACCAGGATGTTTGTCCTATTGTCTTTTTGGACTATAAACAATGGCTTATTGGATCTGTAATCACCATTCCCAGGGAATTCTGTTTATGGACACAAAGGGCCGTATGTTTAAGTATAACTATTTTTTTTGTGATTCTGACCAGTAACTCAAAATATTAAGAGGAAGAGTGAGCAATTACTACACAATTTAAATCCTTGTTGTGAGTTATTTTGGGTTTTTTGGTTTTTGGGTTTACTTTTTTTTAATAATTAAATGTTATTTCTCGTTGTCGGAAACTGTGTGTCTCCGCAGTATGAACACCAAGTAGAATTATTAATGTGTTTTTTTTTCTCTCCTGAACTTTAAAAGAGAATTGTAGGATTTTCTTCAAGAGCTACATTGCTCACAAGGAATTTGCTGAGAGATTTCTGTTCAGTAACAAGAGGTAAAAGAAACTGAAAGGGTTTATGAAGAGACCTGAGATAAAGCTGAAAGACAGTCATCCAGTCCCTTTGGTCTTTACTGAAAGTGTTCTAAAACACTATGCTTAAAAGTGATGTACAGCATCACAATGAAATGAAAATTGGTAAACTAAATAGTTTCTGAATGAAGCCATGAGTGTGTCATGGTAGATTTGAGCTTAATACGGAATTCTGTTCAGTCAAAATTCTGATTGTTCAGATGGGATATACACATTGAGCAATAAAGCCCAAAACCAACAACACGAACAAAAAACCAAAGAATGGTCTACTGATTGCTAATTGGAATTGCTATCCTTTCCTTCAATGAGGGTGTGGTGGTATAACTTATACCAAAACTTCCCGGCATAAAAAAAGGAGGCGGAGTCGGAAATGAGGTATCCCAAAGCAGTTATTACAGCTTCCGCCTCCAAAAAACTCATAAAAACCAGGTGAGCACCTGGAGAAGCTCTCTTTTTGGCTTCTGGTGGACTGACAAGACGTGCCTTTCCTCTCCCCCCTTGCACCCTGTCGGTGCGGACGGGGGAGGGGGAGGGGAGGAAGAAAAAGGAGTCCAGGTTTTGCGTGGCAACATTATGCGAGACGTAACAGTAACAGTCTCGCTTGGCTCCGCTCGGAGCTGAAAGAGGCTTTCATTCTGCTGCTCCAGCGAGGGAGCCTGGCCTTTCAGTTCCTCTCGGCAGCTCCTGCGGGAGGGGACTGAGA